>VWZF01003320.1:1650-23636 GCA_013396755.1 Sclerurus mexicanus
TATATATATATATATATATATATATATATATAGGTTAAGAACTGTTGTCCTTTTCCTATATATACTTTTCTAATTAAAGTTCTATTTCTAAATTTAAAGGAGAGGGGTTATTTCCTTTTTTTTGACTGATCATCCTGGGGCAAGAAGGTCTTTCCTTTTCTCTCTCTCTGCCAACATAGGTATCTTAGTTCTGCCCTGAACTAAGACAGAGACAAACCGTAGTGTAACACAAAAGTAGCCATGTCTATCCTGTGACACAGTTTCTGGTGGGCAGTAGTGGAAATCACACCCTGCTGTGTTAGTAAAGTTACAAATACGTGGTTTTGAGGGGCTGGAAAGCTGGATGTATTATCTACTGTTGTCTCAAGGGGTTTTGATACATGCATATCCTTGTCCTATCTGTAGCTGGCCATGACTAGCCTACCTTCAGATTGTCCTGAAAGTCTTCAATTTTATCATTTGGATCCGATTTGAGAGACATGGAGCTCAAGAAAGCCCTCGATATGGGCCTGCCCATTAGTCCCTATCATTGTGTATCTGATGCAGAGGGCAACCTTTCATCCCATCCAGATCTGGGTGCTTTCAGAGGATGCTTCAACAGGCTGTTCACACGCTCCACTGTCCCATTTCCCTAGGGATAGTAGGGTGTGTGGAAAACCCACTCAATACCCTCCTTCCTGGCCCAATCTGGTACCAGGACACTGGTGATGTGTGATCTGTTGTGGCTTTGTGTATCATCTGGAACAGGAAAACTACAGACCTGATTACAGAGCCCTGAAACAGCAGCTTTAACACTGGCGTGTTTTGTCAGCCAGGTGGACCCAGGTACCCCATCCCCTTGGGTCAGTCCATGCTGGTATCTGCTTGGGGTCCTCAGAGACTTGTGGGAGGCCACCTGTGTGGGACCAGGGCCCCAGATGGGCTTTAAATGTAAAGGTGTAAAGGTGTAAATGTGTAAAAGGCTACCCCTAGAAACAGGCCTTGTTACTGGTTGCCATGGCAACATCCCTGGTAACAGGTTAGGGTTAGGATGATGGATGCCATCATATAGTGATAGTTTTCTGATGGTTGCCATCATATACAGGGGTTGGAGCAAGATGATCATTAAAATACCTTCAAACTCAAACCATTCTCTGTTTCTATGCGTTCCTATAGGCCCTCCTCATCTCCCACAGCCCCTATGGGCTCCTATAGCTCCTCCCCAGCCCCATGTGTCCTACAGCCTCTCCCCCAGCCTTTATGGATTCCTATAGGTCCTTCCTTACCTCTCCCAGCCTCTTGTGTTCCTATAGCCCCCTCCTGCAGCTCTCTCAGTCTCTAGGAATTTCTCTAACCCTTCTCCCAGCCCATGTGGTTTCTATAGTGCTTCCCCCCCCAGACTTTATGGGTTCCTCTCCCCCACTCCAGTTTGTTCCTATAGCCCCTTCTCCAGCTTCCGCAGGCCCTATAGTTCCAACAGCCCCTTCCTCAGCCTTTATGGGTTCCTATAGCCCCCTCCTCAGCCTCTATGTATTTCTATAGCCTCTCCCCCATCTCCTAGGGGTTCCCATAGCTCCTTTCCCAACTCCCCTGGTTTGGAGATGACACTGTGTGGGGGACTGTGTCCTTGCAGCAGTCCAGGCAGGTGACATTGGTTGGTCTCCCCTTGCTAACTCTTGCAGTTGCTCTGTCATTGGAGGCCACCAGGCTGGTCAGGCACAATTTGCTGGTGAGGCTGTGCTGGCTGTCTCAGGTCACCTCCTTGTCTGGCACGTGCCTTATCACTGCCTCCATGAGGATCTGCTCCATGGTCTTCCCAGGCACAAAGGGTGAGGCTCTCTGGGCTGCAGTCCCCAGGTCTTCCTTTCTCCCCTCTTTAAAAACAGGAGCAGTATTTCCCTAGTTCCAGTTCCCGGGGACTTTTATGTGAGTTTTCAAATAGAATAGGGAGGGGCATGGCAATCCCATTGCCCCATTGCCTCGGGATCCTGAGGGGCATCTCCCCAGGCCCCACAGAGTTGTGCCCAGCCAGTTCCATCAGGTGATCTCAAACCTGCTCTTTTCTCCTCCACCTGGAGATTCAGAGACTTGAGAGATGTCATTACATCATAGTTTATTTATTAAACTGTTCTTTCCTCAACCTGTGAGGTTTACTTGTATTTTCCAAATCTCCTGCCCAGGGGAGAAGGCAGAAAGGGGTGGGGGGTTGATCAAGCAGCTCTGTGGGATTTATTTGCCAGCTGGGGTAAAACCACAATGGTGGAGGCCCAGACTTGTGCATGGGAATTGGTTTGAGCAGCTTGTGCCAGGGCTCATCCAAAGGGAAGCAGTGGGAGCAACCCCTTCTCCAACAGGACTTTTCTGCCCTCCTGTGCCACAGGCTCAGTCTTTGGTGGTTCCCCATGCGGGAATTTCCCAGTAACAGCCACAGCCACCCCAGACACCTTCCTCAGGGTCACAGGAGCCATGTACCCTGGCAGTGAGGGTGGTGGCAACTGACCACACAGTGTGGCCAGTGGATGGAGGGCAGTGTTGGTTCCTGCTCAGCTCTTGCCCACCACACTTCCAACACCCCCTGCAATCGTGGCTCCCTCATGACAAGAAATACGGTGCCAAACCCAAGTGAGGTGCACGTAGCTTGTGAGGTGAGGCTGTGGGAGCTTGGCTTGCTTAGCCTGGAGACAAGGGGGCTCAGGTGGCCCTGGCAGCAGCCCAGGGTGGGGCCTCAGGGGTGGCTGTCAGGAAGGGGCCACAGTAGCATCAGTCACAGTCTCCTGGTAGCAGTCACCAGGTGACACGTTACAGCCTCATGGCTCTGGTCACGGATGGGTGCAGTGTAACACACAGAGCCTTTCAGGCTCTCAGAGTTACTCCTGAGCCCAGGACGCAGTTGGTTTCTGGGTGCACATGGCCGGGGCATGTCCAGCCTCTCATCCACCAACACAGTCCTTCACAGGGCTGTGCTTTTTGCTTCCCCTGTGAGATTGTACTCAAGGTTCAACCACGTTCAGGCTCTCTCCTCTTGTGCTTTTTCAGGCAATTCTTTGCTCTTCTTCCTTCCTCCACTCTGCCCTTAGTTCCCTGTGAGTTGTAAATAAAGGTGAATAGCACTGGGGTCTGGTAGAGTTACCTCCCAGCATTGCCACAGCCCCAGTGCAGATCCACCCGAGGCTGTTCCACAGCATCACTGTGTGGCCTGAAGATGAACAGATGGGCATCAGGACTTACAGCTCCATGCTGAGGCAGGTGGCACCAAAGGGAGCTCAAAGTGCCCTCTGAGACTCATGCTCATCTCCAGGTCTTCACCCCCTCCTCCATCAAGAGGGACATGATCCCCTGAATTTGAATCTTTGCTTGCTGGTGCTCTGTCCTGCCTACCCTTGTCCCAAGCTCATCTGTGTTCCACTGCCCCCAGAGAAACCTCAGCTTCCCCCTGTCCTGATGGTTCCATCACTCAGCATCAGTTGCACAGCTGAGCCATAAAACCTGCATGGCTCAGCCCTGGCTCAGGCTGGCTGGCTTGGCCAGGTCTGGTCCGTCCTTTCAGCCAGTCTGGCACGTGTAACATCATCCACTTGTCAAGCAATGCCTAAAGCAGTGCCCAGAGGCATCAGCCCACAAAAAGCCCAGGTAGGCCCTCCTGCCCAAGCAGTAGCTTGCAGCACTTATTGAAGGTTGCAAGTGAAAGGGCAGCAGAAAGGAAGGGCAAGGTAAGACCCCACTTTCATCTCCCACATGGGGAGCAGGGGGCAAGACAGCAGCATTTCCCTTCAGGGACCTTCGAGAACCTGCAGGTATCAGAAGCCAGGCCCCTGCAGACCCCAGCTGGGCAGCAGTGAGCAGGGCTGTCGGGTGCCTCTGGGGACAGACTCCAGTTGTTATTCACCTTTATTTACAACTCACCAGGAGTTAAGGGCAGAGTGGAGAAAAGGAGAACAGCAAGAACTGCCCAGAAAAGTGGAGAAACCCTGGAAGTGGTTGAAGACAATTATCACATGGGAAGCAAAATGTGCAGCGCTGTGAAGGACAGTGGGGGTTCTGGTGCATGAGAGGCTGGACACGTCCAGCTGTGTGCTCTGGCACCCAGAAACCAACTGTGTCCTGGGCTCATCCCCCAGTGTGGGCAGCAGGGGAGGGGGGATTCTGCCCCTCTGCCCCCTCAGGTGAGGCCCCACCTGCAGAGCCGCCCCCAGCCCTGAGGTTCTCAGCACAGGCAGGACATGGACCTGTTGAAGCACATCTTTTACTCCTTTACTACCTCCCACAGGGAGAAGTCTCACCTGGGCTGGCACTGCTCGGGGGCAGCTGAAGCACAGCCCCACCACCTGCAGCAGCCCATCCTACTGGGAGGAGGATGGGAGAGGACCTTCCCTCAGAGACTGGAGTTTAAATACCATGAGGATGGTGCTTAACAAGGGGTAACCTCCACGGCTGCATCCAGCTGGCTTCCAGCATCTTCCTGCAGTGCTCCCCACCTGTGTGCTCTCTTGGATCTGTCCCTCACACCAGCTCCTTCCCTGGACAGATTCCCTGCAGGTGTAGGACATAACAGAGTCAGCTGCAGCTCAGGCAAACAATGCCAAACCCTTCTCTGCTGGGCAGTGCAAAGGAAGTAGAAGAGCTGAGGGGCAAGGAAACACCGACCTGCCAAATGGCCATCAGCCCACATCGCTGGCTGGAGAACGGGTCTGATGGAGTGCTCAGGGTGATCCATGATTTCCTGCACTGCTCAAAACTTCCCTTAAAAGCAGAGGCTTTGCAAACACCTCCACCTCAATTTTTTTGTTCCCTAGATGAAGCAGCTTGGTCAAAGGACAAGAGACTCAACACAGGTAGGGAAGGACAACCTTGTTTCTGGTACCACTGTCCAGTGCTCTGGTCTCTAAACCGATCTTCCCCCTTTGCCTCAGCCCCTCAATCCCAACCAGCTCCTTTTCCATAGCTTGGACTAACCAGCTCAAAAGCCTGGGCAGACACACATGCCAGGGAATGCGAGGAACACACAATACACTTGTACCAGGAACATTAACATGGACAAATGAGATGGGAACAGAACATTCCTACAAGACACGACTTGAATGTATGTTTATTTTATATATATATTTATATATATATACCTTTGTATAGATTAAACTGCGGGATTTTATCATATACATTTTTTTGGTATAATACATGAAAACAGGGACAGGAATATAGCAAATATAAATCAGTACATTCCTTGAATGAACTCCTTGCCACACTGAGACTGAAAAATTGCATGCAATAGGGAGACAGAGAGAAGGGAAATCAATTTTATTAGAAAAAAAACCCAACAAGACAATTCAGGTACAACTGTCAACAGAGGAGCAGCACTATAGATGGCAAACCTGTATAAATTATAAGTAAATTCCACTCTGACATCTACTATGCTTTAAAGTGCCATGAAGCCTGATTTGTTTACCTACAGAATACAGGAAAGATTCCCCCCCTCTCCCCATTCCAATCTATCCATAAAAAAAACCAAACCCAAACAAACAAACCAATAAAATAAATCTAAAGGATATACATTATCCACAGTCCTACAGAGACGCCTACATCTACTCAGTAGCACCAAGAATCTGATATGGGTGTAATTAAAATCAATCAAAACTCGGGAGCAATGGTAACATCTGCCTGCTGCTTTTGCAGACCTCCTGCCCTTGACTGGTGTCTCGGGGGAGGTGGCTTTCCCTGTGCTGGGGTGAGGGTGGCAGTGCCCTGCCCGCCCCCCACACCGGCTCTGGCAGCAGCTCCGAGTGCACACACAGCACAGCGAGAGCAGCGCGGGGGACACAGGGGGGACACTGGGGGAACACGGGGAGGACACGGCAGGGACACGAAGCCGAGGCCCCATGCGGGGTCTGCACAGGTGGGTGTGGGGGGAGCGGGACTGATCTACACAGAGGGGAAGGGAAGGGTTGTGCAAGTCCAACACACGCCACGAGCCCCTTTGGTGACAGGGTGGTGGGAAGCGGAGGGAGGGAGAGAAAGGGGTCAGCACGGGCCCCCTCTGGGGAGCCTCTGGCTGTGTTGTCTTCCAAGGCCAGGGGCCTCTGTGCCACAGTTCATCTGTCTCCACATGCCACCTCTCAGCGGCCCTCAGAAGCCAAAGGTCTCCTGGGAAGCATAGACCATGTAGAGGAAGCCATCCTCATCCTTCTCCTGCTCGTAGATCTCCGAGATGGGGGTAGACACACTGACCATGCTGTGCTGGTTCACCAGCAGGAAGAACGCCTGCGTGGGGTTCAGCTGCAAGCGGCGTCTGTGGGGGCAAGGGCGGGAGGGGCAGGTCAGCCCACCTGGGGTAGGTGCTCTGACAGCCAGGTCCACCTACCCAGCAATGCTGTTCACTTGGGGCCAGGCCTCACAGCCAGGACCTCCTCCTACCACTCAGGACACGGCATCCCTGAGTCCAGCTGAGCTGTCGAGGCTCCAAGGCCTCCTGAGTCAGGACTCCACAAAGCCTCCTTCTCCAAGCGCTGGTGGCAAGGGCAAAGCAGAGGGCAAAATCCCTCTGAGCTGAAGGAGCCTCCCCCATCAGCTCATGAGTGTCCCTAAGAGGGAGAGGTCACAGACCTTCACCAGAAGAACCTGCTCCCCCTCGGCCCCCCAACAGTCTGTAGGACACACGAGGATGCTGTGGCTGCCACGTCCCCATCCATGCCCTCAGCAGCTGCCTCTGCCTCACCCTCACCCCCCTGTGCTGAGTGACCTGTGAGTACGGACAGGCTCACAACACACCAGCTGAGGCCACCCCACTGACCGGATTATTTTGACCAATTCACTCATGTTGACATGGTCTGGAACAAGGAACTTGGTCTTGTCCAGCACTGGCAGCTGTTTCTCCCCTTTGTAGCGCTCGATGATGACCTGGAAGAGAAAGTCATGGCTAAGATTAGTCATGCTTGCAGTGCCCTCCACGCGCTGGCCTCAAGGTCAAGCACAAATCCAACAAGTGGAAAAGCTGAAGTAAAGCCCCATTTTGCTACACCCTCACAGGAAACAAAACAAGAAAAGGACAGGAGCAGTGACCACCAGGTTGACTGCAGATGGCTCTTCACCACTCACCTGTGCCCAAGCCAGGCAGTGGAGACATCCAAAATAAAGAACTAAAGCCCCCACTGCTCTGGCTGGCTGGAAAATAGTGGGCACCACTGGACTGATGTGGATACTGGCCCTGGTATGCAAGAGATCTGGAAGAGGAATGACTTTAACATCACTTTCAGACTGACCAAACCCACAGGTTTTGCTGACTCAAGCTATAGACTGAGCTCCTGATGCACAGTTTCCTCCCCCCTTCCTTCCTGCCGCCATTCAGCATCACTCTGCCTGCTCAGAATAGCTGTGGATATTCCTAAACAAGACATTTTTAGAAATCCCACTGAAGCCACCCAGGGCATTCCTTCGGAAAGGGGGAGTTTGGATTTCAGCAGTCCCACTCCTTGTGTTAACACTCAGACATGCTGAGTCCAACAAGGATCAGAAAGCAGGGTCACTCCTCCCACGTGCCATCCCAGCTGTGCAGGGCCTTCCCAGGCACTCCTGCAGGGACAGCCCAGCCTGTCCTCCCCTGCCACAGGTCTCGCAGGGAAAAACTCTTACCACCCTATGTTCTGAAATGGCTGAACAATGATTGCTGTTCCATATTCCCGCTGTTGTAATTAATCATTTTCTTCTGTTAAGCTGTTTGCTGACAGCTACAGCTGCTGGAGAACTCTGAGAATAAGGTGGCAGGCAGTTAAAACAGGTATATTAATTTAATAGGAAAAATTAAAATAAGTCAAGAACTTATACAGCTTAATCCATTCCTGTTACAGCAATGCTCTGACTCTCACATCTCTCCAGTACTCACCTGTTTTCTCCACAGAGATACACTTGGATACTCATCAGCCCATCACTCTCTCCCACTTGAAACTGAACATTATTTTTCTGTATAAGGCAAGGAATTCCCATAATTTATTTTCCCAGGTCCTTTCCAAAACTATAAGTGAGACTGCCAATGGCTTTGGGCAGCAGGATGGAGCAGCATGCGGAGAGGAGGATCCCCAGGAGATGGCTCTGCAGAGCCAGGAGGACCAGGGAACCTCTGGGAACACCGATTTCCCTTTCCCTTGATCCTCTGCTGACACTCCACCCTCTGGCAGCAGCAGCAATGGAACCCCTGCCAGCCTGCCCCAGAGCCAGAGCTGGCACCCTGGCTGTGACGCTGCAGGATCGCCGGTGAGCTGGGAATGCCTGAGGAGCCACAGGGCTGTTCTCAGGTCCCACCAGGATGGGCCAGGCCCTGCTGCAGGCAGTTCCTGGATGAAGGAGAGGTGTGAGGGTCGTTGCTGAGAGCTCTGCACTGAAAACCCTCCGCAAGCCCACCCTGGAGAAGCTCACCCAAGGGGAACCCAGGGCCAGACAAGCAGCACATGAAGGTTCCCAGGGAACTCCAGGTATTGCTCCTTCGGCCTCTTTTGCAAGATGGGGCCATGATTAAAGAACCCTTTTCTGCAACAGACTAAATGATGCATTAGGACATCCCTCACCCACCTGCTAATGGCCTCCCTCCCTTCCGAGGAGGAGGAGGAGGAGGAGGAGCAGGAGGGCAGAGGAAGGACAAGATGGGCGGAACCATCCTGTTGTATTTAACTTGAGTCTTACATGGACAGGTGAGTATTTTGGCTAGGGGGAGAGGAGTAGTCTCAAGGGGGTGCACACTCACATCAGCCACATGCAGGGATGCTGCTGTAGCCACTGGGAAACACAGAGGCAACAGTGGGACTTTCAGGTTGTCAGTCTGCACAAATGAACAGCTACACAGCAGCTGTCTGTGCACCCACCTTTACCTGCAGAGGGGGCCCTGTATACCTGGGTGACGCCTCATTTCTCACATGAGCAGGAACAGATGTCTCTCATTACCAGCCAGTTTCATACCAGAAAGAAAAGCCTCTTGACTAACCCAAGAACGGGCTAGGAAAGATGTCCTAGCTCTTACAGCAGCAGCTGCCTTGTGCCCTGAGCAGACAGAGCCTCTCACATAGAACAGCTCCAAGAGTCTGTTCCCAGAACTCAAGCTGCTATTTGGGTAACCCAGCTATGGGAACAGGTGGCCAATGGACAAAATGTTCTGTCTTGCTTTGGAGGGAAAAGCATGATCAGATGCTAATGTTACACCCCTCTGGCCACAGGGCATGTGTGCACAGCCCCCTCCCATCCCATCCCCTCTTCCAGGGTAGGGGGTTCCTCAGCATGGGACACTGGCTCTTGCAGAGGGAACCCTCCACAAGCCTCTTTGCAGAAATCACACAAGTGGGCACAGGTGGAAAGGGGAAAGGCTTATGGTAGAGCCTGGGGTCCTGGTCCCAACAAAGGGGCCTGGGCAGCATTTATAAACTCAATGCTTGTTCTGGAGCTGGTCTGGAGAAGTGGAAAGGGATTCTGGCAAGGAATGGGGCCAGATGTGGCAGCCTGACAGAAGCAAGGTCCAACCAGCAGTGAGGCTGTTCTCAGTAAGGACAGGCACAAATGTGTGAGTGGAAGACACTCCACGATACCCATGGCCAGGGAGAGAGACTGGCACAGGCACACAGGGCACTCACACAAGCACAGACAGCACCAGCCTCATCCTGTCCCACTCCAGCTGAGCAGGGTGCAGCTGCTTTAGTGGGAACAGACACAGTAACCCCCTCAGTCCAAAAAGTGCTCTAGTGTTGACCCATTTGGAGTCATGTCAGCCCTGGACACAGCCGTGGGTCTGCAACTCCCCAGAAGAGCCCTCCAGGAACCCAGGGAATGTCATCCCTTGCTCTGAATCTGTAATTTGGGTTTCAATACACCACTGTGCCAGGACAGGGCACTATTTGGGAGCCCCCACCTGCCACTGCCTTTCTGTGCTCTTCTGTGGGTGCTCAGATGAACCCTAGAGAGTCCAAACACCCCCTCAGCCCTCCTGACCAGCACAAGGGGTGGCCCTGTCCTAAGTCCCCCCTGTACAGCCCATGATTCATCAACCTGCCTGAATTTACCATTGCAAGGGTTTAGGAAATGGTTTGCTCCAGTTACTGCCCAGTACAAGCTGTTCCCCAGGGATTTCAGACTCTCCAAGGGTTCAGTGGGTCCCAGAAAGAGCCCTGGTGCTGAGAGCAGGCAGGGGCAACAGGCAGGCACAGGCTCCATGTCCTCTAACAGGGCAAAAGATGGTTTCTAAAACATCTGCTGAGGTTGTGGATGGGGGTATCAGCGAGAAGATTGGAAGCCCTGTGGTTGCTCTGACTGCCTGAGGGGGAGCCACCCTGTGAGGGGCAGCTGAAGATTCCTTCCCAGCAGAGCTGAGCAAGAGCAGCACCTCAGTGCCAACACAACCATCTCACCTTCTCAGCAAGAGCTGTGTGTGCCTGTGGTCAGCACTTTGTACCATGGAAGTGCAGCCAGCTCTGGGAAATGCAGGGACAACAAAGGAGCCCCTGGCTTGAGGTGGACAGGGATTCACTAGGGAGCCCCTGGCTCCTGTCTGTCTTCTTATTACATTGCCAGTGAGGCATGCTGGGATGTGATTTCCCTTCAAACAACAGCAGATGATTCCATGCCTCAGGCAGGGTCCAGGTCATCTCCTGTTTTGTCTCTGGTGGGCTCAGACAGACACAGCACAGCCCTCTCCCCATGCACACCTCCATGGACATGTGGCACAGCCCCTTCCTCAGCCTCCTCTGGAAGTACCCTCATGGAAGCAGGAGACATGCCCTTCCCTGGGCACACAGCCAGGCCATGCTCTCTGCAAATCCTCCTGGCCCCCTGTCAAAGCAAAAGGGACTCACCCAGGGGCTCCGAGTGGAAAATGGAGATGCAGGAGGGCAGCAGGTGCCACTTTGCTGTGATTTCTGCCAGCACTAAGGGTGTGTGGGACATGGCCTGGCATCTATCTCCCCAGCTCCTCTGGGCTGTGGGCACAAACCCCTCTGCTAATTCCAAGTGCCTCTCCAGGGAAGCCAGACCCTTGGCAAACACAGCTCCTGCCTTTCAGGGATGCCCACGACCTTCCCACAGCCAGTTTGCCTGCCCTGTGCTGCTCAGACCCACAGCAGTGCCCACACCACACTCCATCCTGCATGAGGCTTCAACCGCTGCCCAGCACCACAACCTGTGCACAGTCATCTGCAGGAATCCTGCCTCGGGAAGAGGGGAGACAGCACCAGGGTCTAATTGTCAGCTGTCAGGGTCTAATTGTGACCAGGCCTTTAGGGACACCAGTGACACAAACACGGCTGGACCCCCTAAGGCCTCCAACACTCTTTTCACCTCCTGATTCTTTTTACTGCTCCAGCAAAACTTGCAGCTGAACACATTCTGTCCTCTCCTGCCATGTTCTTTAGCCCAGGAGAGCAGAGCAGAGCCAAGCCCCTCATCCTCTGCAGACCTGGCACTCAGGGCACTGAACAAGGAGGTCCCTGGAGCAGTGTGGAGGGCTCAGGTCTCTGCCATGGCCAAAGCTTCACACACACAGAGCTACCCCCACAGCCACTGGCCAGGTCCTGACAACACAGAAACCTTCTCCTGGGGCATGTGGTGTTGGCCCCAACACAAAGAGCACTCCAGCCATGGCAGCTCTCCCACCAAGTCTCAGTAATGCCACAGAACTCCACATCTGGATGCAGCGCTCTGGCTCCTTCTGTCCATTTCTCAGGCAACATACATTTGTGTACAGTCACTTGATATATGCAAGTGTGTGCATTTTTGGTACAACTTATTTCTAGCCTGGTCTTCCTGCCAGAGCCTGAAAGCACAGCACTTAGGTCTGGCATAGCCCTGGAGACACCCAGAGCCAGTCTAATGGCATTGAAACCATGTTAAAAGCAGAGGTCAATCAGTGTGTTGATGACCTGGTGTACTGGCATCCAGTGTGCTGCCAGGGGCAGGCCCTGCTCTGCTGAGCTGGCAAAACGTGGACACCACAGTGATGGTGGGGCAGAAGGAAGAGAAAGAATTCTTTTGGCTAAAAGACACAGTGCTAAAATCAAAGTAGGAGTGAGGCAGGAGTGGACTAGGATGGGCCAAGAGCAGTTTGAGACATTCAGCCTTGAAGGACAAATACTTAGATATAGTCTGCAATTTTAAGACGAGGTTGATGTTCATCCACACTTGAGAGGGAGCTGAACTAGGGATGCATCCGCTGTCTTGGTCACACATGCTACAGTATTGCAAACAGTAACTTGGGCAAGCCCCAGGTACATAATTTCACAGGATCATGGAATGGCTTGTGTTGGAAGAGACCTCAAAGACCATCTAGTTCCAATCCCCCTTCCCTGAGCAAGGACACCCTAGACCAGGTTGCTCCAAGCCTCATCCAACCTGGCCTTGAACACTTTGAGGAATGGAGCATTCCTCTAAGTTCTCCACCTCCTCAGAAAGAGAAGCAAATACTCAGGTAGGATCTCAAAAGCACACTCGGCCAAAGAGCAACACAGTGTATTAGGTGTGACATGGGCAGAAGAACTGGAAGTCTCACCTGTGCATATCAACAACAGGTGCTGGGAAAGCACAGAATGAGTATGAATGATCCTAACAGAGCCCCTGTGTTTCCAGTACAGTGAAGATCATCTCACACACCTTTCTCTGGGCAGAAAGAAACCCTTACCAAGTTATCCAGGAGAAGGCAGGTAGCTACTACAACAAAACAAAAGGCCATTTCAGAGTTTTCTCCTGCTGCACTAGCTTGGAAATAGATTTGAGATCAAACCAGTCCCCTGCCTTTGGGCAGACATGAAGCTTTAGAGGCAGGCTGTACTTTGCATTGCACAGAACGTGTCTGCTGAGGACGAGCTGCACACAAAAGGCACTGAAGGCTCACAGAGACCATCCTGTGTCGCTTCCAGGGAGTAAAGTTTTGCAGGCTCCATGGAGGCCACCCAGCAGCACAGAGGGGTCCTGAGAAGAAAGCCTGACACAGTCGAGTGAGAACAGCGACTTACCGGGATCTTGTTTGGATGCTGCTCTCGGATCTGCTGCACTTCTTTACAACGATCCGCTGCAGGGAAAGGAGAGACAGAGTTAGAAATACCTGGCTGTGGGGGCTCAGGCACAACTGAGGCACCCACCCTGTAAGCCGCAGACTGACTCCAAGGGACACTGCCCCAGGAAGGCAAATTCTGCTCACCAGGCCTTTTCTGAGCATGGCCAGCTCTATGTCAGCTTCAGTGACCGACCCTTCGTTGCCTACTACAGCCCCAACCATCTCCCCAGGCTGGGACACACCGCCCTGCTCAGTAAAACTGGGCAGCACACCTGGAAGCCAGGAAAGTGAAAGCAGACCATAAGGATAGCAAAACTAACCCAAATCTACCCACGGTCAGCACACCAGGGTCAGCAGCACAGCTTCAGGGTCTGAGCTCTGCAAGTCCAGGCTCTCTGTGCTTCCTGAATGCTCTCCCTGAGGAGACAGTTCTCCAGCTGGGGCTGAGTTTTAGCAATTTCTTCTGCCTGTTGTACACTTCCAAGCACTATCTGGCACAGAGCCTGGCTCCACAAGAGATACACCTTGCCAAGGACTCCTCATGAGCATGGATCTACAGAGTAGCTACAATAGCTACTGGCCTGACAGAAAGTATTTCTAGACCTGGACAGGAAGAAAACTTTAAGCAAGGAGATGATCCACATAGTAGAATCTTCCTGCAGTTGTTCTCACACTTTCTAACCCATTTGTCCCCAGAGTTCATGTTTACTGACACCCACAACAGGCAGCACACAAAGCTTGTACACTCTTCCAGCTTACAGGAGAATTTTCTTGCCGTTGACTGCTTTACCAGAGGGCCCTCTGCTTCCCACAACCTGAAGCAGCAGAAAGGAGAGGAAAAAGCAGTACCAGAGCCAGGTATGGCTCTGTGTGTGCCCCTTCTGGGCCACTACAGACCCGCTCTCCTCCTGGCATTCCCATTACTCTGGGAAGGGCTTCACAGCCTGGACCAGCCCCTCCAAAGTGCCATGGGGAAGCAGTTCTGGGGATCATGGTGGGAAAGTTGGGAATGAAGGTCAGTGATTAAGCACTGCCTAGAAAAGTGAGATGTGGGTATCACAGGATCCATCATGGGCTCCAGCCCAACTCCCCCTCCCAGCTCCCCGCGACCCATCAGGATCACCGAGGGCAGCATAAGGAGGTGTATTTGAGTGTTTTCTCCCCACAAACACTGAAGGTTTCTCCTCTGAGCAACTCAATAAAACCTGATTGTTTATATGTTGAATTTGGCTAAATATGACTTTGGGAAGAGACCGGGGTTTCTTTAAAGGCCATAAAATCACCAAACCACAAAAGTTCTTAAACACCATTTCTGCCTCCTCTGAGAGGAAAATATCCCTCTGCTAGGAATTGCTAGACCTTTTATTCTCTAGGACTCCAAGGTCGAGCAACACAGAGAGCAAGTTTATTTGGATTTCATGAACAATTCAGGCATATTTGCTTTGGGTTTTATGACTAAAGATGCAGCTCCTCATGTTTTCCTTTTCACCCAATCCAGTGCTCCAGGGATCCAGTCATCTTTGTGATACAGACAGTTTTCCCCCGAGGTTCCAGTCAGCAGGGAGTCACAGACACGTGACACTGGTACAGCAACACCCCTTTGGGAATGCTGAAGGACACGGTGACAGTAGCACCCAGCTGGAGCAGCAGCACCTGCCCCCCTCTTGCAGAGCCCCCCTCCCACGTGTTCCCTGTGGACAGGATGGAGCACCTGAAAGGCTGGAGATCCAGAGCATGACTAGACAAAACTTATCAGCATAGGAACTTCGGGCACTTTGACTGTAGCCGATTCAGACTTCTGGGTGTTAACAGAGCCTGCAGAGCTGTGTCCTCGTGGCTGGCCAGTTTTCCCAGCTTTAATACCCACCTTGTCCTGCTTCTCTCTCCATACTATCAGATGGCCATGTGGATGAACTTCCTAGACCTCATGCATGGATGACAGAACTGTTTGCACAGAAAACCCCAACAATGCAGGGAGTTGTGAGAAGGATCTGAGAAGAAATGTGTTGAAGGCACATTATCAATAACAGCAGGTGCTGCTTTACTCCAGGGGCTGCTGGATCCCTCCAGCAGGTCCATGTGGCTGCAACTATGAGCACCTCAAGCACTGCACTTCCTCTGCCCTGGAAATGCCCATTCCAGAAACCTCATTCAGGAAAGAAGTCAGGAGCAAACCCCCCTGAGGCATTCAGGTGCTTAAACATACTAGCAGAAGTTTCCAGGACACCTGAAGCTCTGCTAAAGAGCACACTCAGTCCCATTCCAGCCTTGAACAGCCAAGGAAGCAGGCTTGGGAACCAGGAGAAGCTGCATCAAACCCTGCACGGGGATAACTTCTGTGTGCACAAGAGTTCAGACAGAAGAGATCTCCAGCAAGAAAGAGGTGATGGTCACTCACACCCTCCTCAGCCTAGGGTGGGAGTGAGAGGCTGATCCTGTGACTCATCAAAGCATCAACATCATACGGCAGGAACAGCTAAAAATACCACCCTTAATTTAGTGTATTTACAGTAATCTAAGTCAGAGGAATAAAGAGAAAACAGTTAAAGGGCACTCCAGAGAGACACAGCTGGAGGTGCCAGCCCAGCCCCTGAGCTCCTGCTCGCACGGTGCTGTGGACAGGTATGATCCCCCACCCTGCCCTGACAGTGATTTTACAAGCCTTGCTCTCCTCCTGCAGCTCCCCTGAACCACAGCTGTGCTATCCAAGGTTGAGACTTTCCCCTTCCCTGCAGCACCTGCCTGCAGTTAGTCCTCAGCTGATGTGCAGACCTAATCAGAACTGTTTACACAACCCTGTCCCTACCCACATTCTTCTCATGTGGTGCCTCCTCCCTGCAAAAGGCAGGAGAACATCCCACCTGAGCGCAGCAGCTCAGGGGCTCCAGTGAGGGGCTCCTGGCAGCTGCTGTTTCAAGGAGCTGAGCACAGAGCAATGACCTGCACACCCCAGCCCTGCCCCAGGTGTGGGCACTGCACATCTGCCACAAGGGAAGCCAAACTTCTCGCCAGAGCTCGGATGCCGGAGCTCAGGATGGCAGCAAGAGAAAACCATTTTCATTGGTTATTCCCAGGGACATTTCTCTGCTAGGGCCTATCGGAGGACAGGAGTATTTTTGTAGCATTGCATATGCGAGGAAATTGCCTATTTCTCCTCCAAGTGCTGTTTCAACTGTTAAGCACAAACAGCAAAGCTTGCAAATTGCCCAAAACACCAGAATCTTGGCTGTTTTCTTGACTGAGGTTCTTCCCAAGATGTTCTCCCAAAGATGCAGGCACACAGCATGCGTATCCCATGGCAATGCAGGATGAGATCACTACGGCAGCTGAGGAGAACAGCGGAAAATTTTAAGCCACACTTTGCAAACATTAACCTTTTTTATCAGCAGTGCCCAGGAACTCTGGGCCACGGGAGCCAGGTCCCTGCTGTGCTGGGCGCTGTGCAGACACGGGATGAAAGGACAGTCCTGGATGCAACAGAGCCTCAGCAGACAAAAGATACAGATGGTGGGACAGAAGGAAAACATGGCAAGTTCTCCAACAGTGCAGTTGCGTAAGGAGCACCATTTTTCAGGAGAGACTAGAGAAGCACTGGTCAGGCACCGGTGCTGCCCTGGGGCAGTAGATGGACTAGAGGAGCAGCAGGAATATTGTCAAAAAAACACCATTAAGGAAAAACACCTGGAAACATCATCAATATGCCACCAGGTCAACAGCTCCTGAGCTGAGGAAGGGTTGTGTGTGGAGAGCAAAGCAGAAACCAGAAATGCAGCCATGAGCTGCTGCCTCTCCCCATGTGCCAGGGCTCCAGGTGCAGGTGGCAGCAGCACAAAGGGAGTGTGCAGATATCCCTGGCAGCTGCAGCAGGCTGCTAGCCCTGTGGCCTTCTCTCTGCCATCCACACAACACCTAGACTGCGGGCAGATCTGCCTCACGTTTGAAGCAGTTCCAAAAATGAACATGTTTCTTCAAGAAGCTGCTGTGGTCAGTCCTAAGGCAGAGAGATGCTAGAACACAGACCTCTCTCCAAAAGATTTTCTGCAAGGAGAGGTGGAATTGGATGGTTTGAAACCAGCATATGTGTAGGATGAGCTGACAAGTGCTGAAGACACAGGCCAGTTATGCAGGTCATTCCAGACGAACACCAATAACTATTTCTGTAATATCACATCACCCTAAGGCCAGACACCTCTAACCACCAGGAAACACCCCCATGCACATGTCATGGCTCACCCAACACCTCACCTGACCTGCCCTTGCCCATGCTCCTTCTCAGGCCAGTGGTGCTGCGGGAAGAGCAGGAGGAGACTCCCACAGCCAGCAAGGAAGGGCAGAGCTTGCGAGGCCGGCTATGCCCTGGCCATCTGTCCTCACCCTCAAGAAAGGGTGGTTGTCCCAGGATGTGTAGGACAGCAGCACTGCAGGGACCTGACAGTGATTCTGATTGCTGGGTTTATTTCAGTCTCCTGTCTGCAAAGCTGGGGGCTCCAGGCAGGGCAAATGACTCGGGACCAAACCCACGCTGCTCTGAATTGATAGAAAATGTGTCCCTCATCATGACATAGGTGGAACCTGATGCTCCGCTGCCACAGGAAGGTATTGCCAACATGGAAGTGGATGCTCTGTCTCCATGACTGTCCCTTCCATCACTACGGCTGCGCTGCCAGACATGCAGTGTCTGGGAGGATTTCTGAACACCAGGCTCCTGGGGCCCTGTGACTGCAGAAGGATCTCAGCAGCCTTCTTCATTTGTATTAAGTTCCAAATCTTCCTGGCTCCAGAGTAGAGCTTGAAAATGGATTTTAAAACATAAAGAAGAAACACCTTCATTTTCTTCTAGCAGTTGCAAAACATAACAGAGTATGATTTTGAGCCTGGCTCCAGGAATGAGAATTTGCATCTGGCAAATCCATGACAAGGGCTCATGACCAAGCAGAGCCACACAACTGTGAACTCCAAATTTCTGTCAAGACGCTTGTCCTCTGGTTGCACAGTACAACTGCAGTGATGGCACAAGAGGGAATGGCATTAAACTGCCAGAGGGCAGGGTTAGATTGGATATTAGGAGGAAATTTGACCCTGTGAGGGTGGGGAGGCCCTGGCACAGTTTGGCCAGATAAACTGTGACTGCCCCTGGAAGTGTCCAAGGCCAGGTTGGAACGTGGCTTGGAGCAACCTCGTCTAGTGCAAAGTGTCCCTGCCCATGGCAGGGGGTGGGATGAGATGATCTTTAAGGTCCCTTCCAACCCAAACCATTGTGGGATTCCATGTCACCCCTGCCATGGGCTGTGCAGGATGAACACTGGACCTCCATCATCCAAACAGCTTAAAACTCACTGCATCCTCTGAGCATGGGGGGCAAACACCTTCTGGGCCATGTCAGGATGGTAAATGGAGCATTTACATCAGAGTTCCAGATAAGGAACTGGGGTTTTGCTCAACATTTAATCACCGTTTCACTGTCCTTGGAAAAAGAGCAGGAAGTTCCCTTCACTGGAGCCCTCAGGATGCTGTTCTGCAAGGGTTTCCCTTTAGCTCCTGTCTGACCTTCCACCTGGACAACCTTCACAACCATAAGCAGGAACACAGATTTCTCAGACCTACTCAGGACACTTCAGACTGCTCAGACAAAGGTCAGGCACTCCTGACAGGGCTGTATTTTGGTGCAGCCCACCATGCACGTGTAAGCACCAAGAGACTTTGCCCTGCCCCAGCCACTGCTGTTTGTGCACAAACATGCCTGGACACACAGGAACTCCAGGGCCTCTCTGGGGAGGCACGTCAGACACCAGAGTCTTGAATATATTCCCTCATTTTCTCTCACAGCCTATTTCCAAACCACTTTCTGAGGACCAAAGGCAGCAAACAACTGCATGAGCACAGAGCTGGAGGTGTTTACATGCTGCAGACCAACCTCAGAATGTCACACGAGCAGGGTGACACACCATGAGACCTCTCAAGGGACTCTCCTCACTGGGGCTGACCATGGAAGGAAGACCAAAGCCAAGGGACACGACTTATCCATGGCTCATGGCTCCTCGATGACAGAGGCCGCAAGACACTCCCACCCTGACAGCTCCTGGATTCCCCAGTCTCCACCCTGCTGGCTCAAGGGGAGAGCTGAATTTTCTGTAGTGAAGAGAGTATTAAGTAACGAACCAAACACATACAGGTTTTATTATTCCTGGCTGCCAATCAGAGCTTTGTGTTATATAAAAGAGTAATAATAAAAAACATCAAAATTTGTGGCCTACATGTCTGGCTGGCATTTGTTCAGTTCCTCTTGCACCAGTATTTTCTTCAGCACTGACAATTAACCCCACATCCAGTCACATCACAGAATGTCCTCGGTAATTAATCCGAGACAGCGAAGCAGCAGCTCCCAGCAGCAGCCTCCTCTCAAGGAATCCCAGCTCTCAAAGCACAGCTGCCAGTGCATGGACACCCTGAGCACCAGCGAAGGACCAGGGAGGGCTCACTGACCAACCTCACATCACGATCCAGATGCTTTTCCAAGCCAACGACAAGGCAAACCCTTGCGATGAGGATGGTGCGAGCGACAGACAATTCATCCACTGCTGGTCTCCCAACAGCTACACGCACGGCTGGCTCCCTCTGGATGAGTGCCCAGGGACTTCAACATCTCACTTTTCCCCAGAGCCACAGGGAATCCACAGCTCCACACCCACTGCTGCCCTTCCTCTCAAGAGGAGTGGTTTCCCAGTACTAAAGGCAGATCTCCTGGAGGACGGGACCTGGGATGGGGAATACGCAGTCCAGAGTGGCTGAGGTCAAACCTCTGTATTTGTCACCAAGCCAGGGGCTCCAGCTGGCCCACGGGCCACACATGTCCGTGTGTTCCTGCCTCCGTGGCGGCAGGATCCTGGGGCACGGGGCCGAGGTGCTCCCAGGGATCCAGGCCCGTGTCCGTACCACGCTGGTGACGTGCTGCCCTGGAAACACAGATGGCAGCCCAATCCAAACCCCCACTTCAGGAGCGGTGGGATAACATTCCCAAGCACTTGTGCTCTTTTTGAGGAGTGCAGCGGTGTCGTCAGGCTCTCTCTACTGCCAGGACACCCTGTTCCTTTGACACAGACCACAGCTTTGTTCTGGGAATTGTTTTGGACTCCTAGGTTGGATCTGAATACGCCTCAGCAGCTGCAGTCAGGCTCAACACATGGATGCAGAGGGTACGGTCCCATTTTACCCCCCTGCACCCACCCCGAGGATGTCCTGGTGCAGACCTGCCAAGGAGCAGCTCACAGAGCTCACCCCCCACTGACAGCCCCTCAGAACACGGGAACATCAGTGCTCCGTGCCCTCCAGACCCCTTGGATCAAACCCCTAAAGCTTCCCAGCCAGTTTCCTTTTCAAGTCCTCAACACTGATGACCAGAAAACAGGACGTTTTCCTCAGGAGAGACCCAAGACAAAGCAGATGAACAAGCAGAAGAAATTCATAGAAAAACAAATCTCAAAAATACAAGATGGGGGGAAACCAGCATTGAGGAAAGCAAAATCTTCAGCGAGAGGGGTGGCAGACCAAGACCTAAGGAGGCAGCCACTTGCCATGAAACTGGAGCCTTTTCCAAACAGCCATACCCCTGACTCTGCCTTTTTGCTGGTTTTTTGAAACCGTTCCACTTCTGTAAAGTTTCAAAGCCTTAAAAATGAAGCCATTCTGAGGGCACAGTCACTGGTGATGTTTTCCACCAGCCTCTCCAACTGCATTGTAAACAATCGCTTCCTGCTCCTGTTGTGTAATGATTCAAAGACAAAAACAAGCCGTATTTACTTTCTCCAACAGAGCAATTCCAGCCCTGACCCAAAGCAACTGCAGGGAATGCCAGGCCTCCTCCTCCTCCCCTCCTCCTGGCTCAGCTCTGCAGCCCAGTCAGCTGAGAGAGCAAAAGGGCAGAGGAAAGTACAGAGAAACAAGGAGCACTTGCAGTTGCCGGCAACAAACTCCCTCACCCCCCTCTGTCCCTCCTGGGCTATTTTAATCCTGCTTTCTTTCAACTACTCTGAGCCTTGGATTTTGTTTTCCTTCTGGCTCACACAGAGTCTGAGCGATCCACAAAGGCAAACCAGGCTCCTCCTGACCATAATAAGCTGATTCTCACCAGTTGAACAGTAGGTAGTCACTAAGAGGCTGATTTAGGATTTACATCCGTAGCTCAGGAGAGCACAGCAGGGTCCCAGCACGTACCCCAGGGCACCCAGGCTTCCTTTGGTTCTTGTTTGTGCCTGTTCCCTTGGCAGGGGAGGGCTGGGGAAGCATTCAAGGCCGGAAGGGTTGTGCCAAGAAAATACCAAATATTTACAGTCTCCAAGAGAGCAGCGTGGGGCTGGATCAGCAGTTTTCAGCAGGAAAAAGCTCCAGTTTTAAAACTCACGTAGGAAACACGCCCTCACCTGCGTTTGGGCAGTATCTGGCACAACACGAGGCTTTGTACAGTACGAAAACACCATTTTCAGCACTCCAGCACTCCCCAGGCAGCGTCGCACAACTGATCCCTCCAGGGCTGTGACCTGCCACAAACACGCACCTCTGCCCGCGCCAGCTGGCAAAGGGCGAGAGGAACAGCGGGCGATGTTTCCTCTGATCCCACTATCGGCCCTGGCGATAAAATCTGGGGCTCTCGACGGCCCCCTCCTCACCTCTGGAGCCTGCCCACCGGGCCCCTGTGACGAAGGGCTGGGCACGGCGCAAGCAGCCCCTGCTCTGGGTCTCCAGGGCCGCGGGAGGGGCCGGCTGGCGTCCTGCAGTGGCAACAACCCCAGCGCTGGACGGGCGGGCAGGGTGACTCTCTGCGCCCCGACAGCCGGGGGCGACACCGCGACACCCACCCGGGAGGGGACACGGGAGGGACACGGGGGGGGGACACCGTGGGGACACGGCGGAGACACGGCGGGGGACACGGGGAGGGACACAGTGGGGACACGGGGAGGGACACAGAGGGGGGACAGTGGGGACACGCGGGGGACACAGTGGG
>VWZF01003320.1:24607-34903 GCA_013396755.1 Sclerurus mexicanus
AGCATGGAATTACATTAGGAACACAATGGGAACGGCATGGAATCACACATTGGGAATGGCAGGGATGGCATGGGATTACATTGGGAATGGCAGGGATGGCATAGAATTATATTGATTTGGGTTGGGAGGAGGGACAGCGACCTGGGAATTCCGTGGACGTCATGGGATCACCGAGTGGTTGGGGTTGGAAAGGGCCTTAAAGATCCTCGCTGTGCCAAGTGCAGGGACACCTTCCAATGTCCCAGGTTGCTCCAAGCCCCGTCCAACCCGCCTTGGACACTCTCAGGGATTCAGGGGCAGCCACAGCTTCTCTGGGCACCCTGTGCCAGGGCCTGCCCACCCTCCCAGGGAAGGATTTACTCCCAATATCTAATCTAAATCTCTCCACTTTTAGTCTCAAACCATTCCCCCTTGTCCTCTCATCACTCTCTGCCCATGTAATAGGTCACTCTCCTTCTCTTTTATGAGTCCCCAGCATGAGATGGCACTGCTGGTGACATCAGGACATGCCCCGTCAGCAGGGAACACCATGCAGAGCATCACCATTTCCCATGGCACACAATGGTTTATTCACAGCTGGCCCCAAACACCAGCGGTTTTCCCAGTCCCATCAGAGCAGCACAGCAGAGCTTTGCCTAAGGCAGCAGAGGGACACTTGGGCTGGGCTTTCCAGAGGTGCTCATAGAACACAGGTGGTGTGGTGGCTTCTTCTGGATGTCTTGGATCAAACACCTTCCAGGAGTCACTGCAGGCTCCAGGCAGCAGGTGCTGCTGGTGCAAGGTGGGTGGAGGGCAAGGAGGGCTCATGCCTGGGAGATTGCAGACAACAGTGTGGGCAGGAACCGCCCTGACACAGACCCTCAGAGATCTGCAGTCCCTCCGCCTCCCCCCATCATGTCCCAGGAGGGAGACCCTTGTTTTCCCTGCTGCATTCGGAGCCATGGCTGGGCTGAATATTTTAGAGCCCGCAGCACGACAAATAGGGCAGCTATTTCTGGAGCTGGTAAATGAATCAAAAACAACTGCAAACACAGTGCCAGTGTTTCACCAAAAAGGAGGTTTAACGTCCCTCCTCACTACACTGCAACAGGAGCAAGGTCTCATCACTACAGCAAATTAGCACCAAACATGAGGGAATGCAAAATGTTAGAGGACAAAGTACAACCTTGGTAAAAAAAAGACATGGAAGATGCAGCTATTAAAGAACAGTTCCAATTCTTGTGTCACCAATTGAAAGAAAAATGTGTAACGACAACTGAATAAATTTTTTTCTCCTTGTCGAGTTTACCCAAGAAAGGGAACTCTTAAGGGCAATGCCATGGATTTTCCTTGACCAAGCAATAGTTGAACAAGCCCACACTGGTAAGGAAGTGTAAACTCTTCAGATGCATTCTTAAAATTAAGATATGGGGAGAGACATTAATCTCTGATTCAGGTCCTGTTAGTCAAGAATACCCAAGGGAAAGCAGGAATGTTGAGTCAGACATGGAGTGATGAACCTTACACACTGTATCCTCAGGCAAAGGGGTTTGCTATTTATTGCTATAAAGTGTGAACCCCTTTCTGATGAGAGGGATGTGGAACTCTTTCCAGTTCAGTGATGTCATCCCTAGTTTGATCCATGCAGACCCTGCTGCAGGACTGGGGCCACAGTTCCATAGAAGATGATTCATACACTTGGAGAGGGAGAGAAGACCCCATTCCATTGAAGCTCTGGAGCTTCTTAGCATGTTAAACGTACTTACAGAAATGGGATGTGGATCAAGTAAATTTTACTTCTAATACAGCAGAACATGATTTATACACTTCTTCCTTCAGCCCTCAGCTTCCTGAGCACCCTTGCACACGTCAGTGCCTCTCCTGCCTGGTCTTACTGATGTCGTGGGCAAAACTTATTTAAGGAGGTGCATTTCAGATCCAGCTGGATCAGTCGAAGGTTAAAGGCATCAGTGAGCTGCCCCAGCATGACCTGATCAACAAGGAGCTTCGCTCCTGCCAGCATTCCAACGGGGTAACCTCTGCTGATCATGAGCACCCCTGGGTGCTTGTGGAACCTCGTCAGTTGGGGAAATCTCCCCTCAGGGATCCTGGAAAGGAAGTACACTTTTGTCAGCAGAATCGTGTGGATGCTCAGGCAGGGCAGTGTCTGAGCTCCTGCCCCTGCACAGCCCAGCCACCTCCGGGGCTCCTGCAGCTCACACA
Source organism: Sclerurus mexicanus (assembly GCA_013396755.1). NCBI lineage: Eukaryota > Metazoa > Chordata > Aves > Passeriformes > Furnariidae > Sclerurus > Sclerurus mexicanus. Next base: position 26,810 of record VWZF01003320.1, read on the forward strand.
GGCTTGAGGAGTTGCTGCAGCTCTGCCCACAGGAGAGGATCTCTGCCTTCATCCCCTAGAGATGTAGCTACAAGTTAAGATCCAACATAAACTATAGAATGGTTTGGGTTGGAAGGGACCTTAAAGCTCATCTCATTCCACCTGCTGTTGTGGGCAGGGACACCTTCCACCAGCCCAAGCTTCTCCAAGCCCTGGCCTCGGACACTCCCAGGGATGCAGCAGCCACAGCTCCTCCGTGAAGAGGAGCACTGTCCTCAGCCACCTGGGGCAGAAGAGTTGCTTGGGAGGGCACTGAAGCCAACATAAGACCCATAGAAGACCAGTGTCCACAAGGCAAGCTTTTACAGTGTCACCTCCACTCTTCTGCCAGAGCCTTATGTTGGAGCACAGTCAGCACAAGAGGGAATGTCCCTGGGCCTCAAGAGCTGCTGTTCACAGCCCAGAGCCATTCCCAAACTCCCTTCCATTACCTTGTTAATGCATCAGGGCTATTTTGCCACATCCCAGCAGCTGGTGCTTCCTCTGCCTGCAGGGAGGGATCCACCAAAACTGACATGTCCAGGACAGCAAACCAGGCCAGTCTCCAAGCCCTGCCCAGAGCAGCTCCAAGGCACAGGAGGCAGAGACTGCTCAGGCCCTCCTGTGATCCGTGTGCTTTCTGCCGAGGAAAAAGGACTGCAACTATAATGCTCCTTTTTCTGCTCTTTCTCCATTTGACAATGATTTTACCACACAAATGACCAGGCCTAGACTCAGCAAGCACAGGACAAGAGGCTGAACTCCATCCAACTCTTTTTTGGCCCTGTTTAAGACAACTTAAAGAAAGTTAAATCCTCCCCTACACTTACACATGGGAAAAATTGCTGCAGGTCAGAGCTCTGTGACCCTCTGATGCTCCTGATTCAAATAAGACACTTTTTCTCCATACTAAGTAACTAAATAGAAGTTGCTGTTCTTCAGCTTCCTCCACACCTTCTCCTTTTTTAGAAATAAATCTGAATTAACTTTGGATGCAAGTGTAAAGGCAGCACTAAGCAAGGCTCTGCCCAGATGGATTTGACAAGCTCCTCCAGACTCCAAACCCAGCTTCTTAAGACCCTTCTATTCAAACTCCTGAGTGTATTTCGTGTCAGGGTGCTCTCAATCCTTGAGAAAAACCCAACAACCAAACCAATCCCCAACCAACCAGCACACAGCAGGAACTCAGTCATTTCACTGCAAGTTTAAGATTTCAACACAACCCAGAAGAGGGCCATGATCTTTGTTTTGCAATAGATTATTTGTTGCAGCTTCTTTTAAATAAAACCCACCTCCACACTCTCTGCCCCAAGCTCCTATGGCACAAAAGCACTGGTAGCACAGTTATCCTTAAGGAAGTGTCCAAAAGAATGCAGGACACTGCAGATTTGTCACTCGAGAGGAGTAACACTGCCACCTACTCGGGAGAGCCAAAATGCATAAGCAGGTCACCACTGAGGAAACATTTCTCTGGACTATGAGCACCGCCACAGAGATCACTAAAGTCACATTTCTCTTCTGCCTTGCCTCTCTGATCAGTTATTATCCAGACTTCAGCTGGCTGGAGGCCATTTCTGGGGAGACAGCAGTCCATTATTGCAGATCACAGCCTGCTGTAGAGCAGGAGCTGCTCCAAAGGCTGAGCAGGATTCCAGACCCTATTCCCTGGTTTGGTGGAATGGCTTAAACCAGATGTAGGGTGGTGGGGGAAAGAGTTCATGAACAGCAACAGCCAGCACTGGGTCACGATGGCAGCTGAGACACCCAAAATGCTGTAAATCACCCTGACCCAGATGCTGCAGGACTGACTACAGGATCTCAGAAAGCATTTCTGGCCTTCAGGGTCATGAACACCACTAAAAAGTAGACACAGCCCATAAATTAATGTCCAGGTCTGCAAATGCAGAGAGAAAGTGCTGAACACGGAGGTTATCTTGGCTGTTTGAGTCCCCACACACCCACCCACCACTGAGCTCTGAAAGCCAGCAGGGCCTAAGTCAACACCACCCTTTTTACAGAACTCTCCAAAGCTGCACTGCCTGGACTATCCCCAACCCTGCTTTTTTTTTTTCTTTTGAAGAAAAACTCAACCAAAACAACTCCTTTAGTAACTTCGAGGAACCACACGACCTTTTTTTGTCCTTAATGGCCATCAATAAAAAAATACTTAAGGAAGATACCAGCCCAGTACTGGACTGTGAAGTCTGAGAGCCTTGATGGCCTTACTTAGCCAAGACAATTCTGTCTGAAACTGAAGGAAAGAAGCAGGAAAATGCTCCAACACGAAGTCAACTGTGAATGCACTGCACATGCCCTCAGACCAAATCCTTGTTTAGAGAAAGCAACAGATGAGTAAAAACTGTCCTAGGAAGGATCTACTTCTTTAATAAAAACTGAGTCAATCATCAGAATACTTAAAATCTCCAAAAGAAAAACACATAAGACAAAACCAGTCACTGGTAACACTTTTTAATTTGATATGGTCAGACTTCTTTGAAGTAAAACCAAGAGAGTGAGACAGAACTAAAGGACAGGCAGAGTCATATTTACAGCCATTCAAAACTAGCAGTGTCAAAGCAGAGCTCAGTGGTGGCAGAGGCATGGAAGCATACAAAGAACAGTCTTTTTTAGATTATTATTATTAGAATTTTATTATCTTCTTAGCCATTAAAAGAATCTGTTGCATTTTTTAGTGCCCAATTCTAACTCACCAGCTCCCCCTCAAAACTACTTGTGATACAAAAAAAAGTGCCATTTTTGCTGTTTGTAGACAACAAACCACCTGCTTTTGTTTTTCCAAACCTTACTGAACTGGCACAACACAGTTAATACTAATGCTCTATTCTTTACCATTAAATAAAAAAAAAACCAACAGTTGGGCAAAGGGAAAAAAACAGACTGAGTCAGTGCAATCATTCAGTCGGATTCTGGATGACAATCAGGAAATAGTCTTTATCTGGAGAGAAAAAAAAAAGAAAATTATTATTTCATTGCTGGTATTTGTTCACAGAAACAGTAAATGTCAACGTTTTTCACATCTCACCTACACACTGTGGGAACTCCAGAGGCCTGACATTGATTCTCAACAAGCAAAACAGGCTCTGTGTGTCAGATCACTTATTTGATGGGTTTTACTGAGAGAAAGTCTCAGCTTTAGAAACTACACCTTCCCAAGGGCCCTGGATATAACCCGGTTTGTGCCAGGGAACAACAGTAACTGGCACATGCAATGGTGGAATCAAAACCAGCAGTGCAAGGTGGTGGTTCCTCCTTTCTCACTGTGGGCTGCAGGGGCTGCAGTTGTGTTTTCCCTGAAGTAATACTTATTCCTCTCTTTCCATCCTTCCTGTGGAAACCAGAGGCTGCCCCAGCATAAACCAGAGCCTGTGTTAAGATGTGTACTGACCTGTGCCTGGGGCAACTGCCATCCCCTCCTTGGCCTCTCCATGAGCACCATCCCAACATGGAGTACACAGGGACAAGCTGAATTCCTGCCACATTAGGGAACTGCACTCATTGAATCTGATGGAATACTGAGGATGTTTCCTGAAAAGCAGGTTGCTGCTGCTATATTCCATGACTCATCATTACAGCTGCAGTGTGCTCTAATACTTTTCTCAGAACTGGAAAATTAGGACTGTTTTGTTTTATCACTCAGTCCACAGTTCTGAATGGAAACTGCTCTCGACACATATTCCTTTCCAAATCCTGGGGTTTTATACTGAAAAACACAAAGCTTGAGAAGCTGCAACATGCTCTCAAACACTATTTAATGCTTTCTACTTTGATCAACGTGCAATGAGGGAAGTGATTTGCCACATTCAAGCACAACAAAGCAAACTTCGGTCTGTGGCAAAAGCTTTCAACTCTGCAGAAAGCAGAACAGCTCCCTGGAAGGAAGGGATTATCCAATGTGAACACAGCAGCAGGCAAAACGCTTCTCCCAGGCTGGCAACGAGCAAACAACCCTGCTGCATGCCCTGATTCCACTCTCTTTTACCTGGAGCAACCATGACTTCGTTTTTCTTGGAGCGGATGCGCAGGAAGGTGAGGTCGTTCTGGGGGTCGAGGTCCCGCACAGTGCTCCGCGCCTTCAGGATGAAGCTGTGCATGAGCCCAGCGTACTGCATGGTCGTGGAGTTGTCCATGGTGCTTTTGATAGGAATACCTGCAGGAAAGGGACAGCAGGGCTCAGGGGCAAAACTCGGGAACCTTGGGCCATCACCGGGTCCAGCCGGGGTAGCTGTTTCACCTCAGGAGATGCTGCTGTGCTGTTTTTAAAGGCAAAAGGAGAGCAGGAACAGAAATAAGAAGTGGAACACCTGAGATCTGGAACCACAGGTGGAGGTGAGAACTGTTTACCTCTGGTAGCATCAGTGCTCTACTTTTGCATTTTCATTTATTTATTTATGAGGTAGAAATAGAAAGAACAACAAAAATAAACACCTGCAGAGGAGAGAGGAAATAGCAATGTTTCAGTTTTGTCCTCCTGACTGGGGACACCGTTTCCTTTCAGAAAGGCTCCTGAACGCCACAGTTCAATGACATCCAGGTAGGCCAGGCTGGGACTGGTGAGTACACAAGACATCAGCTGCTGCATCACACAGCTCCAAGGCTGAGGCTCCAACATTCAGCCATGGCAGGTGATGCAGCCCTGCAAGGTCCCTGGTTCAATGATCATCAGCCAGGAGAGCTGACACACTGTTATGGCCAGAGTTTTCCCTCCCCTACACTTCAGCCACCTGTTAGATGTGTTTTCCCACAAAAAGCCACTCAAAACCCAGCTCAGGTGTCAGAACAACGCAGCATCCAAGTGCCAGATTCTGGCAGGGCAGAACCACTGTTGCAGGTTCCAAGAGCTGCAGCTTCAGCCTGGAGAGCACAATCCATTACTCCCCATCATGGAAAAGCACCGAGCAGGAACACAAGCTGCTTGCACATACCCAGTGACCTGAACCTCAGTAAATTCATATACAGCTACTGTCATCTTTGCTAAGGACCATTTCTAGAACATATTCAATTTTAATTCATCACCACACAATTTTAAGGCATTGGGCTGCTCACAGTGTATTCAGAGAGCTCTCAAGAAGCTGTTCTGCTGGACCCTTCCATGACTCCAAAAAGAGACAACTTGCTGATGAGTCCCACGAGTACCAGACACTGCTAAGGAACTTGAGTCTGCCAGGCCAGCAGCATTCTGGACATGCACAGCAGCAGGATTCAATACCTCATGAGAGCCTCAATGCTACTCATAAAAGCTTTGATAGACACAGTCTCAAACACTGGCATAACTCAAATATTTCAGAGCTTTTGCAAGTGATCTTAATTTATTTCCTAAAATAATAAAGTGAGCTTGCAGAAACAGGAACCCAATTTTCTCTTGTAGCCTGACTATTGTCTGTTTTGGCTCCAGGAAAACCTCTGCTAAAGCCAGACTCTAAGCTGAGTGTAAGTGATCCAGTGAGCAGCCCTCAAAGCATAGGGTTAGAGTCAGTTATAGCTCAGGAAAGCAAAGCTGACACAGCACCTTCCGAATTAACCACGATGATTCCCTGCACTCCTTTTTGGCTCTGGATTCGCTTCAGGGTTTCCTCCACCTCAGCCTGCAAACAGAGAAAGCACAGATCAAAAAGAGGATACAGCTGCTGTCTGCCTCCCTCCAAAGTTTTGGAGTACCTTCTCTGAAAACAATGCTGCACAGGGATGATTCAAACGCACACTGCCTACACTGATCCACACAGCAAAGTGCCTGTGTTTTGGTACCACCTTTTCGGCCGGACTTTCTCTGCTGTTTTCTCTCTGTCTTTGCTCATCATTCACTTGTGATTATCATACTGTGGAAACCTCAAACCCCACTCTCATCTTTCCCTCCCTTCTCCCTGCCAACCCTCCTGCTGAATTCTTGCAGGTGGAAGTCGCAGTCAGACCATTACAATTTAGGTGTCAAACAAAAAGTCACGTTTGAAAATACACATGGAATTTATGAAAAAAGTAGTGCAAGATCACCTTCTCTTTTATCAAATGGCTGCTAAGAGCAATTTCATATAAGAGAAATGAGGGGAAAAACAATGAATAAACACTTTATAATTCTGATTTGTGCTGGGATTGCTGCAAGATTATAACCACTACCAATCATTTACAACTTCAAAAAGGAAAAATGCGAACAAGGCCAAGGCAATAGTCCCTTGTAGTCCCTTTCCCTCTATAAAAACCATCAAGGCCAGAGAAGGTTTCAGTACCTTCTGCACAACTTCCATTGCTACAAGACAGGGATCAAAATAATAACTATGGGTTCTGTAACAGGGTGGGAAACCCTCAGCATGTGGGCCGCCTTCTACAGCTGGGCAAACACTTGGGACTTTTTATTCCAATTAAAGGAAACAGAGACAAGCAGCGTCTTTCAGATCCTGCAAGGCAGAGTCCCAAAGAAATGGTCAGGGAGGGGGGACAGGAACCACCAGAACCAGGGCAGGTGGGACCCACACGGGGCGTTTGGCCAAGGCTGCCTTCTCTGGGCACTGTGAAGAACTCTCTGCACTCCCTCCCCCAGCAGACAAGCCCAGCCACGTCCCAGGCCCTGTTCCCTGGGAAGAGCCCTTGAGCCGGCAGCACAGCATGAGCCCAGGCTCAGCACTGCCAGCACACTTTCCTTGGGGGGCTGTTGGGAACACAGCCCGTGCCTGCTGAGGAATGGGACCCCCTGAGCTGCTACTTGGGTAACAGAGGCTTCTCTGCCTGATCCAGCACAGAAAAATTCAGTCTTTTCAACAAAACTCTAGATTATTTCTGAATACTAGATTGTTTTCAAATGGAAGGCAAGGGAAGTGAAATGAAGAACACGCTATGGGGTGTGCAAATGCTGAGGGAAATATGGTGGCAAACTGTTAAATCTTCTAAGAAATTAGGAACTAACTGACTCCTTACTATCAGTATTTAAGTATTGATTCATTAAATACTTCCCTTCACAGCACCGTAACAAACCTATCTGGATGTAGAGAAGCATCCATGGTGAAGGGTAGCAGCTTTTAATTTCCTCTAACACCAGGAGCTGATCTAACCCGCAGGTGGGTGACGTGCTCACAGTGCACTGTTGCTGACATGGGAAGGTCCCACTCCTCCCATCCCCACCCTGGGGCTTTGTTCAACACCTCCACAAGCCAGGTCAGCTCACCAGACCAGCAAAGACATTACCGAGAAAAAAACTGTATCTTTAATTTGTGAAACAAACAAAAATCCTCTCTCTTAATAAGGGGCTGGATAACTACAAGAGACATGGGGAAGGAGAGCTGCACTCTGGAAAAGGAGAACCAACACTCCCCCATCACCAATTTGCTGTCAAATGCCCTTTGCTTTATGCACAGCAGCAGCTGTATCTTCCTGCTCTCATCTGGAAACCTGAACTCCTGGGTTCACCTGAAAAACACACCTTTTTAGACAATTCCAACTGTCCACCGACAACTCAGGTCACCATTTATTTCTTTATGGAATTTAACATGTTATTTTGACTCCCAAATTCCATGAACATACACTAAACAGCAATACACGTGGACAGGAAGAAACCTCCAACATGATCACAACAGAGCCAATATATCCCAGGTTTCACAGAATATTCCAATAAAATCACCATGGAACCAATACCTCCCAGGTTTCACAGAATACTCCAATAGTGTCACAACAGAACCAATACATCCCAAGTTTCATGGAATATTCCAGTAAAATCATCCTGGACCCAACACATCCCAGGTTTCATGGAATATTCCAATAAAATCACTCTAGAACCAATACATCCCAGATTTCACAGAATATTAAAAAAAAATCACATCAGAACCAATACCTCCCAGGTTTCAGAGAATACTCCAATAGTGTCACAACAGAACCAATACATCCTGCGTCTCAGGGAATATTCCAACAAAATCACAACAGAACATCCTGGGTCCCACTGAATATTCCAATAAAATCACAACGGAACCAATACATCCCAGGTCTCACGGAATATNCGCCGCCCCCGGGACACCGCCCGGGCACCCGGGGGACACCGCGGACACCCCATGGGTACCCCACGGACACCCACGGACA
>VWZF01003320.1:35125-95106 GCA_013396755.1 Sclerurus mexicanus
AGGTCTCACGGAATAGCTCAATAAAATCACCCTGGACCCAACACATCCCAGGTTTCACGGAATATTCCAATAAAATCACCCTGGACCCAACACATCCAGGTGTTACGGAATATTCCCACGGAATATTCCCACACAACCACAGCAGAACCAGCACCTCCCGGGCCCTGGGATACGACACTGCCCCGCCTGCTCCCACCCTGCGCCCTGGCAGCTCCGGCTCTGCCGGGGATCTCCCGGGACAGCACCGGCCGGGGACCCTCGGAGGGACCCCCGGGCTGGGGCACGGCCGGGGACCCTCGGAGGGACCCCCGGGCTGGGGCACGGCCGGGGACCCTCGGAGGGACCCCCGGGCTGGGGCACGGCCGGGCCGGGNNNGCACCCGCGTGGGGACCCCCGGGCTGGGGCACGGCCGGGCCGCGCCCGCAGCAGGAGCGGGGCCAGGGGCTCGGACACACATACAGGCCCTGCCCGCACCCCCACACCGCGGGACGCCCGAGGGCCGTGAGGGCCCAGGGACCCCCGAGGAGGGCCCAGGGACCCCCGAGGAGGGCCGTGAGGGCCCAGCGCCCCCGCCCGGAGCCGGCCCAGCCTCACCCACCATTGTCGAGCCGCCGCCGCCCCGCCCGGCCCCGGCGCTGCCCCGGAAACGCTCCGGGTGCGGGGCGGGACCGCCCGGGACAGACAGACAGGGACCGCCCGGGACAGACAGACAGGGACCGCCCCGCCGCCCCCGGGACACCGCCCGGGCACCCGGGGGACACCGCGGACACCCNCCCGGGCTGGGGCACGGCCGGGGACCCTCGGAGGGCCCCCCGGGCTGGGGCACGGCCGGGCCGGGCCCGCAGCAGGAGCGGGGCCAGGGGCTCGGACACACATACAGGCCCTGCCCGCACCCCCACACCGCGGGACGCCCGAGGGCCGTGAGGGCCCAGGGACCCCCGAGGAGGGCCCNCCATGGACATCCTGGGACACGCCCCGGACACCCCATGGATAGCCCATGGACATCCTGGAACACCCCCCGGACACCCCATGGATACCCCATGGACATCCTGGGACACGCCCCGGACACCCCATGGATAGCCCATGGACATCCTGGAACACCCCCCGGACACCCCGTGGACATCCTGGGATACCCCACGGACACCCCATGGATACCCCGGGACTCCCCACGGAGACCCGGCATACCCCACAGACATCCTGGGATACCCCGGGGCACCTGGGATACCCCACTGACACCCGGGATACCTCACAGACATCCTGGAATACCCCACTGACATACCCCACTGACACCCGGGGACATCCCGGGATACTGCACAGACACCCCAGGGGTACCCCGGGACACCCCATGGAGACCCCCAGAACTCTTGGGAACACCCGACAGACATCCCAGGGATAGTGCATGGACATCTCAGGATACCCCAAGGACACCCCACAGACACCTGGGATACCCCATGGACACCCCCGAGTACCCTTGAACACCCCCAGACCCTGTGAACACCCCCAACCCCTCCCCAGAGCCCCGGGGCTGCTCCCGGCAGGTCCACGATCCCACAAACACCCTCCATCCTCCCAGTGCCTGAAGGAACACTGGAAAGGTGGGCTGAGACCAGCCAGGAGCCTGCGGGGTCAGGACAAGGGGAGCAGGGTTGGAGGGGAAGAGAGCAGGTTGAGGGCAGACATTGGAAAGGAATTCCTCCCTGTGAGGGTGGGCAGGCCCTGGCACAGGGTGCCCAGAGAAGCTGTGGCTGCCCCTGGATCCCTGGGAGTGTCCAAGACCAGGCTGGACGGGGCTTGGAGCAACCTGGGCTGGTGGAAGGTGTCCCTGCCCATGGCAGGATGATCTTTAAGGTCCCTTCCAACCAAACCATTGTGTGGTTCTAGGATTCCCTTCAAGCAGATCCAGAGGAAAGGGGGGAAGTCCCCAGTGCTGCTGTGTAGGACACAGCTGGAGTTACGTGGGATGCAGTTCTGCAGTGCATTGTTTTGTTTTGGCACCAGACTGTGATCCTTCTCCCGACCAGCCTTCCTCCCAGGCCAGGAGATGCTGTTATCCTCTGGACATGGATCCCCAGGCCTGTGGCAAGGACATCCCAGGGTTTTGGGATGCCCTGTGCATTGGACTGGCCTTCCCTGCTCTGCCCCTGTCCTGGGGGGTTCCAGCAGCAGCCAAGGGGGGGAACTCCTTGTGCCCCTTATCACAGAATCCCAGAATGGTTTGGGGTGGAAGATGACCCTGAAGATGCTCCAAGCCCTGTCCAGGCTAGCCTGGGACACTCCCAGAGATGGGGCAGCCACAGCTTCTCTGGGCACCCTGTGCCAGGGTCTGCCCACCCTCCCAGGGAAGGAATTTTTCCAATATGGAATCTGCACCTACTCTCCTGCAGTTTGAACACTGCTGCTTTCAGCGCCACAACCTGACAGTGGGCTCACACCCAGCTCTCACAGCAGTCACAGAGGGCTGGTATTTGTTGGGCAAAATGTAGAAACATGACTTCACTGAAGTGTTTTGGACTTTTTTTTCTGCTGAAACCCAGGATTTCACATAACACATAAGCACACTGTCAGGGACTACTTTCTGCTTAGAGAAAACAAGATTAGTCTTTTGTGCATTTGTGCACTGCTATGAGACTGACAGGTTGAGAGTGGGCACAGGATAAGGCATTGCCAGAGATCAGGAAAACATTCTTCTTTAGGATCCAAGAATAATATATTCTAGTGGCTATTTACAGCTCTGTAACCTAATTCAGCTAAAATCTAGTCTTTTTCACCAGTCTAGCAGGAAGTTTTAGAGCTTGGCTACAGCAACTCATTTTACCATAGATTGATTCCACTTTGGGCAATAGGTAAGCAGCGCACAGCTGTCATCAGACATCCAAACCAAGCAGGGGTTTGTTTAAACTTTTTAAACAAGCATTCCCATCCTGCCACGAAAAAAACCTTCAACACACCCACCCAGGGCTGGTACTGACATCAGCAACATCAGCATTGAAGAAAATGGCCAAAAACTAACACAGTGGTACAACTGAGTTGTACATTTAATCATACATTGCACTGTGATTTCATTTTTTCCTTTTCTTTTTAACCCTCAGATGTGTGTGGTACCCTCGTAGCTGTCCTAACATAAAGCTGCCCAGAGCAGAGTCAAATTTTGGGTTTACACAACTTATGAGGACGCTTTTAACTGGTTCCATCCAAAGCTTGGAGGAAGCAACTCCAAACCAACATCCCATCTGCAGAAAAAGGCAATTGCTATTGCATGCATTTACCTGGCACAGAAAATCATCCCTGGGCCTTGCTGCCACTAACAAAACTGTGTTAACCCAGGCTGTGGGAACCCCTGGGGAAGTCAGCCAAGGGAGAGCCCTGTGGGAAGGCCTGCAGCAAGGAATACCACCCTCAGGGAAGGATGACCTGCTTAGGGACTGTTTGACCAAACTGGAAATAACCAGGTCCCTGGACTGGATGGGATGTCCCTGTGAGCACCAAAGGAGCTGGAATGTCACTGCAAAGCCCATCTCGGGTACCTGGGAAAGGTCACGGCCAGCAGGAGAGGCTCCTGATGACAGGAAGAACGTGAATGCCACTTCTCCCTCCAAGGAGGATCAGGGACACTACAAACCTGGCTGGTCTCACTGGAGCGTTTTTCCCCTCCTTTGTGGCACTCTGTCAATCCTAACCACTCGCAGTGTCATTCCCCATTTTTGTTATCCCTGCAGCAGTGCTACAGGGAAATGTTACAGCTGTGGCTGTGCAGAACCTTCCTCGAGCCTGTGCCCCTCACTGCTCCTCAGGCCAGCACCCACGAGCACTAAAAATCCAGGAATTGTGTCCAAAGTCCAATAAATTTCCAGTACAATCAGCAACAGTGGAAGAGGCCCCAGGAAAGAAAGTTACCCAGGAAAGTTCCCAAAGAACTCTGCTGGAAGGACAACTCCAGACAGCCTGGCCCCAGACAATCCATCTGCACACGGATATTCCCTCACACACCAGGAATAACGACCAGACCACCAGCTCTTTAAGTAGTTTTATAAAAGTATTTGACTTACTGAGATACTGTTACAGTTACCTGAGTATTTGAAATTACAATGCAAGGAAATATTGACAATGAATTTCAGTACAGTATTTTACAATCCAGTGCTGCTGATCCCAGTTTCTACATGAGTTCACTAGAGCACATATACACAAACAGTGATTCTTGGAGAAAATTAAAAGACACCACAAAAAGGGGGCTGGAGATACCAATATAACAGTTAAAATTACAAATCCAGTGCAGTATGTAATAAAATGCAAAAAAACCCCCAAAATTAAAAAAACAAAATTAAACCAGCATTTTTTTGTTTTACTTTTCTCAGAATAATAAAAAATGCTTTTTTTGTTTTTAAACAAGCAACTGGATAAAAAAACCCTCAAACTTTCACACTAGGTCAGATGAAGACATGATGTATTTACTGTGAATTCATTAGCATATGAACAGTTCCTGAGCTACCCAGAACAGTAAGGCTTTGTTAATTCTCAGCATTTCATTTTCTCACGTCAGTCTCATGAAGAAAAAATTCTAAATAAAAGTTCTTTTAATACTTGATAATTAGGATCAACTGACAGTTGCATATGAATGTACACTGGTGACATACAATGAATTTATGCAGCTGAGGCTGCTAAATCAGCTGAAGCAGTGGGAGACAAATTCATAAATCTGCTGAAAATCTCACTTGTAAGTCCAACCCAAACTAACCTGTATCTGGGACTCTGGCTGCGCTGGGCTCATCCCTGTATTGCTCCACCAGATCCCCACAAAGAACTGAAAGGTGCACCAGTAGCTTATATGAATTCCATTTTTTCCCCTACACAACATGCTGTAAGAATTTAACAGATTTGTTAGTATTCACAAGTGAAATGCTGAGGAATCTGAACTTGTGCCTTCAGAAATAATGCCAATTTAACATTGTAAAGTTGCTTTCAACTTTTTATATTTTGGCCAAATCTAATGTTTTATTTATATTTTATTCCACCCCCCTCCCCCATGAATTCTTTATTTGCAATGTTTTTAAATCATATCTGGTGCTTGGGATATCCAGCCCCCTTTCCCCCATCCTGGTACAGCAGAAAAGACATATAAACATGCCATTTAAATTAAAAGAAACATGGAATAAGTGGAATCCTGGACATCAAAAATATATACAAGCAGGTATGTTTTTCCTGAACTAAACATTTCAACCATAAAAATATTCAACAGCCAAACCCTATAGAACTAGGGCTAAGGCTATTTCAATTATAACTATTCTTTATTTTAAAAATATAGGGCTGACAGCCTTTTGGGTGATATTTATACATGAACAATAGTTCTAGGTTCCCTACATGAATCGTAAAGCAATATGCAGAACATAGACTATTTTTCATAGCTTAATCTTGCATTACTCTTGCTTAATTTAATCTCTCTTGTAAATATGTTAGATAACTACATTTCATTGTAAGAATTAATATAAACAGAAAATATATATAAGGCTTTTTTTCTCCTCATGAGCTGTATACTGTAATATACCCAAACATTGTCGAAGTTGGCAATTTTCCTCCCAGGCAGACCATGAAGGTGAGTTCTCACCATAAGGAAGCTTTAAATGAGGGGCGTTTCTGTGTCATCAGCAACTGTCCCCAGGCCTCTTCACTCCAGTCCCACCCTCCTGTCTTCCCAGAGCATTTAGCACTCAGACCTGACACACTCCTCAAGTCACTTAAACCTGTAGTGTCTTGCTTCTTCACAGGCCTGAATCAGTTTTTCCCTCTTGCAGTTTAGAAGGACGGGACAGCAGGAAAGAAGTATTCTTTTCCAGACTGGAAGTTTAGTTTTACACTTCCCCACTGTCCTGTTTCAGCTCTGTTATCTAGAAGAGTCTTAAAAGCAGCTCCTGCCACGCTGCTCTGAGCTGCAGGTTTGCTTAAATATGTGCTACATGTTATTTCAAGTGTCACTTCTCTCACTGTGGCTACAGCTCATCTCACTGGCGTCTGCCTTAGGGCAGGGAGAGGGCTGACCAGACCCAAAAAGTGCATTCAGTCTAAAGGAGCAGTAAAATGCAAAATGTTCTTGTAAACCAGAAAAGAATTGAGTATTAAGAGATTCTAAAAGGAAGTAAAAGATGCTGTTAATCCAACAGGAACTCACTACAAAAGTTACTAGCTGTAAGAAGCTTAGGGTGAATTAGCTTAGAAACTTCCCCAAAAACTTTAGCTTCCAACTTTATAGAGCTATTTACTGATGCTCCAGCGTTCCAGAAACCTGCAATCCATGTCTGAACTTCCTAATCCTCTTGGCCTCAGCCAGTCTCACACATCAGTTCATCTGCAGAAACGATGGGCAGGATCCTGTTCTGAATCCAGTTGTTTTGTACCTCTTCCTGAGAACCCAAGGAACTCTTCAGAGCCAACTGACTGCAACATGTAGGAAAAACACCGAGGACAATGTCCATTAACACTGCTGACAAACATCAGCCTGCAAACAGGGACCTCAAGGGAATCAGTGCAATCCCATGTGGGCTTGTCTTTTGCAAAACAAGTGAAGTACCACAGTGTTAATTACAATTGATTTCAGAGTTAAAACGTGTTACACAGCAAGAGATCAGAATCCTTCGGAGGGCACAGAGCAGTGTTCCAGCAACTTTGGGCAGGTGTCTGTTTTGCTGACAGGAGCAGGATTGGGATAAACCAAAGCGAAGCTATGCCCTGGATTTGTGCCACAGTTTGATATCCCCTTAACAGCAGCTTGAGTCCAGCTGGCACGTGAGCAGACTCCAGGTGGGGAAAAACAGTCTGGCCACACTTGAGTTAGAAAAAGGAGCTTAAGGAAGGGAGCTGCTCACGGCACAGAGGTGGATCCAGGCTGGCTCTGACACTGCTGTGGAGAGGCTCAGGATGCTGCTGCAGCATTGCAGCTACCAATGAACTTCCCAGTGCACCAGTAGCAAAAAATGCTACTAAAAAGGAAAGACAAAACTATTGTTAAAAATCTGTCAGTCATTAAGGACACATTCTAATTAATGAATGGTAAAACAAAGCAGAGCCCAAAGCTGTATTAAACCTCTACTTCGGTCATTAGTCACTTGTAGCCATATCTGATTGCTCATTTGATTTCTGAAAGTGCTCAGTAGAAATCCAGAGTTAATGTGGATAACCTCAGGATAACATCCATTTATTTACACATTAGTATTGTTAAATAAATCCAAGTCAAGTCTACTTTACAATGAAGTGTGCAACAAGCAGAAGAAGTGAAGAACATACATCGTGTTGAGTTCACATTCTTCGAGGTGCAAATTTTAGCTACTCTTGCCCAAATCCTTCTGTTTCTTCAATTGCAAACAACAGCTTTTCCTTCAGCTGCTCATAATTCTTATATGGTGGAAGGTCTAAGCGATTGAAACTGAAAATAAAGAAAGAGCTTAAGTACTGAAAAACAAGCCAACAATCACAAAAAATCCATTACAAATATGGGTAATTTTTGCTGCGCAGATGGATCCTGGGATTTACAACCTGTGAAAAGCTGACTACTGACGGAAATTCATGTATTTTTGAAAGCAGAGTGCTTGAACAGTGATAGTTCTCACTAACTTTTCCTACCTGGTTAACTAGAGTCATCATTCAGATTTGAAATTTTAAACTTGTGTGGTTTTACCACCACTGACACCTGAGCACGTGAGCAGGAGCAACCTTTTCCCTAGGGAACATGGTGTGAACGTGGCTCCTCCACGAACAAGATGGAGTGCAGGAATAACAAAGGATAATCCCAACTTCTTTAGACAGTACTGTTAATTACTTTAAATGTTCAGCAACACACAAATCCATGGAATTTGCAATGGAATATACTCCATGCCACAAGAGGTTTTCAGAAGTTCAGCTATTATTCAACAACAGTTTATTGGTGTAATTTGTGTTTGCTTTTACAGAGCCCCAACCACTTCAGTGTATTACTCATTTACTAAAATCTCCAAGTAGATTGTGGTCAGCAAAAACAAAGCAATAGTAATATTCTGGGGTTTTATGTACTCACCAGGTATGACTTCTAGGTAACCAGTTTTCCTTTCCAACTTTCTCAATACAAAATTTTTGGGGTCCATTGCTCCCTGTAACAAATTCCAATAGACAAGGCATAGGTCTGGCTACCTTTGTGTTACTGTATTACACACTTGAAGTAGGCAAGGCTTAAACAAAGACAAGATCACCATTACTTGCACAAAAAAGTGTCTCACTATACAGCTCTGCCTGGATCACAGTTATGCATGTGGTAAAACACATCAATTTAAGTGATTTTGAAGCTCAACACAAAGGTGAAAACATTCCATCTATCTCTTTTTCCATCAAAGCTCATGTATGTGCAGGGCTTACAAAACACCATTCAACATAAAAATCATTTAAAGTGCCCATAAACACAATTTTGTTCCAAGTATCTACTGCATTAGAGGGTTTATTAATACATACCCATGAGGTCAGCAAATCCTCCCACTGGCAATCTGCAAGTTCCAGTCACAAACTGCAGGAGTCTCATTCTCTTCTCATTATCTATTTCTTTCACAAACTGAAAAACAGTAATTGAAATAAACATTTAGGGATAGATTTGATATTCAGATTTTCATGTCATCATCACCCACAGATGATCAAGTGCTATTGTTGTTACAAACAGCTGGATTAGCACTAACAGTTTATATTTGTGCTCTGCAGGTGTGTTCAGTTGTCCCAGTTACAGCAGCTGGGACTCACGGTGTGAGTGTGACCACAACTGTGTATTCTACACTCTGTGTCATTTCTGATGAAATGGTAATAATGGATCGTTGGCAGCAGCTGCCCAGGGCACGCCTGACCCCTCAGACTACAAACAGGGTGTTAAAGAACCCTGGGAGACAGGGGAGTGTTTCTGTCTTCACACCAAGGTGTGATAACTCCCCTCCAGGGAGGCATCAGCACCTTCTCACCCAGCCTGAGAGGTCATGTCTGCTGATGGGCCATTAGGGACTGGCACAATAGACAGCTACATCGACCTAGACCATCAAAAATACCCTGTGACTCAGAGTTAAATCACCCACCATGAAACTCCTCCCCCTGGGGGAGGTACTGGGCATTCCTACCTGAACCTGACCATAAATAATCTTGGGGTTTGAAGACTTGAGGTACCATTCATGGCATCCAGAGGGGGACCAGAACCTCAACAGGACTGTGACTGCCACTCTTGACAAGACTGTGACCATCATCCTCACTGACAGGTTTCTTTTTCCCTTTTCCTTTGTACTCAGGGGGCCCACGTGGGGCTCAGCACAGGGGCCAACAAACACCATTCTGTTCATGCCACAGGATGCTTCATTGTACATCTGGGTTTGTGGGTCAAAACCAATTTTTCTCAGTATCATTGTATTTATTGTAATCTTTTTAGTCAATTTTAATTCTGACTTGTGACCTCTCTGGAGTTGGGTTCACTTCTCCTGCTGGTTCACCTTTAAACCAGCACAGGCGTGTTCTGACTACTGTGCCCTCAGCTGTAGCTGCGCTCCGTAACTTCTGCTGCTCTGCAAATAAAGCGAAGTCTGCCAACCTGCCAGAACCACACGATCTGCCTGCTGGTCCTGGTGTAGTGCCTGTAGATGGTGTGTCTCTGCCAGTCATTCAGATCGATTTCTTGCATTCCACAAAGAAGCACCTTTGGGAGAAAAAATGGGAAATAAATACACGAGAACAAGTTATCACTTTCCTTTTGTGACCTCACACACAGCAAAGCAGCACTCCAACTGTACCCACACTGAGCAGCACCTGCAAGGGCAGCACACTTGGCTTTTAACTTTAAACTTTGTCCGAAACTTCTACAAAAAAAAATTGACTGTTCATGAAGTGTATTTGGAGTGGCCACAAAACAAAGAACATCTCTGTTGTGAGTAATTGCTTGCAATTTTAGGAAGAAATTCCTCCCTGTGAGGGTGGGCAGGCCCTGGCACAGGGTGCCCAGAGAAGCTGTGGCTGCCCCTGGATCCCTGGAAGTGTCCAAGGCCAGGTTGGACGGGGCTTGGGGCAACCTGGGCTGGTGGAAGGTGTCCCTGCCCATGGCAGGGGGGTGGAACTGGATGGGCTTTAAGGTCCCTCCAACCCAGAACGCCTCTATGTGATTCTATATAGACATTCACGCCAGAACAGTTCATCTTTCCCAGCCATAAAATTCTCCACTAGGGACAGGATGTTTTGCCTTGATGTTTTTGTCTTTTAAATGGTTCAGAAACTGTAATTTTGAGAGATCAAAGGCATCTAGAACCAGGCCCAATCCATATGCAGGCATTCATTGCATATCTGCCTTTTTCTCCCATTCTGTCAAGTTACTCATTCTTTGAACACAGGCAAATCAAATTGCTCAGGATCACAAAAGCAACTCTGTAAGAAGCTTCTACTGACAGAACCTTGGCGTACAGGAACACCTAAGTAGGCTGCAAAGAGGCAAGTTCAGGAAAACACACTAATCTAATGCTACTCCATAAAGTTTCCTCCACAAAACAGAGTTGCCAACTTTAGTGAGCTCTGCTCTCCAGACATCCTGACTGGAGTTTAGGTATTTCATGTGTAATGACCCGGATGAAGCAACAGCCAAACAACCCTTTACCTCCAGTTCCTTTGCATCAAAATACTGCAGATATTGTTGTGGCAGAATCTCATTGAAGCCTTCAAAGAAAGCCTGTGTCTGCTCCTCAACTCCTCGGGAAAGTCTCCACTCTGCTACTAGCCTGAAACAGAAGACACAGAAAGGTAATTTAAATGGCCAGTGCTAACCCAAAGCCACCTCTTTGCCTGTTTTCAGATGAAATGTAAGCTAAGTCAAAAAATATGTGAAGTCTGGAAAGTTCTGGGGATACAGCATTATATAATTGTATTAGTAGCCTTTTTTCTACGCAAATGATTTTTTGGCCTTTCAGTTAAACCTTAAGTGTCTATCTATTCTGCTTCAGAAGTATTTTAGACCCAAAGAGGAGGCAGTATCTCTTCACTGATTACCTTGAGGAGAGCACAGCAGTCTTGAGATATCTGAAGAAAGTTCAAAACACAGAGCTGATTTTGCCTGATATTGTCCCCAGAAATCTCAGTCATTATGCATGACCAGGTAAAAACCAAGTCAAGGTGTACTGGTGAAGGGCAAGCAGGACTAACAGCTTTTCAAGGAATGCCTGTGTTCATTGGGAAAGTTCCATTTGTTTCTGCTAAGCATGAAACTCTGCTCTGTGGTGAAAACACCACACTCCATCAATAAAAGGGTGAAAAGCAGGAGACCCAAAGGACCTAAACCCAGAGAGAAGTAGATATTATACTAAATTCAAGCCTAACCTGCCAGGAGCACTGGAGTCTAAAGCAGAGGTGGCTATTTCTGATTTCTGTCCAAAAAACTTAGGGGACTTAGAGCAGGACAAAAGAAAATGAGTGAAACTGGAATCCAGGCTCTCCCTGGGTTCCTACAAACTAGAAGGGGATGATGTTCTGCCAAATGCCAGTGTGCTTCCTCTGCAAACACCAGCTTCTCTGTGGATCACTGAAGCGTCACAGATCCCTTGTGTGATGAAAACAGAATCCACTCCCTTCTCCCTCCCCCCGCCTGTGGAAAAAACCTTCCCAGAACATCCTAACAAACACAAAAACTCTCCTGTGACTCAGTTTAATTTGTGCCTACAATGCGTGAGGACTTTTGGTTTTTTGCAAGCACATCCTCCAAGCTTGTGTGTTGAAGTTCATACCTTAAATCAGAGCTTCTGTACTGCTGGACACTGAGGAAGGACAAAGCCGGTCCCTGGTCACAATTTTATTCCTTAACCTCTCTTAGGCTCCTTCTCTCTTAATCTGTTGTTTTAAAACATTCTGGTAGTGCAAATATAACGCTTCTTTATGAGAATACAAATTATGGCATCGCTCCTAACACTGTCCTGTTACCACTAGACTGTAAGATCAGTTCGGATTAAACTAGGTGCAATTGCAAGTATCTTTAGAAAAATAAGGATCACAAAAGCATCCAATACCTGACGTTCATATTTCTTGGCAGGATGTTCTGCTAAACTTAAATATCTCTAGGAAAAAGGGGACTTTCTATCTCTGGGAAAAGTGGATTTTAGAAACTTACTTCCATCACTATTCCTCTTTCAAATATGAGATCCAAACAAATGCCACTTGTTGCCAAGATCAGCAATTACTCAGAGACACAATTTCAGCAATGCTTCAAATGACACAGAGGGTCTTTTGTTGCTAGAACTAAAGGAAGAAGAGGACAGGGTATTTTAAAGTCTTCACTTTCTCTTACCTGATATAGTCTTCTTTGTTTTCTTCTGTGACCAGAATATTGCTACCATTTGGCTTCAAATCATGGCTTTTGATTTCACCTAATATTTCTTTATCGACAGAGAAAAACATTTCCAAGCCACACTCTTCAATATCATTCTCTCTGTAAGGAAAAAAAAAATAGTTTTAAATAACTGTGTTGAGACCTTGTATGCAAGAGAGGAGATGAGCATGGAGAACTCAAAGACAAAAGGTCTGGAGCACATGATAATCATGGCTTTGAAAGAAGTCCTGACTCATTTTACCAATGATTGTACTCCTGATTGGAAACTTTTGACCAGTACAACCCTTAAATTTAAATAAGCCTATTTATAGCACTGTTTCGTAAGCATATACTAAAATGTTCCAAACTCATACATTAATAAAGTACAAATACTGTTAGAGAGAAATTATCTAAAAAGTTCAACACAGGAAGAATCTGCAGCCAAGAAACACTCCTCAAATAAACTCTCTTCCCTTTATAACAGCCAGAAGAGTGACAGGTACAACACTGTCACTGATATGTTGATATGTGTTTTTGTAAAGTGAAGAATCACCTGCATATGCAGAGGTTTTGGTGACCATTTGTCTCTGAAATAAAGTGAAAATTCAAGATATTTGTACTGAACTGTAACACAGAAATGCCAGTCTTAAAAACATGGCTGTGGTTTGTCGAGCCCTGTGATGCAACTGAGTGTCTGAACCTCACCTTTCCAAAATACAGGGAATGCTGCAGGAAGCCTCATGGGAGGAGGGAAAGCTTCAGATGGATGGATGATGGCATTAAATCATGCCTGAACCTGCTCTAGTTCACCTTGGGCACAGAGGTTTGATAGATGACTTCTAAAGGTACCCTTCCAAACTCAGTGATTCTGTGAATCTTAAAAATCGTGGGTTAATGAGAAAAACAGTCCTCTGATGGAAGTGCCAAGGAATTCAAAGCTACTGAAAGCTTCCTGCAGTTGTAAAATTTGCTTTTCTGGTGAGGAACAAGATTCTGTCTACGCTGACAGACACGATTCTCTTCCCCTACAAATGTGCAGCCCCTTGCTCAGGGGGTGCCTCCAGCAGCACTGCAGCCCAGCAGGGTCAACCACACTGAAGGCTGGCTCTGTACTGAGGGCTCACTGTGTGCCCCCCTCTCAGAGGTCTGAAGGCTTTTCTCCAATTTTCACATCCTTAAGTGTTTTTTCAAAGGGACAAAGCCTTTCCTGGACTCCAGCCTAGAAGATTTCTATCGCTGCGGAAACTGCTTTGAATTAAAATGGAGGCACTTTAGCAGCATATACGTGGAATATAGAACATACTCCTCTGAAAACCAAAACAGAATTCCTATCTCCATTCTTAAACATCTTATAAAGCTGCTTTCTCCCCTGCTCATTATTCAAGATAATGCTTCCAGGATTCATCAGTACAGAAGATGAAAATCCTGGCTTTTCGTATTAACAAATACTTAGTTTTGCGTTTCAAAAACCAATCTCACCTCACACCTTCCATGAACGTCTCAAGGCATGTTTAAAACTACTCTGGCTTTGTATCTGGCTTTTTTCTTAAGTAAAATGTTCTATGTGTTTAGTCACGAGAAAGACTAATTTTCCTGCTAAAGTGTTCTTACTAAGGCAGAAGCAAAAAAGAAAAATTAACTGAATTTGTCTGTCCTAATTTATTTTTTAGCTGTTGGGAAAGGAAAATCACGTGTGTTACTGAAACAAATGGCACAGATCAACCATGGACTATCACCCTGGCATCCTCCTATTACAAAATGCGTGTAGAATCACAAGGCTTTGGATCGAAGGGGTTTTAAAAGTTATTTCTTAAAATATTTATAATACATAAATCCTAAATAATTGTGGTCCAGAAACTCTATACCCTTTTTACTTGCTGCTCTCTGGAGACGAATCTGCAAAGGGGTGGAGAAGGAAGACTCCAAAATAGGAGGGATAGGTGGGTGACCATGCAGACATGGAAGGCTGCATGTAGGAATGTTCTGGAATCAGTAAGCTTGGAGCAAAAAACCCAAGAGAGCCAGAAAAAAAATGCGTGAGTATTAACTTCCTTAAAGCATGAAATCTCCAATACTAACCTTGAAGACAAAAGAATCATGTGGTAGTAAATAATAAACTACATTTGTTAACTTCATGTTACTGTAGCACTAACATTTTTGGTTTCTAACTAAATCAGGTACTAGAGAAACATTAAATGGATTTTTGCTGATTTCTTTTAATGAGTTATCTGAAAAGTCTCACTGAAATTTACTGAAGCCACTTTATTTGTCACAATGTTCAAGACTCCACATCTGTATGTCCAACTAGAACTACTAAAGCCCAGCAAACACAGACCCCAAGATGCTGCACAGAATATTCAATGAACCAGAGGGGCTTCTGCATTAACAAATTATTCTTTGTGGATCTAAAGTTAGAGTAGAAATTCCATTCAGTAATGCATTATACTCTTCAGTGGAGTTTTTAGTAACAGATTTACACTTACTCAATAGAAGTGAAAATCCAAGACATTGTATTGCTATTGCAAGAATACAATCAAGTCAAACTCACTTTACCCAGATGAGAGAGTTGTAAAACTCTGGGTCTACAGATTCTAAATCCTTGAGTCCTACTGCCTTGTTTAGGATCCGTTTATAGAACGGCAGAGAGAAACCAGTATCAATGAATTTTCCATGGAACAAAGCCTGAAAAACACAAAATCAGACCAAATAATGCAAAGGATGATTGAATCCTGTACTCTGTACCCATGAAATCTGACAGCCACATAATGAAACCAACCTGGTTATCATGGCTGCTAATATACTGAATTAGCTTATACCAACAGGAATTACATACAAAAGCTCCTGATGGCAATTTCTACTCAAAAATGGATTGTTTAATTGCCCATCTAATGGTACAATAGTTATTTACAGGAAAATTACAGGGGGGAGCCCCTTTCCACTTCAGAGCTTACCATGGCAATGAACCTGCCGATGAATCGGAAGTATTTCAGGTGGTCTGGGTTGATGTAGGAGGCTGGGTTTATCTGTAAGCAGTAATTATCCTTCCCTGCATATTCAAACAGGCAATACATGGGGTTCAAAACTTCGTGTGACAATAGAAAGAACCATTCCCTGAAATCACAAACAATAAAAACACAGAAAGCACTGTAAGTAACTCAAGAGCTGTAAGTGACTCAGGAACCTGCTGGCACAGTCCTTCCCCAGAGAGCAGCCAGCCCACACCAAGGGAAACTACAGCAAAGTACAAACTCAAATGCAAAGCTACAATGATGTAAAACTGCCAGGGGCTTGGATAAAACACACCCTTATCTAAAGGAGCACATTACAAGTCTACCACTGATGGAAACATTCGGCTTTGGGAAATGCTAATTAACACATGAAGGTCTCCATTATGTCCCAGTGAAGGCTTTTGACTGAAACATAGATTTCTGTTCACTCTGTCAACAAAGTCCACTTTGAGATGATCAGTTGTGCCAAAGGCTCACTGCAGTTCAGTGAACTGCACCTCTTTAATCACTGAGGTGATAAAAGTGAGTCCTGATGCAAACTGAAAATCATTTCCTACAGTTTTAAAACACGCAAACACATCCTCCAGAACTGTCTTCCTCGGATGTTCCAAGGAAAGACGAGGAATAACCTTCACTACTGCTGTGAAAGCCCTGCAGTTTAAGTATCTACTGGGGGAAACACTTCCCACCACCACGTGCAGAACAAGCTGTTATGTGCCATTTTGGTGTAGTTACCTTGCAACACCTCCATAATCTAAGCCTTCTTCACCAGGGAAAATAACCCACAAACGTCTCCGGAGATCCTGAGGGCTGAAGCTCATTATCTTAGTAAAAGAAAAACAATCAGTTCTTTTGAAGAAAACAACTAGAAGGCACTGGCTAGGATTATTACTATTTGCTAACAATTTAATGCTTTGGAAAAATTTTAACTAGGGTTTAGGTGTGCAGACATTAAGAAGAATTTTGCTACTAATAATCTAAGTAGAATTAACAATTTTTGTTTTAACGATTTCATTTCTTGTTTCAAGACCCACAACACCCAGACTGAGATCCATGTAATGTACTTTGGCACACAGCCCATGCTAATGTCACATTGTGAGGAAAAACGTGCCAAACAGAAGCACAACATCAGAAGTTCCTGAGAAAGGGGAGCTGCTCCCCTCAAAATTAGCTCTGGTTTTAAAACGTTCTGAGGAAAAACTGAAACCGCAAAGCACCTTCTCTGTTAGATGAACCAGTCTGATGCCAGAACTTCATGATTTAGCATGGTCTTTTCATATATACACCTAATTATTAAACTAGTATTTTTCAGTTAAAATAACATTAGCAAGACACCAAAGGACAAGAATTACAAGTGACACTAAACCTGTAACTCCACTTTTCATGGCCACTACTCCCATGCTTTACTACAGTACCTGTTGAAATGAGTCCTCGAATAACGTTTTCCTGCTCACTGTGATCTTTATGTGCTGGGGCATTGCCAGTTGCTGAAAGGAAATGTTTTAGAGGTGAAGTGTATGATCACTTTGAGCTTCTAATACTGAGTTTGGATTGTTATTTGTTGTGATATTAAAAGGTACAGTTGAATTTCATTAATCCATATAAAACAAGCCCAGTAATCAAGATATCTCAATTGTAGTTTACTCCAAGAACAAATTGCTTCCAACACTGGTATCCTACAGTGACATACAAAGATCTCCAGATGCTGCTTAGCACATGTTCAATGTTTCACTCTGCCTGGATACTGGAAAACATTCAGATAAACAGCATATTCTAACTCAGAAGGGCCTTCTATCACAGAATTTAATAGAGGGATGGAGCACCTCTACTATGAGGAAAGGTTGAGAGAACTGGGATTGTTCAGCCTAGAGAAGGCTCAGGGGTGACCTCACTGGGGCATTCCAGTGCCTCAAGAGGACTATTTACAAGGGCCTGGAGTGACAGGACAAGGGGAATGGCTTCCCACTGCCAGAGGGCAGGGATAGATGGGGTATTGGGAAGGAATTCTCCCCTGTGAGGGTGGGCAGGCCCTGGCACAGGGGGCCCAGAGAAGCTGTGGCTGCCCCTGGATCCCTGGAAGTGTCCAAAGACAGGTTGGACGGGGCTTGGAGCAACCTGGACTGGTGGAAGGTGTCCCTGCCCATGGCAGGGGGGTGGAACTGGATGGGCTTTAAGGTCCCTTCCAACCCAAACCACTCTGAGATTCTTTTAATTTAACAGAAAATACAGGTTATGCTGCACAAAATCCAAAGGGAAAAATCAGGCCAGTCTCTCCACTATTTTCAAAGGGTAATTCATTGACTTTTGAAAACTGGAACATTTATACCTAAGACTTTTTCCTAAACACCAAGTTACTTCATATTTTGGCATACACAGAGTTTAGAGGACCAGGACTGACACACTGAAATTTGATATGATGTTAGAGCACACCACCATGCCCCAAAGTATATTCCTCAGTGCTTACACATGTCTGTTGTGGGTCACAGGCCCTGCATTTTCTAACAGAAGTATTTCTACAGAAGTAAATCTTGTATTAACTATAAAATTACTGTGCCTCCATGTATTCCTGTATTAACAACAGAAAGAAAACACTATTCAGAAACTCACTTCAAAAAAGTACTGAAATTGATGTTTTCCTTTATTCTAAAACATTTTAAAGCCATAGCTTACCTCCCTTTAAAGCTTCCATGAGTTTACCCAAGTCCTGTATTTACTCCCTCCTAACTTAACTCGCCTTTAACCTTAAAGTACCCGGATTACCTGTATTTACAAGGCCTTCAAGAGGGCATTTAAAGCATGTAAGCACAACCGAAAAAAGCAAGAAATGCCAAGAAATGGCTCCATACCTGACACCAGAACCTGAAGTAATGGACCTTGGCCTTGAAGTCACGCACATAGGCTATCTGGGGCCCGTTGTCTCTGCAACCAAAAGGAGGGGGGAAGTGAATTTCAGAGGTGTTTTTGTAATTGAAGTAAAAGCCTGCAAACGTTATTAGTTACACAGCTCTATGGTTAAGTTGCCTATCTAGCTGGGAGATACTTAGTCACAGGTTTTTTTTGATTTTGGGGTGTAATTTTCTTGGTTTTAAACTAAAAAAGAATCTCTCCTTGTCAATTGTGAAATGCACACACAGTATGTTTTGAACAAATCTGATTTTAACTGTAAATAGGCCTGTAAAAATAAGGATGTGATGGCATTCAGTTAATTTAAGTTGGAGTTAAATACTGGTTTTAACTTTACTCTGGTTTCTAAAAAATCAAAGAAAGAAGGAGTGGAGTGTATTTTTGAAGAGAAAGACTAGCAGCTGTATGGAGGGGATCTGGTTATCAAAAGGACAGATGCAGCTCCTCCATTACCCTCAAATCTCATACACTACTTGGCAAGAAGGATTCTAAGTCTTCGGAACTCTGCCTTCTTCAGGGACTTAGCACCAGTGGAGAAAAACCCCAGACAATTAAGAAGCATTGCTACATGTAAAACTTTCTGCCTAAAAAATGTAGTAAGAGCAAAAAAATTAACCTTTCAAAAATGACGTGTGCTAAACACCACCTTTGAAAACTCAGTAAAATGTTAAAGACACTCACAGAGCAGACTTGCCCGTGCGGGGGTCAATGTATGTAGTGGTTCTTCTGTTGTGATCCACAAAATAGGGAATTCCATCCACAGTAAAGCGCATTTCCCAGCCCTCTGGTAAGGGCTTCTCATTTAACTGACTGTGGAGACAAGAAAATACGTGGTAACTGGTCAGCTTGCTGCATTAAGTCAATTGAACAACACCTGAGACAGTAAAAAGTCTGGCAGATCTAGAAAACCTACAGATTGAGAAACTTCTCATTCAATATTTATTCTGCCTTCCCCCCCCGCTTCAATTTGCTCTCAATTAGACCAAAATGCCTGTTACGTAAACATTAGCTCATTTGATTGCACTGCCTGAAATAAAGGCAAAAAGAAACTTAAGAGAAAAATGTAAGCAAAGCTTATTGTTTCCTCCACAAACAACAGGGGTTTATCTTCTGTTAGGTTTTTACTCAAAACCTCATTTTAATAAGCAGCTTTTGGTGCCTCATGTATAATCACAGCAGCCAAAAAAAGCATTTCAGAGTGACAAAAATAAAAAGAAAATGCAAATACTGATGGGGCATAATTTTTTGACAACTTCCAGCCCAGTTTTGGTATTTGGTAGGATGTGTTTGGAAGGCCTGAGTAGTGTCCCTGCAAAGTGCTCCACCAGTGACTCCCCTCCATAGGCAGGGACCTGTGGAGGACCGTAGTCCTGACTGTGCAGCCTGAACACTGGGTTGTTGTTGGGCTGCCCTAAGGGTAACAGTTCTCCAGAGCCAGCTACTGCTGGGGTAACTGGGAAGGAAAAGTCATCCCTCGACACAGCTATTATCCCTCTCACACACAGCAGGCCATTCCCCTTCCCCTTCTTCTCCTTGGAGGACAGATGGAGTTGCTTCACTAAATGGAATTTTTCAGCTCAAACAGGAGTTGGGATTGAACACTCTGCACCCTCAGCTTTCATTCCTGACCTCCAAGACTCTGAATGGCAGTCTCCAAAATAAACAGGACTCCAGTGCTTCTAGTAGAGCCTTCTCTTTTTTTTTTCCCCTCCTTTTTTTTTTAGAAGGTGTGAGAAGGGGTGCTGCAGTTCTTTAGGTTTGTCTTCTTTCTGTCTCTTACCTATCCCTGTGAGTGTCCAAGGCCAGGCTGGACAAGGTTTGGAGCAACCTGGGCTGGTGGAAAGTGTCCCTGCCCATGGCAGGGGGTGGGATGAGATGAGCTTTAAGGGCCCTTCCAACCTAAACCCCTCTGGGACTCTATGACTGTCTAGGAAACAATCAAAGTCTTATTTGGGACCCTCTGCACTACCCCAGCACCATACAACAGAAACCTCTCGCTCCTCCAACAACAAAAATGTTAAAACATATGAAATGTTCAGACTTACAAAAAGAGTAGAAGCTCCTTCTGTGGAATCAACTTATTGCTGTTGACCAAGACTTTCTTGGTAAATTGTAGTATTACTAAGTTGCCATTTTGGTTTATACCTTTTAACTTTCTAATGAGATGTCTGACATTTGTGCAGCACAGTCCATGTCTCACCTGTGGGCAGCATTTCCAAGCTCCCAGTCTCACTACTTTGCAACATTTTCATTCCAGACTTACACGAAGCTGCAACTGATTCCTTACCCCTGACTCCTGGGATCTTCCCACTGAGTGATCCGTGTGTTGTGATTGACAAAATACACTCTGCCATTGCTGTCAGTTCTCTTCTCTGGAAAGAATGCAGAAGGAAAAAAATTTCAGTTCTACTTAAGTATTGCTGAGATTACATCAAATAAATAATATCAATCAGCAGACCCTGCCTCAGCCTCTCCTGTCCTTGGGTGTCTCTGTACCTGCTCTGATCTGTTCACTTTCACTGACATTATTCCTTATTATGCTATATACTTTTCAACTGTAGGAGAAGGTAATTGGAAAAAGGGAAGATGTGAGCTGTTTTGTCCACAGGAAATTCCAGCTGCATCGAATATCGTGATGTGCCTGACAAGCAGCAGACAGCAAACAGGACAGGGACCAGATGGACACACAAGTGCCGAGACAGGACAAGGGCCTCGTGCCCAAACTAGAGCAGGGGATGAAAAGTGGTCAATGCAGTTTCCAAGAAAACCCATTTATATTTTCTCTCTGAAAGAATAAAGTATGGTTCAATGAAGCTTAAGAGAAATACCCGGGCTTGGTCTTTTGTATCATTCTGCAGCTCTTCATGCCATTTTTATTTAGTGTTGCACAAGGAACAAATTATAAAAATGAGAAAAATCTGACTACTACAGGTCAAAAGCTTCAGTTTCCAAGAGAAGTCTGGAAGTAGATACTTGCCCATAGAGCTATGCTGACAGCAGAATTCCACATGAGGTGGAAACTCAGTTTTGCCACTTCCTGGACAATGCCAGCCTGAAGACCTTTCTTCTTTGAAACACTATATATGTAATATACCCAAGCACAAGTGTGGGGAACAACAGCTCTATGACATGAAACTGCATCAATACCACGACTAAAAACCCAAATAGTTCTGTTTGAAAAGCAGATGAGCCAAAAACCCAGCTCCAACTCTGCCAAGTAATGACTTGCTTTAAAATTCCACAACTGGGAGCTTTGCCTTAGCATCATAAAACTTGAATTCTTATATTTGCTTGAGAATCACATCAGAAATTAGTTTTATACTTTCATTTTTGTAGTACACCCCACCCAAATTTATATTAATTGTAAATTCTCAATCCTGTAAAGTACAAGAACAAATTTATTCCAGGGAGAGGGGCAAGTCAAGAAGTGGTTAGTTGTAATTATAAAAAACATTTTCAGACCAACAAAACTCTCCAAGAGTTGGCTGGAAAGGGAATGTGGCAGTTAGATTTAGAGAGGATTTGGAGCCTGATTCAGCAGGAACAGAATGGGGGGCGAATCCTGCCTGATGGAAAAGGCCCAAAAGGATGACAGTGTGAAAGAAGCTATTATGCTCCTTACAGGCAGTAAACCAGAATACTTTATAGTTTCTAATATACTTTGAAATGGCACATCCTTGTCAGGACTGTTCTAACAGCACATTTGATTAGATCTAATTTTAAAATATTTTTAATCCAGATTTTAATTTTTAAACCCTAGTCTAGAACAGTTGACAAATAATTTGGCAGAAGTATGCTTTAATGTTTAATTACACTGCATTACAGAACACTTTCAAGTCAGTCTTACCCCATCCATGTGGCAGAGGGCCAAGAGGATCAAACTCTTTGTTCTGTGTGGATGAAAAGTCCTGGTTCTGCAAGTCACACAAACAAATGAGGCATTAATGACTAGTCATTTGCTTTCCAGATGTTCTGCCATAGCCATCCTGATTGAATTAGATGCATTTTTGTTAATGCTACACATAAGCAAAGATGCCAACAATTTCTTTTTCTCCACAGAGAAGGCCTATTTTACCATCCTTGGCATGCTTAATTAACTACAGTGCCAAGAAATAATTATTCTTTGTTTAGTGCTCCTGCCTACGCAGCAGAAAATTAGTACAGTAGCACCCAAAACAGTCAAAAAGCAAAGCCCCTCATTCCTGCAGTCAGTACACATCTCCCTACCAGTACCCTTTAGGGGTCCACTTTATTCTCACCCATACAGCAAATTCACAGCCTTCACCACCCTTGACAAATGAGCAGCATGAGCTGTAGTGATCTAATGTCTGCCATCCATCAGAGGTAAACAATGCATTTAAAATTCTGGAAGGATTGTTTTCAATTTCCCTGCTTTCCTAACACTCATTGTGCATAGTTCATTTTACCCAGAGCAGAAATGTATGGCCTGTGAGGTCACTTACCTCCCAGGTGTTTGGCCAAGGCAGTGCAAGATACAATACAAATAAACCAGCTTATCCCTAAGCTGTAGTTTGATTTGAACCAAAGGCTTTAACAATATCATACATAAACTTTAGCAAAGAACACCACCTGTATTCAGCTGACAGCTAAACCCCATTAGGTATGTGCTGCCTGCAGTCACTGCAGGGATGTGAACTGAGGTTACGACAAGCCCTCTCTGCCACACCCCACATGCAGACACCGTATTATGATAAAGAACAAACAAAGTCCGGTGTCTTTATGGAGAAAGGTCACACCAAAGCCCCAAACTACCTTACCCCATAGATAAACCTCTGGTTGAACTGCTGCATGGCTCCCTGGAGTTGGCTGCGCTGGAGCTGCCACTGCTCGTAATTCCGGACAGATTCCAGGGTCGGCCTCTGCCACGTCGTTGTTCTGGTGAAGTGATCAACGTAATAAATCCTGCCCATGTTGTCAACTCGTCGCTCCCAGCTTCGAGAGAAATGACAAAGCACAGCTGTCAAGAGCAGGCAGTCCAAGGGCTCAGAGGCACTTGGAGGCCAACAGGCAGAGTGGGCAGGGGATGGAAAGCATGGGCTCAGCAGCAGCTTCTTCCCCTTGTAACCCCCACGAAAATTAGGTAAGAGCTGAAGTTGTTTTGGGAGAATCATTTTTATTTGCTGCATACCATACAAAATCAGACTCATTCCATTCTCTATACTTTTAGGGTTGTTGGTTTTCAAGAGGTGCCCAAACCCCAGTCCACGCTGTGCTGGAATCACTGCAGTCTGTTATCGCGCCCAGACCACAACACAGGTCTGCTGGATTCTCCTAAACACACAGCAAACCGCTGGCACTTTGTGCTGCTGGATTCTCCTGAAAACACAGCAAACCCCTGGCACTTTGTGCTGCTCAATGCAAGACCTCCTCACACTCTGCTTTGGCAGAAAGGGAAGGTTTGGGCATTGAGTTCGGTGTTTTGATTTGTGTTGTGTTTCTTTCTAATTTACAGTTCCTATGAGACCAGTACTATTTACAAAGATTGAAAGAAAACATTAACATTTTAAGTAATACTGTAGTTGATCCTCTGAGAGAGTTCAAAAAAGCCTGAAATATGACAGGTGGGTTCTCTTTATGAGACTGGCAGTTTTTGTTCTTTAGTAACAAGTTCTCTTTACCATTCCACATTTTTACTTTGTAATTCTGTGTAACACGTGAACCATCTGAGGATGAAAGAACAGCGCAACAGAACAGCTCTTGTGTTTTTCTTCTATTTTTTAAGAAACATAGAACAACTGTGAACTAAAATCACTGGCTGTTTTGATGCCAGGAGCTGGAGAAGCCTAATAACCAAAGCTGGTTTCTACATGCATAGTAAATTGGCAGCAGGGAACTGTGAGACAAGATCAAAGGCCCATGAAGAGTAACCTCAGGATAAGAGGTAACCAAGAGCATTCCTGCTCAAGCTGATAGTTACCTCAATCCCAAAATACTTTTCTGTGGTTTTGGTTCTCTTTTGCATTTAGGGGAGTGTGCTGTCTTTAGCTGAAATCCATTTCTCAGTCAGTGGAGATGCACTTGCTTAATCTTTGACAGAAAATTCAGATTTGGTTATTTCTGACATTCCACCCTTTTCCATACCACGCTCCTTGGAGACAACCTGGAGCACTTATTTGCACTGGGTTCACGTTTCTGTTTACCAACACACTTTCTAGACTCAGGAAACTGTCAGGCCATTCATTCCTGAAACCCCAGACGTATTCTAGATGACCACATGGCTCACCTTGGAGGAAGAGGTTCTGGCCTATCCCACGTTGTTCTTTTTTCAACATGATCTACATAGTAGACTCGACCATGCTGGTCTACTCTTTGCTCCCAACTGAAAATAAATCAAATATTTTAATCTTCCTCCAGACCAAACTACTCCAACCATTCATCTACAGCATAAAGGTAAGAAGTGTTAGTTTTCATAAAATGCTTATGGACTAAGATTTGGCTCATGAGGTGCACCAGAATGCTGTACAACACACAGTGGTCCAATGGTCACATTAAAAGTAATTCTGTGTCAATTAAATCCAAAAACTTTGTGCGTGACCACCTTTTTGGGAAACTGAAGCTAAAATTCGTGCCTACGTGTACAATTTCAGTCAAGTTTGTATTCAATATCAAGTATATCAATAACCTGTTGAACAGAACCACCTTTAGGCCATAATCCCCTTTTAGAGTAGCATGAATTCAATTTAAATCCTAAAAATATGCAGATTTGGCAGTGGTCACATATATGCAGAGCTCACCATAAGGCCCTGGTCACATTTTCTGCCTAAGCAGCATTTGGGATAATGACTTACCCCTGTGTTTGCATCAAATACAATATCCTAGGGAAAAAAAGAGCATCCTAATTTGCCATTTCTGGTTGAAATCAAAATGATAAAGCAACAACCGATGCTTTCAAGATTGCTTTTACATTTCAGTTATCCTGGGAGGTAATTTAGATCTCTCCTACCTTTTGGTTCAACTGCCTGCAAATTAAGGCAGGTATTTCACCAATTCACCTCAGGAAGCTTTTGCTTTCCCTCACTCAGAGTCCAGAAACTTCTTATTTTTTTAAAAGTTTAGAATTTAAATGAGAGATTTGAGGCAACAGACCAACCATCTGGCAAATCCCCCATGCGCCTGAAACAACCACCATGGGCAGCTGCAGTAGGAAACCCAAATCTTGAGGAGACATCACGGGTTAGTACTGGCACAGCAGCCTTACTTCTGCTTATCTGTACTATTCTTCCTGCTTGACTTCATTCTAGTTTGAAGACAAGTTGTCACGCTATTTAAAACCTGTGTTTCACTGACATGGGAACATTTGGTAAGTATCAAAAATATCTAAAAGAGTAACTCTTTTCTTGAATGCTTGAAGACCAACCAGACAAAACAGTTATGAGAACCTCCAAAGGACTATCAGGGTCATGCAGCAAAAGGCAGATGTTATCCACGTTTTGTTACACCTACCATAAGTAAAACATAGTAAAACCAGAAACGTCAGCACACACACAGAGAAGAAAGCCCTTAAAGCCATACCCAGGTGGAAGAGGACCTTGGCTGACTGTGGAGAGTGCCTGAGGTGGAGGATTTACTGGCTGGACTTGTCTGGACACGGGTGGCGTGGTGAGGGCAGGAGTGGCAGGAGCTGTTGCTGCGGCTGTTGCCCCCTCGGGGCTCTGCTCGGAAGGAGTGCTGGAGGCTGTGCCTGCCCCCGAGCCTGCACCGGCCCCCTCGCTCTCCGGGCACGGGGAGGAAGGGCCATTGGCACTTGCTGTCGTGTCAGAGATACCAGAGAGAGAAAAGAGAACCCTTTTAACTGACGTTCATCACCCATCTGTTGGAGAAGCCGTACAGCACAAAAGCAAACCTGCAAGAACTGCTGCTTCAAGGTGCACACCAAGCCACGACCTGCAGCTCACACGAAATCTAAAGAGCAGTTCTGTCTCACTGTAAAAATGCTTTAATCCAAGGACTGTCATCAATGGCACAATTTCGGTATTGCTGATAGAATAAATCATATTTACCTTGTCTGCTTTCTTTAAACACTGAATGATGATAGACAAAAACCTCCTTCCTTGCATTGATGAGTTAATTATTTTTCATTTATTGTGTGGAATAATAATTTAAGGGATGATAAGCATAAAATTTTCAGGAAGAGATTTCATAATGCATGGAAAGAAACTATTTTAATGGGAGGGGAACACATACATTCTTTAAATGTTTTCAGTTTTATCTGAATGACATTTGGAGGGTGAGGTTAGAAGTTTAACACAAGTCAAGCCTTATTAACTAACTGCACTGGAGTAATCTTTGAAAGGAACTACTGTATTGTAGATCCCATCCAGACCCAGTATTTATCAATTCTAATAATGAGACTGCTGAAACAGATTGCAGTGTATGGAGGTAAAGGACTTATCCCAAAACCAACTACTCACTTTTCAGAACCACTGATCTTCAAGTTGTGTAGCTTTTAAATGATTAGATTAAAAAAACCCAAAAAAACAACAAAACAAAAACAACTATCCATTTTAGCATGGAAGAGTAACGACTGTTTTAAGTGCTGCTATTTCATAGAATTTAACTAGAATTGTAGAAACAAATAACCAGTATTTCAAATCCCAATATTATCAACTCGAGACAGTTCTGTGAGTCCTTCAGCACATTTCATCTCAACCTCAGTGGGTGCTTTAGTGCAGCAGCAGAATTCTCTGGTGTTCCCTGGCCCCAGCTGCACTCCACATGGACATCACGGAACCACCAAGCAGACGTGGAAGCAAGAAGTTTCCAGTATTAGGAACGACTAAACACGTACCCCAAGCAAGCTAAAAACTACTCCTTCAGAAGTTCCCTGCCCAAGAACTGCCCCCCAAAAGCACAGTCTGTGTTCACCCACGGAGCACAGCCCTGCCTGGAGCTCCCAGCCCAGCTACGTACCGGCCACTGACGAGGGTCTGCGGGGAGTGGGTGGTGGGGGTCTGGCAGGCCTGGGGGGTCTGGCAGGTTTGCAGCTTCCATTTGTGAGCAATGGAGAGTCGCTGCCATTAACAGTCTTGTTTTCACTGGAAGCAGCTTCTTCAGAGCTTTCAAGGCCATTTGAGTTAGTCCTTTTGCATGAAAAGACACAAAGAATGGTTCTAATAGGGCACGGATGACATTAAACTTTATATATCACAGAATCACAGAGCGGTTTGGGTTGGGAGGGACCTTAAAACTCATCTCATTCCAACCCCTTGCCAGGGGCAGGGACCACCTTCCACTAGACCTGGTACCACCAAGCCTAGTCCATCCTGGCCTAGGACACGTCCAGGGGGTTGGAAAGACAGGTGAAGACACTAGACTGCAACAGTCAGAACTGAGATTCTTACATTCACAACAATTCTGAAGACCTATGCATCTGTAAAAACATACTAACAGTTCATCTCCTGAGGTACACCAAACCTCAGCTGATGGAAAGATTGTGAAATAGATGTATAGAACATGTCACCAAAACCTCAACACACCTGCCTTTGGGTCCAGGCTCTGCATTTTGCTGCTCAGCTCTATCTGCCCATGAGTTCCACTCATCTAATGAGATGAGAAGCTGGCTAAGACCTCAGAACAGCCTGTGTGCCTTTACTCCACAGGGCTGGCAAATACTCAGAACACAAAGAATGTTCCAATTTTTAGAAACTTACACATGTACCAATTTTCCCCCTCAACTCAATTCTGGAACAAGCTGGAGAATTTAGGACAAAGTATTAAAGTTTTGACAGACAGCTACAAATATAAGCTGCTCAATTTTATAAGAATTAAGAAACTACACAGCAGTACTGACCATTCTGTGCTGTTCAGTTATACCTAGCAGAGTATTATTCTGATATATCTGTAGCTCCTTAAGCAGAGTTACAGGTATCTACATCTTTATTCTAAAGCATTTTATTTTCAGAATATGTTGAGCAAAGTAAAAAGACTGTCATCTAAAATTTTAGTGGGTTTACAGGTCAAGCACAAAGGCCATCAGTAATAAAACCAGAGGTTACAGTTTCAGCCCAGTACCCCAGTACCAGTAGGTAAGATGGGGACCAAGCAGAATCATGTACATTTGATCTCAGGATCATGGTCAAACACCACACTTTTGCTCTGTATCAGGTGCAGTGCTCGTAATTCTTATCACATCACATCAAGCCCAAAGTAAATGGGTATGGAAGTGGGTACAAATCATTAGTGATCTCAAATCCGTAAGAGCTTTAGCCCAGGTTTTCACCAGGTTTCAACCATTCTCCCTTTTCTTTCACTCTATGCCCTTGCAGAAAGTCCCTCTCTGGAGCACAAAAGGAAACAAAACGAAAATAAACCTTCATGGGAAGACTTCAGACAACGTAGCCAAGAGTACAACCTATTAAAAAAAAATAGTGACACTTGATTTGGCTGCTCCAGGTGTCATCCAGGAATGTTATGCCCTGTACAGATCCTTGGAGTACTGGGAACTGATTAAAGTAACATTGTGCTCATGACACACTTATCCTGCCAAGCAGGAGGGGTCATAATCCGATACTGACCTTAAACACTGCAAGTGCCAGACAGCTTTTGGGATCTTCTTAACAAAGCTAAATATAATTCTGATACCTCCATGCTATAAAGCACACCTGGGTAAAAATAACCAGTGCCACCACCTTACCAGTGGATTTGTTTGTGGGGTTTTTTCTATATATATTTTTTTCACTTGGATTAATCATTGTGAGAGAGATGAGGAACACAAGGGGAAAAAAACCAAAAATCAGTCATGTATGGAGGCAAATTGAGGCCAGACAATGGGGTTCATATGGAAAACACTTTAATATCTGTGAATACACAATACAGTATTTTTGTTTAGGACATGCTCGGATCTTAGCAGATAGTGCTGCAGGGCATACTCAGAAAGTTTCATTGTCTTCTTTATAAAACACACAATTCCTCTCCCAAAACTGTGAACACTGGAAGGCTGAATAGAAAAAGAGCAAAAAGTCTTACCTTGTATCACTCCTTACTCTGGAGCTTTCACTCTGTGTAGGACCTTAAATACCAGGAAGAGAAAGACAACAGAAGTATAAGCAACCCTTGGAACCATTTCCCAAAAAGGCAGCACCTTTAATGCCCACCTTTCTTTCCAGTGTGGAGGTGAGACACTATGTGCTGCTTATGTACTGTGCTTCCCAACATTATGTTTTGCATTTTTCTGTGTGTGAATACCATTTTTTTAAACCAATGCCACAGTAATACTTCCCCCTTATGGAAGATATAACAGGGTATCATTTGCCTGTATGAATATTCCCAAGCATACACACAGTTTAATAACAGTGTCTTTGCAGCAGTATAAAACAATGTTAACTCTTTAAGTGGAGCTGACTTTTGACATTCTCTCCCTTTCAGTGATGACAGGCAGAGCAGAAAGGGCAAAAGCTTCTCTAAAATATTCTCTCTGGTTGGCTGGAGGCTTTGCTTTCTGGGGCTCTCTAGCCCAGACCCTTCCCTTCCTCAGTAAATTATTTAACATAAAGGCACTGAAGCAGGTACAAAATATGGCTGCACTCCAGAAGAATCACAGCAGCTCAGCCTAGATTTGCAAATGTTTTGCAACTGCTTGTTCGGCCAGCTTGGAAATATTTGCCTTTTGTGCCAGCATTTGCAAACCTTGAATATGCAGCACAGAAGTGCTCATTCATGTAGATGGCACAATGCTTTATTTCCATAGAATTAAACACGTGTCATTAACAAAGAAATCAGGTCTCAGCTCTGATGGGAAGTATGGACAGATCTAGGCCAAAGACATGGATGTAGTCATGGAAAGGCTTAGGATAACATGCTGTTGGTGGACTGGGCATGGAAGGGGTTTAATCCCAGAAAGAGAAATCCTAACTTACAAGCAACTCCATAAACTACGTATTTGCCTAATGCACCTTCAGCCTGGTATGACATGTTAGACTGCTCTAACATGTGACTTCTTCCTCATGGGCCCCAGCCCCCTGATTATCTGGGAACCTCCTGCTGAGCTTCTGGCTTGGTATGCTGAGCCCAAACCCTCCCAATAGAGGATTCAATTCCACTACCTGCATGGCTTTTCCTACCTTTTTCTCAGCAGGTAAACTGCTGGAAGAAGGCACAGATGAAAATCAAGTATTGCATAAGAGGGAAATCTGCCACTTCTTCTAGGTCTTTCTGTCACTACACCTCAGCCCTGCTCTGCCAGCCCCACACAAGCCCAGCATTCGTCTTTTATTTACAGGAAAATCCCACATAATCAGATCATGTGGTTGATCCTTTTAAAAGATCCAAAGAAAACACACTAAAAGCTTTAAGAAATAATGGTTACAAAGCCAGAGTGTTAATTCAGTTTTCCTCTGATACGTAGATGAGCAACCTCCTCTAGGACTTGAAAAAACCACCTCACAACCCAGAAGCCTAAAACTTGCCAATTAAGTGCCCAGCAGGGTGCTACAGCAGAGTCTCCCATGCTGCCTCCTAGAGAAATAACCTCTTATCTAGTTCTACTTCACCATGGACAAGATCTCAGAAATGCTCCACTGCCTGTCCTATACCAATGGAATCAAAATTCCACACCTTTTTATTTTAGTGTAATTAGACATTTTACATTATTCAAGTTTTTCAGTTCTGAAAACTGAAGACACCAACCAAACAGAAAGTGGATCCCTCTCTGCAGCTCTCCACAGGGAATTAAATCTATGAATACATTTATTTAAATGGACCATTTTAAGAAAAATTAATATAAACCCATGTCTTCTAGCAAGCAGAATACTTACTACTATGCTGGTAAGATCAAACCAACTGATTTTCTATTTTTTCTGTTCATGATGTTATTAAAATTCAGTGAGGCTAGAGGCTTTCATTAAAGCTTGAGATTGCTAGATAAAAGTTTGCAAAGCTCAGAAAACAGAGATGCTGATCTTGTTTTTGTTACAGTAAGGCTGAAGGTCTTCCCTTCCCATGAACTAGGACTCCACCTCAAACGAAAACATGTGAGATTTCAGGTCTCTACAAACAGGAACTGCTGTTATGTGTCACAACACTGTGAAAGCTGCCCAGAAAGCCCTTTGCAGAGCAGGTGTGTGTGAGGGGCACATTTGAATTAAAAGGTACTTACTTCTCGTGCTTGAGGCTTCACCATTGGTCAGGAGCTCGGGATCCACCTGCATCCCATCGAGACAGACCGACAGGTCTCCCACCACCTCTGCTGGCTCTCTATCACCCACGAGGTGCAACGTCACCACCACCTGCTCAACTGGAACAGGGCAGAGGACAAGGGCAGTTCATCTTACCATGGGATAAAAAAGCACTTTATTCACAGCTCACAGTGAGCAAGGGGAAAAAGAGCCCCACACAACGCCCAGAACTACAGCTCTGCCTCTCCATTATTTTTTGTGTGGTAAAACTAATCATTTTCCTATGTTAGTATAAAATTATTTTTACAGAAAGGGGAAAACTGGAGCATAAACTTGTTGCTGCCTAAAGAAAGGATTATCTTAAAACAGAGATTAAGCCTCACAATCCTGCAGCAATTAATGTACCTGTCCTCAATAAAGAGTTATGAAATGTAATTCTCTTTATTCTTGATACAGAACAGATATCAATTCTACCTTCTGACCAAAATGCTTCACCTTTATCTAAT
Organism: Sclerurus mexicanus; assembly: GCA_013396755.1. Lineage (NCBI taxonomy): Eukaryota > Metazoa > Chordata > Aves > Passeriformes > Furnariidae > Sclerurus > Sclerurus mexicanus. Next base: position 66,996 of record VWZF01003320.1, read on the forward strand.
GACATCCAGACTGACAACTAGAATGTGAAGATTTCCCATCATATCCCCACACCAATGGGGTAAACAACTGGTTTCCAGTGAAACAGAACTGTAAATAAACATTATTGCTGAAAGGTTTAAAACAAAGCTCAGCAAACTCCAGCGGTGCCTGGTATCAGACCCAAAACGCACACCATCCAAGGGGATTCTCACCCAGGTTCAGCAGGCCAGGCCAGGGCCAGCAGTGCAGCTCTCACTGCTGTCAACAGGCACCTGCAACACCCAGCGTGACAGTGGGGAAGCAAATGCTGCTTTCAAGGACAGAGCAGAAGTATGACAGCACAAAGCCCTGTGCTGTAGCCACATCAGTGCTGCAATGGGTGTGGAGAATCCTACATTCCTCCTTCAACTTCCCAGGATGCACATCCTGCCCAAAACCTAACCGGTTCTAAGATGCATCAAATAATAAAACATAGCCCTGTAGCACCACCAAGAACAAAAATACCTTTACACATTTCCTGTCTAGTACCAGGAACACACCAGAGGTTTCATTTTCAAGCTGTATAAAAGGAAGGCTTTTCTTTAATTAGCCTTTCACTCATTCTTGCACACACCAACTAAGTGAAAAACATCCTGTTTGCAGTGACACCATAGCAGATTGTGTATAACCAAACAAAATTACTCTGAAAAAGTAGGAGGAAGCTCATAAAAACAGCCTGTAGCACCTAAAGGGACCCTTAAAGGCCATCTCTGAGTTCTATGCCTGCTCATTAACTGACAATTCCTGACAAATCCTGGGGCATTCCCAGGTATTGTTAATCTTGTACTTACGTTTCATACTGTTGGATTTCAAAGTCTCATGAATATCCAGAGCAGCACTTCCAAGAAGGACATCAGATTTTAACGTTTGATGGCTCCAAACTCGGAAGTTTAATTTACTTACAGGAGTGACAATTCTGAAAAGAAGAAGTTGACCACTGTAAGGGCATTTGTGGGTGGGGAAGTGGGTGAACAGAGCCATTTACTTCAGCTGTCACTTAAAGTTATTTAAAACCAAAGAAATAATGGTGGCAACACCAAACCATTTCTACTTATCACTTCATCATGTGCAGTCTTGTTTATGTCATGTAAATCAAGACTGTTGCAAGACTGTTCACAAACTGAGACCATTTTATATTATTGCTATTTTAAGGGAAATATCTATAGAAAAAGTAGCAGCAACACCCTAGTAATACATAGTTAGTTCCATAATAGCAACTCAAAGCAATTTTCAACACTGATATTCTTTCTCTAAAGGAATACTCTAACATGTATATATTCTTAATGACTTTGTGAGAAACACATATTACAGATGACTGTTTGTTTTCTCAGTGGACAATTTTAGCATTGATAAATCCAGACTTTCACAGTCAGACAATCCCTTCAGAAGATCCACCTAACAACCTGCCTCCACGAAGAGGAACCCATGGTCCATCCCCATGGGAAGAAGCCATCACACTCCTTTTTATCCTGAATCTGAATGTAAGCAGCTATGCCAAAGTATTTCCTAAAAACAATTTGCTTCACTAAGCTCCATGAAGCATTAGTGTAATCTTCAATGAACTCAGCGTGCCTGAGGCATCTCTGCTCAGCTCTTACTCAATGAACAAAAAGACCCAGGTATTATTGCACAGCACAAGCCACAAACATTTCCCTTAGAAAGGAAAGGAAAAAAGCTTTAAAAGCTAAAACAGTTCTGCTCATCTACGTTGATATACATGAAAAGAACAAGCTTTTCTTAACATACTTCTTTTCAATGCAAATAGTAGTAACTAAACCTTGATAATAATCTGAATTACAATAAAATACCAGGGTAGAAAAAAGGGTTTAAACAGGCAGCAATGTTCAAGGTACTTCAAGAATAATAATCTAGAATTTAAGCATAGACAAATCACAAAATCACAGAATGGTTTGAGTTGGAGGGACCTTAAAGCCCATCCAGTCCCACCCCCTGCCGTGGGCAGAGACACCTTCCACCAGCCCAGGCTGCTCCAAGCCCCGTCCAACCTGGCCTTGGACACTCCCACGGCTGGGGCAGCCACAGCTTCTCCGGGCACCCTGTGCCAGGGCCTGTCCACCCTCACAGGGAGGAATTCCTTCCAAACAGCCAATCCAAACCTTACCACCTTCACGCTTGAGGCCATTCCCCCATGTCCTATCACTACATGCCCTTGTGAAAAGTCATTCCCCAGTGTGCAAGCACAAGACACACCTTTATCCGAGTTCCACGTGACATTCTCAAGAGCAAACTGATTTTTATAGAACCTGTGTATCTTTTTTTACCATACTTTACATTTCCTACAATCTCACAACACAAACACTGAGCCAAGCAGACTTCAACAGCTGTGTTCATCTCGAATCTGGTATTAGTTTCGTACCCTGAGTGCGCAAATTCACAGGGAATTTTGTATCTGTGCTTGAATTTAGAGGTGCCCAAGACAAAGCCACCCCCCTGTGCTATGGTTTGGTACAAAGGGGTGCACAAAGAACAGCTACGCTTTTCAGCATTTCTTAAAACCTGTAACCTTAAGTATGACAACAAAAATGTGCATGGGACTGGCAGTTGAAACATTAAACTACCTTACTGTCTTTACGTAACTAGAACTACTTTGATATGCCACATACATTAATACAGAAGGTAGTTCCTTCATAAACACTGGGCACAGTGCAATAGTTTGTAAATATCTATTCCAGACTGTAGTACAAATACCTCCCATCTCATGTAACATTCCACATCATGCTTCAAATAATACAACCCTCAAGTCCACTGTCAGTTATGTTAATCTAGCTCAAATAAATTGGAAAGTAACCCAAACCTACACTGTAAGATGCTGTTTCCACTTTGGACTATTTGTATTGTTGCACTTTTCTGTCTTCTTTGACTGTCCATCTACTGAGACTTCCACATAAGGGCTAGGTCCAAACCATTTATTCTTTTCTTTTAGTTTTGCTGAAATCACTGTTAAGAAAGAGAAAAAAACAATAACTTATTCAGTAAGATTTCAATTGCCAATAACATTTTTCAATTGTGTGCTTCAGTACTGAAGTGTCAGGTCATGGATGCCTGACAATAACACTCAAGGAAAAAAAACACAGATAAAAATGCCCTTGCATTTCAGACCCTTTTATACCCTGCTCAATCTCACACAAATGCCTCAAGTATGTGACAGTACTTTGGTAACACAAGACACTAATTAATAATAATCAATACAAAATCCAAAGAAGTGCTTTGGTGTTGGAAGCAGAATATCCTCTACAACCTTCTCCTGTCTATCACCAGCCAAGAGAATTCTGGAGTTTATTACACTTGCTTGTTATAAAGCTCAGAATGTGATCTGCCTCTTATTAAGGTGAAAAACTGCCACCACTTCTGGTGTAAAGAACATCATTAAGAAAAAGAATTTTGTGTTAAGTATCAAACTAAACTTACAGAAAAGCTGAAGGCAAACTTCAGTAACTACCTCCTGTTAAAGAAACAACAAACCTGGACAGGCCCTGCAGCCATAGAGCTTTAATTTGGGGGGTTGGTGGGTAGTTTTGGTTGTTTGGTTGCTTGGTTTGGGGGTTCAGATTTTTTTTTTAAGCATTCAACACTGAGTGCAGTGTTCCTGTAGCAATGCTGCCTCTGTTTAAGATGTGTGTCTGTTCCTGACATTTGACTCCCCTGAGGGTTCTTGGATTCCTGGACAACACTAAACTCACAAAACAGCATTTAAGACACAGATATTATCATTTCCAGTTGGCCAGTGAATTCACTCTGTTCTAACAAAGAACATCTTGCTCTGGCTGTGTGTTTGTCATCCACTACATCCTTAAAAAAGATGACTAATTCAGGCCCATCTGGCTAATCTCCCCAGATTCCCTTTATAGTCTATGCTCCTTTAGAGATTTACAGAAGTAGCTTAGCATAAACTGCTCCCAAGGGAAACTCTTCATGTATTACAGACATTAACTCGTTCATTTTCACAAACATCCCTTCCCCTCCTGTCTCCAGCACTTCCATGCTACAGCAGCTCATGCCTCACCACCACTAATTATCTACAAGACCTTCCTTGAGGCAGCAGAAATCAGCAGACTTGTACCTACCTTCGAGGTTTGTTCTTCTCCAGACACCCTGGAAGTTGATTTAAAGCTAACAAGGGCAGCAGGATGGGGAGCTGAGGGCAGGGGGAGGGAACACTTCGCTGCAGACTGTGGCTGAACTCCTACAGAAATTCAGACCCGTGCTAATATCTCAGTAGTCTCACTTCCAAACACTGAGGCATTTATTCCACTTCACTGACTTTATGTGAGTCCCAGGCCTTCGGTGGAGAAAGCCTTAGGCAGCAATTCCCACTTCAGTCCTCAGCTCTGCTCTCCATCCCCATGTGGAGGATGTGCCTCCTTCCAAACCTCTTGCAGTTTCTCTCCAATATCAACGGGCAGGGACATTTCTCTGATTTCCACAGGTCTTCCTCACTGAGGCTGCAAAGTTGACTCTTGATGCTTCCAAACAGGGCCCTGCACACCCTCCCAGATCTCACATTCAGCTTTTGTGCTTCAGCTAAATTTGTCAGAGAGAAGTGAGGAAACCTTGGGAATTACATTCCAACAGCTGCTCTGTTGGTGAGGCCCTCCAAAAAGCAAAGCACCTCATGTAAATCCATTGCCAAACAATCCACAGGTGCTCAATTACAGTGATACTCTCACCAAGGTTTTACTAAAGCTCCTTTGCAATGGCAGCCATGAAAACATGTAACAAGGGAGAAGCAATAAGTCAAATTTAATGAACAGCAGTGTAGGTTCACTTAGCTAGAGATGTGAAGTGTCAGACAAAGTGTTAGATCTGGTATTATGCCAGGTTTCAGTAAATGTAAGCAGTATCATAATGCATTATTACATTTCCAAAGAAGTGCTCTGAACCGTTTGCCTAACAGCATTCAAAAAGAACTATTCCTCCTTTTACACAAAAATGTATCATTTCAAAATGCATTTAAGATAAAATCCTGGATAAAACAGCTCTATTTCTGCCAAGTAATGATGACATAAGACCATCGATTTCATTGTGTGACTTAGCCTGGGCTTTCTCCAACTCAAAGCTTCTCGAAATTCATCAGCATAACATCTGGTTAATTGTGGCAAAAACACTTTCACATTTCTAACCACAAGAGATATGTAATTTCAAAGGCTCACCAGTGATCTGGAGCTGTGATTTCATGGACAATCCACTGGCTGGTCCTGATCTGGACCCACTGCCAGCCATAATATGGGCTGGATCTCGAATCTGGATGGAGAGAGAACATAAACATTTCAATCCTCAGAGATTCAAAAGTTAATCCAATTTTTGACATGTAGATATATTATACTGCAAGCAAAGCCACCACACTTGTCTGTCTAGTTCCTTTTCGTTTCCCCAAAGCACAGAAAATGCTTTGCAAAGGGTTCAGTCTCTGTTATGCGACCTGTCACTGTTCAGGTCTAAGGCAGAAGGTCTTTGGATTTTGTCACTTCAATTTGCCAATTAACTGAGTGAATGATGTTCTAATGGCAAAGTTTGCTGTAGATCTCATGTCTGAAACAGCTGCCTGCTAGATGTCACCACTTCTGGGTAAGTTTATCTTCCCAAGTCAGCCGTTACTTGGTTTTTTCAAAAAACCAACACAACCCCCAATCCACAAGTATAGTAAAAAGACTGAAAATAAATCATTCCATTAAAAAGTGAATTTCACATTTAGAGAAACCCACTTTTGTATGGGTTTTGTTTTCATCTGGTCAGATCAAGTCTATAGACATGCTGTAACTCTACAAAGCACTTAACTAAACCAGGAAATCTATCACTTTTGAAAGGGGGCAAGAAACCCTTCAGATCCTTCAGTCAGCACTCCCCTCACAGCTAGGCTGGCCTGATCCTCCCCTCAAAGGCAGCACATGTCCCTGCTACTCTCTGAATTCAATCAGTACTTGGGTTTGGGAGGCAGGGGAAAAAGAGAACAATATACATTATAGAGCTTCCATATTAACAGACAGAAATTAAATGGTGTGCTATTATATTAAAAGCAGATATCCCTTTGGAATATCCAGATACCATTGTCTCCTAAGCATTTTTACAACGCATTTTCAGCTCAACATCCCTTACCAACTGAGACTCTACAGCATATTCCCTGGATAACGAACGGGTTATCGGAGACTCCAACGTGCCTGCTGGATACAGCTTCCAAACAGCATCCCTGCCTTGCCGTGTGCCCTCTTTTGGGCTATTCCCACGCAGTCTCCCGTGCTCATAACCCACTGCAAACCACCCCTGCAACTCTGTGGGACCCATTTCTCGTGGGGCTCAGCTGCTGTGGCCCAGGAGCTGCTCACCAGCACTGACCCACCACTGCTGCCCTCCTCTGGGCACTGAAAGCGATCCCAGGGCACAGCAAACATCACGTGCCAGCTCTCAGGGCATTTTCTGCATGCAGCATGACTCCAAAAAGGAAAGGAACATGTTAGCTTAAGCTGCTGCTATCTCTATTTTGAGTCAAAAGGTTGTGTGTGTATGAACTTGCCAGCTGATAACACCACAAGCAGTTTATCTAAACCTGGGCATGTCCAGCACCTGTGTGCCAAGCACATGAGAATTTGTACCAGGAGACCAGATCTGAATGTGGCAACTTTCTTTTTAGAGGCTCTAATTTGAAGGAAAAGTCCATGAGAATTACTGTGAAATTGGTAATTCCACAGGTATTTGGAAGTGGTGAAATGGGAAGTTCTTGCATCCTACAGCTTGCTGCTGCCAGTGCTCTCCACTGCAGAATGTAACACCACCAAACCCAGTACTAATGACTTGTTTAAATACCATTGGGTGTTAAGAGTTCAGTGCTGTTCACTTTCAGATGCGAATCACAAACCTAAATTGTGCTAGAGTGAGAGAGCTTTTAATACAAGTACTTAAAAAGTAGCATAAATTAAAATCATTTAGAGGACCATTCTTAATTCTGATCCTGTGACTAGTTCTACCAAACTCCCTGGCCATCCTTTCCGTTTCAGGAAAGCCATCAGATCCCATCTGGATCGACACTGAAGGAGTCTGAAGGAATTCCCATTTTCAGGAGAGCTTTCCCACCTGCACAGAACACACCTGTGACCACTGAAGGGGAGAATTTTCATCTGAACTCACGTGCTAAGCATTTACACCATACAAAAGCAATTCAGAAGCACGTGTTAAGGGCAAATTTCATTTCTATCCCTGCAAATAGACTTATTTAAATGATTCTAGTAACATTTGATCATTTTCATTGAGAATGTGCAGAAAAAAATGCAGCAGCTGAAAATGAGTGTCCTGCAACCGTCTCCTGACTTAACACACGTGGATGTTCATTTTGTGTACACTGGGAGGCACAGCTTTCCCCACCAACTGGCTTAGGGAAAATCCCAGGAATCTGCCATCTACTTCTAAATCTACTTCTGAAAAAAGGTAACTACATTCAACATTGTTCAGTTCTCTCAACTGCCAGAAAGTCTCTAACTACTTCTGAACAACAAAGCCAAAGACTCCCGTTTTTCTGGCACTCTTGCTAAAATCCAGAGATTCTCCACTTAAAGCAGGCTCAGTTAATTAGCCAGGAAAAAGGAGAGTTCCAGAGGAAGAAGCAGCAACCAGCAATTCACCTGTGCCCTGCACTTCAACAGCCCTATGTCCTTTTCCAAGTTTTCCAATATCTTGACTCCAGTGCCTCCTCTGCTCCCCTCAAGGGCCAGCTGAGAAAGACTGCCCAAGGGGAATAGCTGGTTCCAGGCCAGGCTTCCAGCCAGGAAGAATCCCTGAACGCCCACTGCAGCTTTTCTCTCAGCTGGGCACTAATTTAAGGCCCTTCTCTGCCAGGCATGGACATTCTCTACCCAGATTTTTCACAACTCACAGACATCTAATCGACTTTGACACCTCCATCTCCATCAGCTTTCAGCTGGAATGGATTAGCAATTAAGGAAGTCTGTAAAGTGACACACAGGAAAAGGGGAAGAAGAAAGCAGGATTGGTAGGTGGAATTATATACAGCTCATTTTCTTAGGAAACAAAGCTAAAATAGACTAATTAGCCAAATAAGAATCTGTGGTGATTAATGAAGCAGATTTAGAAAGAAGCACAAAAAGAGTACAAAAGGCAATAACCCCACCAGTCACACACACCCGGCTGATTTCTATATTTAATTAAACTTAAATTTTAGCATTTTACTCCTCTCTGTGTGCAAGAAACTACTATATTAACAATTATTTTTAATGGTAACACTGCAGATGATTTCAACTCAAAACCAGCCTAGGGCTACTTGTAAACTTACAGAATAAAAAACCAGACACCCCCCAATCATTATTAAAGTACTTCCATTTAGTTTTATTACAACAGAAATATTTCGGATTCTAGGAAAAGCAAATTTCTTTATAAATTCAATGTAATGCAAAAAATACTTTCACAGGTGGAAACTATCATTCCAAACAACAGAGAATGCATATGCAAGGTTTTTTTCTGCAGTAGAAAATTACATGTATCTTCATGGATATGTAGGGATTTGGTGTGGTTTGGGTTTGCTTTGCAGTTTCTTTGTTGTTCTGGTTTTGTTTTAAATTATAGTAAACTCCTATTGCCATTTTTCTCCCAGATGCTGCCACCCACTTCCAAGAAACCCGCCAGAATCTGAAATTTAGGAACATGAAAGCTGGAAGGTTTGACAGCTGTGACAGAGCAGGGCAGTGTAATGGATATTCAGAGCATGATCACACATGTATAATTTTCTCAGAAATGAATGAGACAAATTCTTTGGCATATTAAAAAGGTATAATTGAGAAAGAATATCTTCTTGGCATTAAAAATAAACCCCTCAAATGGTTGCCTGAACTTCTTCAGTGGCTTCATACCTACTCCCCAGGAGGTCTGGTTTTATAACATCCTCCTCCAATATGTAAATTGTTAGATAAATTATGCTCAGCTTCATAATTGCCTGTGCCATTGTCGGTGCTCAGGCAGGTTTGAACAAACATTGCTTCAGATGAATCTGCCTCACAGTAGGAAAGGCAGACCAAGCATCCTTTTGGCACTGTGTGAACGCCACCTGGAGCCTCCCCTCTGGAGCAGTGATGCTGCTGGGCCCACCTGCACCAGCTGCTGGGGCACTGTAACCCAAGGCAGCAGAGCTGCGAGTGTGAGCTGTGTGCAAGAAAGAAGAAACTCCTCAGGAGCAGCCCACACACTACAAACCACTTTTGGAAAAAGGAAGGCAGCAAGGGAGGATGTTCAGTTATTCTTCTAAGAAATCATGAGAGAGACTGGGGAGAAAAGCAGCTTTTAGTGCCTCTGGGTTAAAGCAAAGGAAGAGCGAGCTTGGAAGAAGCTTCCTAACCCCCAAAATCAGGGAGCAGAAAGAAGAAAAATGCTATCAAAGGCTTGAGAGATCTTCAGTGTTACATCAATTTAATTTAGAATGACTTTATTCAGTGATGGAATTCACCTGGTAAAGTGAAGCTTTAGTGAAGACAGGAATTTTGTTTCATATTTATTTTAAAGAATCGAAGACATGCAGGTGAGAATGAAACCCTGTGACTGTGTATTACACATGCACAGCTTTGAAAATATGTGGGCACATGTTCTTTATAATTCAAAAAATACTTAAATAATTGCACATTGTTGGCTGCTGTAAGCCTTATGTTTAGTAATTAATTTTAAGAACAGGCTCAACTGCTCTTTACAGGTGTTCCAATTTAAAGTGCATTTGCTGCTTCAATAATGGAGAAAAAAAAATTGCATAATGAAAAAATTTCTTTCACACACCTGGTAATTTTATCAACGGTTTTGGAAACCTCACTATGTCACAGGAACACAGACTTTTGGAAAGGGCATAAAATATACGAAGTTTTGTTTAAAAACCAGCATGTTAGATGCAATACCAACAGGTATGTGATAAATATGTCCACTTTGTGTGTAATGAATTATAGAAATGCTCCTTCTCCTTCCCCCAGAACACTGAGGCCCCTTTTTAACTGAAGACACGCATATTGTGGAAGAGGTTTTTTCTCTTTAGTGTTAGCTGTAAATAGTGAGCCCAGGCACAGACAGTGAGTTTGGCAACTTCCCTGCTTAGCAAATTTGCAGTTACTTTAACTGTTCAACTTTCATCTTTAAAGCAAAACGTGGTTTGACAAAGCTGGTTTTGGCGGTTTACAGTTTTTTTGGTTCCTAAAATAAGTTTTAAGGCCGTGGTCAGGTTTGCCCAAACAAGTCAAAAGACAGACAGAGAGGAAGAGACTGCTGAGTAATCAAGCAGGGAGGAAAGAACAGACAGAGATTATGAGTGTTGAGTACACGCTGGAAAGGGAAGCAATTCTGAGGTTTGCACCGAGGGATATTTATAGAAGGAATGGAATGGAGACGGTTTAACACAGAGTGCAGCCTGGCTCCCCTGGTGTTACTGGGAGAGCAGCACTACCTCCAGTTACTGGGAAGGCTGGAAAATGCAAGCAGTCTGTGCCATAACACAACAGCTGACATGGAAAATGCCTGCAGTAGTTTTTGAACAAATGTGAAATACATGCTGGAAACAGACTCTGGGTTGGAGCGCTGAGCTGTGTGGTCCTGTCTCCCCAGGCAGAGCTCCCTGCAGCCCCACATCCAGGTTATCCAGGCACAGCCACATCCTGCAGCTGCACTGGGAACACTGAGGGACATCCTGACCCAGAGATAACATCGGAGCAGTTCAACACTCTGGCTAAAAGTGTATTTGTGGGGAATACAATTTAATCAGTTTGGGAAGCAAACCAAATGATGTGACCTTCAGAGGCTGCAAGGAGGGAAAAGCAAGACACATAAATGGCAAAACAAAGGAAAAGAAGTGCCAAACATCTGTCCTGTCCCTACACTGGACTTGCTAATGAGAAATTCTTAACACTGAAGCAGAAACTTCATCTGTTATGCTGTCTTCCAATTGCATATTTTACTTTTCTCCATATCTGATCCATGTATGTATCCATATACAATCCACTGTACTTCTGGTTCAACATAGGAATCACTTTCTTCTTACATCTCCCTACAATCATTTCTGCAACCTTTCAAAGCACAGTGGTGTATCAGAGTCAAAAGTCACATCTCCCCTAAATCAACCTGTCTGATTCTCCAAGTGAGATTATCTGAATCTATTCTCTAGAACCGAACCTTTCCATTGCATCTTTCCCTGCTATGAGCAAACACACCCTGCAGGGAATGTAACGGAGGTGCTAAATTGAGATGGAAAAAAAAAATGGAAATGTGCATCCATAAGTCAGCAAAACAAAGGCTAAAATGGCCCTCATTGATAACAAAGGACACTTCTTGCAGGAATAAAACCAAGGAGCGTTTGTGTCAAGGCCAAGATGCCTTCACTCTGATAAGACTCAAGCAGATGCCTGGCCAGCAAAACAGCCTGTGCCTCAAAGAGCAGAGCGCCAGCAGGGTTATGTCACATCACCTATGTCATTCCTCTTCCTGTCAGCCCAACAGGAAAACATACTGTAGCTTTAAAGATACGCATATTCCAAACAAGGAAAAACAACCAGCATTAGCCTTCACCAAAGATTTATGGAGGTTGAACTAAGTCAGATTCCAGAGCAAAGGACTAGCAAAAAACAACTCTTGACAGCCAAAGGACATAAAACATCCATCTATGGAGCAGTTAGTTGTCACCAACAGGAACCCGAGGCAAGATAAACACTGACAGATCCCATTAGCTCCATCCTCCATGGAGCACATAAGTGACACTGGCTATCCCAGCTAAACTCATCAAAATGTCCTGGTGTCTGTGAGCACACAAATGTGAGAGAGGAGTAAGCGAAACAGTGGGACAATGACTGTGAGTGGGGACAACCAACGTGAGACTTGAAAAGTAAATACCACATAAATTCCCTTCCTGTGAAGTCTCACACTGGGTTTCGTTTTACCTAATTCCTGTGACCTCAATGCACCATGAATGGTAAAGAGTGTGATACCACACTGATAGCCTACAATAGTATCAAAAGCCAGCTGGCACAGCCTTTACATTACAGCAGCAAAGACTAAGGAACTAAACACTAACAGCCTTGGACACCTTTTCTAGAAACAATTATTTATGCAACAGTAATCCTGAGTGCTGAGTCCTCGTTTTTCCTAAATATCTACCACTTCAAAAGAGAACTGAACATGGGAAACTTTTCTGCATCCAAAGTTCCTAGGTTGGAAATGCCGAAAAACAGCTAACCTGCCTATCAAAACAAAGACATTGCCCAAAGACAGAGTAACCCTGGAAATGTTGTGGCCAGACACCCAGTGATATTCACACTGTAACATTCCCCTCAATACCTGGAATCACCAGTGTTCCTTGGTTAGAAAAACTGGTCTGTCAACTTCATCCTGCAGAGAAAAGTGCTTCCAACATCACTTGCAATTCAAACCAAGGCGTCTTCAGGCCTCCCAAACTGAAGACTTACATCAAAATTCGAGAGAATTCAGTCAGTAGCATTTTTCTGCAGTGAGAAGCCTCCTTGTAAAACCTGCACCTCAGCAGAAATAGCTCATAGGACTTCTTTCTACACGCATGTAGCATTTGATACTGAATAAAACAATTGGAGAAAAGACACGTAAAGACACAGGACTGCAATATAAAATATCCCCCAAAAAGCCCACACATGATTTGACAGTTTTGCCCCTTTCCAGTAGTACATTAGTAATTCCCCAACCACAAGCTGTTCTTAGGCTGAAACTGTGGCAGGCAGGACAAAAGGGACAAAACAGGCATAGCCACCAACTCGGGTAACCTTCCAGTGAATTTCCTTTCTAATCGTTCCTAGGATGTTAACTTTTACTAACTTTAGAGAAATGCTCTAAGAGGGGGGAAAAAGACAGAAGTGTACATGAACATCATATGCCTTTTGCTTGATTCCAAAAACCCTGGCAAGAGCAGCCACTGCAGAGAGCTGCACAGGATAATTCAAACCATTTGTGAAAACAAAGAGATGGTCTATTTTTATTTCAGCCATTTCCTTTTCATGGTACAAGCCATTTCAACGAGGACAACAATTCATATATGCAAACCACTCAAATAAAAAAAGGATTCACTGCTGTAATCTTTGAAACAGCAACACTTAAAAATGGCTGGTTCTCAAACAGCACCGCTGGAAAACAGGATCAATTAAACTCGACACACATGGTAACCCCCAGGACAGAGCATGACACCAGTGTTAGAATAACGGAGGAGAAGACAGTGCAACTGGAATAGTTTAACTACCACAAACTTAAACAGACTTTTTAAATTGCTGGATTTACTGGTATTAACTGGACATTAACTGGATTAACTCCTGCATTTTACAAACCACTGCTTTTAGAAATTCATTTCGGCCTTTAAAAAAAAATCTTTTGTAATCATATGGTTTCGACACAATACTGTACTGACTCGGCACTATGTTTCATCTTCTGTGATGAGGTTTCAGGAGAATTTTCAGTGGGAGTTCACAGCCAGAACAAAGTTATAATGTGTGGAGTGCAAGGGAAGCAGTTACCTGGCTACCTGCAAAGCAAGACAAATAGCTTTTCATTCAAGAAACCAGATATTCAGGCCCGTTCCATAACAGCTGAAAGTTTCCAAGTGTTATCATGGGCTGGTAGCGCACTCACAAAGTAAAAGCTCATTTATACAGGTCTGAGCTCTTTTATCTAGTTCATGATGGGCAAAACTCTTCCAGGCCCCCCCTCCGGGGAGCTGATCCTGTAGGTCAAGGATTTAAATTCACTGTTGGTTGCCTTTTCTTGATGGAGTAACAGACCCTTAGGGCATGAACACACAGCAGTTTTATTTATCAAACACACCTAATGAATGTTAGCCCCAAACCTGTCTCCACAGTGGGTGCTTGAGGAGGGAGAGGGAGCACCTGGTGGGCACCTGGCAGCCAGCCCTGGTTAACCCAGCCCCCTGCTCTGCTGTGACCACCACCTTTCTTTCAGAATGGATTAAAGGAAGTTCAGCTTTCAACATACAAATTAAACCCACAATCTGTGAGCAGAGTTTATGCCCTTTTTAGTTCTTCCACTTCCTTGCACTATGAACCGTGTCTTTTATGGACCTTTTGTAAATGTGAGTTAAAGAAATAATCTCTGCTGTAACTTCAGGGACATCCTTCCTCAGAGAGCAAGACAGACTGAAGCAAGGTAATGGACAGACCTGTAGTGACAGAGCCCTCTCAGGCAACAAACCCTTTTATATGCCACTTTTAAAATCCAACAATTGCTATAATTCCAGGTTTCTATAAAGAGAGGACCTAGAAAGTATAAACAACATTTTTTTTCGGTGGTAATCTTGGAAGAGAAATTTCTCCAGGGAAAAGCAGACAGTGTGGCCAGACAGTGCCAGCAGTCCCTGTTAAATCATGCACTGACACGGAGCTGACCAGGTATCCAAAGCATTTTGTGCTTTCTCTGAACTGCAGTGGTTTGAGAAGCACAACATTGCCCAGCACTGCAGCCCTGGCCATGGCTCACCCAAGGAACACCCTCCCCTGGCAGCAGAACTATGTGCTTTTGTTTTGTAAGTCCGAGATGAGGTTTCTCGACTCAAATTTGTCCAAAAGGATAACTCTGACCACAGAGAAACACCAAAAAGAAGTAGAAGATAGCTCCATGTAAACCAGAACTTCCCAGTAATATGCTCTGCTCCTATAAAAGCTCCTCCGGCTCTGCAGCCACGTTTATCTTCAGCTGGCTCCAAGGCTGAGAGGCTCCACGAAGCACAAATCCCAGTCTCAGGCACCTCAGTCAAATATTGATGATGCTGGCAGCAACAGGTTATTTTAGACCTTACCATGACGGCACGCAAAGGAATCTTCTGAAGAACTTCACCCAAAGTCCCTTCCTGCCTGTTGCTATAGGAAAGGGAGGGAAAGAATTTATCTGCAGGCCTGGCTTATCATTGCTTCAGCTGCCTGACACAGTAGTGAGGGAGATAGTCACGTAAATCCACAAGCTATAAGCTGCTTATTAATGTTATTCAATTAATTTTTAATTAGGACAACGATATAATCTTAATGTGTTCACTCAGACCAAAAATATCAAGTCAAAATTTTCAGTTCTTTTTCCCCCCTTTAAACAATTTTCATACTTGTAATCTACTAACTGATGATTGCTTGGAAGAGATAATTTAAATCACCTCCCTTTTACTCATCTTTTTGCAGTTCTAACAGTTTTCCTGCAATGCAACAAGTTGGTAGAAACAGCCAGGAAAAACAGAAATTAACATTTCCATTTTAAAAACAAAGATATTCAAGGATTAAAAGTTATTTCACATGAAACAATCTTGAAAAGATACAAATACATCAAAAAAACACCAAAAATTTTGCCGGTGTTGAAGCGCCCAGGAAATTAAGGAGACAAAACACACAGAACAGGCACTGATTTTGAGGTGGTGGCACAAAGCCTTGTGAGCAAATTCACCCAGGAAGGGCAAAGTGTGTTTGGTTTTATTCTCAGGCATTTCTGAACAGCCTAAACAACTGCCAAGCAGCATCTATATTTCTATCTCTCAGACCCTTCCCATGTATTTCCATTCTCCTCTATGCCCTGCACTTAAGCAAAACAATATCTAAAACTGATCTGAAAGTAACAGAAACGAAAATGTGTTACTGAAAGAGCACATGAGGTAACAAGGGCATCTTAAAATGAGAACACACTTCTAGGAATTGCTTTCCCTTTTTTGTTTTTTATTAGAACCACATATTTGGGCTGGAAAGGGCCTCTGGAGGTCATCCTGTCCAACACCCTCCCAGAACAGGGCTAACATCACCATCAGTGTCTCTGACTTCCATTACACTCAACTAGGAATAAAACACAAGTTATAATACAGGCATCTTACTAGATATTCATGTTTCCAGATACAATGACAACAAAGTGAGAGGCTCTGAGGCTTTGCACAAACACATATCCTCTTTGCTTAGGGCACAAAGGTGCCTTCCATCCTTAGCACATCTGGCCTTACACATCTCCTCGCCACACTGCTGCTGAAACCCAGCGAAAGAAACAACACGCATTTAACGTGAAAGCTCAAATACAGAGTTACCTAAAGATGCATTCTTGAGAAATGTTCTTCCTCTTGGTATTTGCAATAATATGGAAAAAGAGTGAATAAAGAGGTGAACTCCAAAGATAACTTCCTAGCCCAAACTAAGCATCACCTTCCAATCAAGCTCAATCCCCAGCAGCTTCCATTTGATAGGACTGCTCACAGTCAAGACTGTTTACTTCATACAGAGCATGTATCAAACTGCTTTGCTAAAACCACAGGACAGATGAACAGTTCAAACAAACCAACCAAACACGATTTATTTTGTTACATAGTTTAATTCATAGAAGTGCCATAATTTTTCCACTGTAGGTTTGTACATTCATTTCATATGGCCCTCAGCTGAAAGACTGAGATGAGTTCCAAGGCTAACTCCTTTGGAAGCATTCTCCAGCTGTTTTCCAAAAATAATTCTGGATTTAGTGAATGCAACAGCTATTCCTTGAACACTTTAAAATGCATGTTCCCCTGCACCTTTTATTAATAACAATCCATATAAATGCTTCCCTTTTTGGTTTGTTTCTTCTGTTTCTCCGCGAAGGCTTTCACCACTGCTTCAACACATTCATATTGTACACAATCACAGAAAATGAAAATAATTCCTTTCTACAAGTTGCATTTAAAAGTCAGACTATCACCCTTTAGCTTGTAGTAGCTTATTGCACTTTTACAGCTTCTAAGCTTCACTGAGGGAATTGCCAAAACAGAACCCTATTTCCTTACAGACTCATTTTCACCTCCTGTTGTGTACCTTCCAAAAACTCCTTGCCCACACAGTTCAGAAACACTGCAGTCGAACTGGTTTCTGTTACAGCTTCTCTCCCAATGGTAACAGCCTTTTCCCAGTGGTGACAGCCCCTGAATTCCCCCTGTACCTCCCTTAATGGGATTTGCTGGAGCTGTGTCCACATCCACAAGCAGTGCAGTGACAGGAGTGGGGCCAGGCAGTAGGACAGGTCTGCAGATCCAACACCCACATGGGGTACATTTCTGGAGTTTTGGCTTGGAACAGCTCTGCTCTGACCACTCAGTCCCATAACACCGGGACAGCAGCTTCCAGTTTCATTTTCAGGCAAAAGCAACTCAGCTTTCTTGATCCAAGCTCATTTCACAAGTCAAATCCAAGTGCAGCCTGTGAGAACAATTAGTGGATTCATTTCCAAAGTGCACTCCTTGTATAAATTAAAACAATTACAACACTAATGAAGATGCCTTCCCTGTTTCCTTTCCCCTACTCCTCTCTGCATTCTGGCCCTGTGGAACCTCCACAGCTCTCAGTTACATCCACTGACTCAAGCTGACTCTTATTACTTCTCCTTTCATTTCCCGAATGTGAACATGAGTGTTTTCATGTGTGACCATGCTCAGTCACTTCATTTCAGGACTTCCACCTTTCACTTGACAGTTTCAGAGGAGACTGTTTCTGACCAGCATCATCTCAATCCCAGGGAAGGTGAGGGAGCAAATTCTCATAGGAGCCATTTCCAAACATAATATAGTAAAGGTGATTTGAATCAATCAGCACGGATTGATGAAGAGAAAATGATGCCTGACCAACCTGACAGCTTTCCACGAGAAGGTGACTTGGGAGCTGAGACACAGCAGTGGGTACTGATTATCTTTGACACCATCTCCTGTAACATCCTCAGCACAAGGGGATGAGGCACGGGCCAGGCAGGACTGGGAGGTGGACACAAGCCTGGCTGAACAGGAGGCTCCTGGGGCTGGGATCAGCCATGCCCTGTCCTCTTGGAACCCAGGCATCAGTGCTGTAGCCCAGGGGTACAGACTTGGCCACTGCTATTCTAAATTCTCCATTTATGACCTGGACAATAGGACCAAGCTCATTCTCAGCAAATATGCTGATGGAACAAAAATTCCATGAAGTTCTGCATCTGGGGAGGAAGAAACCCACACACCAGTAAAAGCTGGGGGCAGCTGGACAGAAAACAAGTCTGCAGAAAACACTGGTGCTGCTTAGCATGAACTAGCAACGCTCCCTCACAGCAAAAGCAAAGGGTCACCAGCATCCTTGGCCACATTAGAAAAAGCATCACTGGCAGGATAAAGAAGGTGATCCTCCCCTTCCACTCTAATCCTGGGCTCCCCAAATCAAGGGTGACACATGCACTGGTGTGACACAGGCAAAGGGCCATAGAGATGATAAAGTCATTGGAACACGACATATGGGGAGAAGCTGAGAGAGCCAGGATTGTAAACTTGGAAAAGAGAAATGCTCAGGAGAATCTTATCAGTGTGTGTAACTACCTGAAGGGTTAAAACGCTGAAGGCAGACTGTCCCCAGCAGCGTTCAGGGATGGGACAATAGGCAGTGGGCACAAATTAAAACACAGGAAATTCGATGTAAAAACAGGGGATGGAGTTATTTATTTTACTGTGAGGTGGTTGAACAGTGGGGAAATTGCCAGGAGAGGTTAAGTGGTCATCCTCAGACATTCCAAACCCGACTGAACACTTACTGACTGCTCTGACTGGCCCCACTTTAAGTAGAGAGGTTTGAACCACACCATGTCCAGAAACCTCCTCTAACCTCAGGTATTCTGTGATTCTTTGAGTGCCCTGAAACAATCTCAACAATTCCAGTTGTTCCTGTCCTGTTCTTCCTGCTTGTTCTCTTTAAGTCTCTGTCTCGTCACAAATTCCTCCTCTAAAGAGACAGCTATCAAGAGAGATATATTATTATATAGATTACTCTTTTTTTTCAAACTGAGGTTTCCTTTCAGAGCCAGGTATTGACACAGCTTAAGTTTTACTAGCTTGAATAGTACAGACTGCCTAAGTCAGCACTGCCCCTTCCTCAGGTTCAGTGATCTTCATCTTCAGTGTCACTAATTTCTACAGCTTTTCCCAAGTCCTATACTAAAATTCAATGCACAAGCCTACACTAGATATTTCTTCTCACTTTTAAAAACTACTTTCATTGTCCTTATGGCTGCTCTCTATGATAAAGAACAAAGCAATACAGCTTGAGTCAATCTTCTACAACATGTCCAGGACTGTACAGACCCAAGTGTCAGCCAGCTCCAGTTACTGACGATCAGGTAACACAAAAATGAAAAACATGCAGAAATGAAGGCCAAGTTCAACTGTCCCAAAAGAAAGATGCTACTGGACACTTCATATACACACTGGTTTTTTTGGCATATTTTCATTTTCTTTTACCCTGAAAATGTAAACCTCATAAAGCATTCACATATCACTGTCTTGGAACTTGTGGTATGCTGCCATGATTTACACAACATCAGAGATGGGGAAGTACTTGAATATTATGGTTGATAGTCTGTTTATTCAAAAAGACATCTTAACTTGTTGATAGTTTTACATATTTCCTTCATTTTAACTCATATCGTAAAAACTTACCCGAGCAAATCTGTTACAATATTTATCCATATGTTGCTCCATCTCTCTCCCATGCTTCTTTAAAGCTATTGTCCCTATCTCTGCAGTACTTTCAATCAAACTAGTTACACTACTTTACATTAAAAATATCCCATGTGTGACAAATTTAGGCTGCAGTGTCACTTAAAGGATATTGATCCTCTAACAGTTTCTGAAAGCTTCTTCTAGGTGTCTATATAATTGACTCCAAAACTCAGTGGGAAGGAATTGCAGTGGAGTTTCATTTATGATACTAAAGCCAAACCAAAATGATGCTGGAAATGCCAGTGAAATATAGACAGGTGATTTGATTTGGGAGGCATAATACAGCTACATTCCAAGCTGATAATTTCCCAGCAACGTTACCACTTCAGCCTCACGATTTTCACACGTGCACCAACTTTCCCTCATTTCCCAGCGCCTGCATTTCTCTCCCCCATCTCACTAGTCCAGACATGCCACCACGGTTCAGATTACGAACTTGTTATTTTCTAATTAAAAAGGTGGAAATTGTTAACCTTCATGAGCAAATTTCAGAAACTGCAGAAGTTAATTTGATGCTCATGGGAAGAGACATAGAAGACTGATACCAGTTAGAGAACCACTTGAGCTTTAATTAATTTGACTGGTTATTTTGTGACTTGGCATCAGAAGAAAACCAATGGTTTTTGTATTACAGCTATTTTTAAATGCATTTCAAAGGCATTATTTTTGAAGTGACAGTAAGAAACTTTCTCTACTATAAAATCACACAGTAAAACACAAGGCCACCGCCTTCTGTTTGACCACCCACCTCACAGCTATGGTTGGAACAAGTCTCTTCAGAAGCAGTTATACATTCAGTTATTAACAGAGGACAGCAACCACACAGGATTTCATAATCTCTGGCCATTAGTCTTCCTTCTTGTTTACAGCTCAGGGTTTGCTTCGAGGTATTTCCCCATTCCGTTCTCAGAGCTACATTTCATTATCAATGGTTCATACACACACTCAAATAAACCTGCAGAAAGCTTTCAACTCTGGGGAGTGAAAAACCCCAGAAAGCCTGACCGTTAAATTACACGATTACCTGGAGTCATTACTAAGAATGACAACTTCACCCATCCTTACAGCTGCTTTAAATACTGTTTTTACAAGGAGCCCTTGGTAAGGTTGTTGCCTACAACAGCCTGGAAAGCCTGATCCCGTCACCTGGAAGCCTTAAACGTGGCAGGTACCATTTCCAAAAGCACGATGCTGGTGTCTGCATTAACCTGAACATGATTCTTCAGGGTATTCCGGGCAGGACTGTCCAGAACACAATGCCCCAAAGGTTCAGTAAGTACGAGGTACCTCCCTCTGTGGGTGGGGCAATGGAGAGAGCCCCAAACACACCTCCACTGCTCCCAAGAGCACAGCTCTAGAGGCCATGGAGCTTTCAGGAGAAACACACTGCCTACAAAAACCTGCTGACAGACTGTCACTGTAGGTACCTGAGCAGTAAATGAAATCCAAACAGAGCTCTGCAATCCAACCTGGCAGGGCTCACCAAAGAAATGATGAATCATTCCCTACTACCAGGGACAACTGCAATGGGCTGATGATTTGAAATCTCTCAAAAAAGAAAGCTCTTTGTCACTTGCTGCTTGTACCTGCGTTAGCAAAGTAGATGGTGGAAGGCAGTTCTTGTTGATTAACTCTGATTCAGTTGTAGGAACAAGAACTAAAATTCCGACAGGTAACTCATAACCAAGGTATAACTACACATATATTGCCCCATAAGAAAAATAGGCTGCTTCTCTGAGTATTCTTAAGCACCACAATCAAAGAAACTAGAACTGGAAATCTGGCATTTAAAACAAAATGAAGTACTATTCCTGTATGCTAAATTCAGTGTCATCCAAAAATAAAGGTTGCATCTTTCCAAACTAAATTATTTATTGCTAAAATAAAGCACACAAATCCAAAAGATGTAATGGAAACTAGAATTTCTATGGGGGAAAAAAAACAAGTATTGAGATTATTTAAGTTAACCCTGGGTATCTAAAAGTCTACTACAGGTCACTGTCTCTTCCAGAACTGCAAACTGCTGCAAGAAAAATCTTGAGTTCCAGAGGAAACATCTTCATTTTTCTAATTGCAACAGAAAGTCCATTACCTGCTTCCTAGGAATCTTTTGTAAGTGACCAGATGGCAACATGAAATTATAGTCAGCAGTGGACGACACAACCATCCCAACCCTGCAAAATCCGACTGCCTGCTATATTCCAGCACATGCCTCTCTGAAAAATAACACAGAAACTACAGGGAAAAGGTGGCTTAGAACTGTACCACTATTTCAATATTCTCAGCACTTCCCTTAATCTTTTTTGTGGGGCTGTCCTAAAATTCCTTTGCCCTTTATGAGAAGGTAAAGTAGATTTCATAAATCTTGGGTTACCCAACGTGTCCAACTATAGCAATAAATGAAATCCTTGAATGAACTCTTTACATCCTAAATCTTCTGTATGAAGAACTGACAAAAGCACATTAAGAAGAAAAAAAGAACAGGACCATCTGCTAACAACAAACATGAACTGCATCCTTCAATTCCAAGGGACTCACCATACTGCAGGCATACAACTGGAAGCCTACGTGTCTGTGAAGAAGTTTAGAACTGGCTCCTAAACCAAAATTCAACCAAAACAGTGAGACAGAGGCAGCTGCAGCAGTCAACAGTGCAGGTGCTGCAGCTAACAGGGGAGTGCAGCTGGGCAGTTCTCCCCAACATGGGCCTACATTCCCTTTACGCTCCTGGCTCAGTCCTTCCCTTATCTTGGCTCAGTACTTCCCTCATCTCTGTGCCAATTCGAGTGCTAAACTGACAGTCACCGACCTGTTTAAACCCAGTTAACTCCTCTGGAAAACAGTTTTGGGGCCCTGATAACTGCAAAACACTTTTTTTAAAATAAAATAGGCACCCTTTGCATGCCTTGGCAAAGTATTCTATGCAGGGAGAGTGATTCAGTGTGAATACAACCCCGTAGAGTCCCCCCTTCTCGGCTTTCCTGTCCATGCACCAAGTGGCAAACCAAAAAGGAACCTATAGACTGGAGTAAAAGCACAGGTCCATAGGGTTATAATGCTGTGCAATGACCTTCTCAAACAGCAAAATATCCATCCAGATACAAACCCGGAGTCTAAAGCAGGTGAGGGGTTCTGACAATGGTTCTTCTAAATTTTGTTCAGGCACTTTATCTAGTTTGTGAAACATCAAAATCTTACTGTGTTTGAGCAGAAGACATGAAGGCAGAAATACAAAATACAAAGCAGAGAGTTTACTATTTTAAAAATAGGAACTTTCAGAAAGCAAAGAAATCCCAGCTGTGACACAGGCTTTCTCTCAGAATAGATCCCATCCCTATCATTACTGTCTACAAAGTCCCTCCTCTCTCACCTCCCACATCACTCACCCTGAACTGTGAATTTCATTTTGTTGGTGTCTTCTCTGATCAAAGGTAGAGTTCAGAGGGCAGTTCCCAGCTTCAGAGTGAACAGGCATTATTCTGAAAGCATTTTCACCTCTAATATCCTCATCAGAACAGTATTATTTTATTCACATCCCAGATGAAAGTAAGACTTTGCTTAACTGTTATTTTTTGCTTTAATAACTCAAGTCTTGTAATTCTGAGAGCCTCATGAAGAGTGTAAAGGAAAGGAAAGCAACACAGTCATGACATGCCACACCTCACAGGGCTATGTGAAAAACCTTTAAACCATGAAGAATATCTAAATAAACCACCAGCAATGTCAACAGGTCTCCACAGAGAGCAAATTCATCTGCCCAAAACAGATTTCAAAACGGGGTTAAATAGTGCACGGAAGAACAATGGGAACATTGCTGCTTTGCCAGAGCTTATTCATTGACCTGAACTAGATCTGGTTCAGGCAAATGTACAATAATGCGGCATGGCTCTAGAAACTGGTCATTTTAAGACACAGCAAATGCCATGCTTTTAAAAGGCAAAAAGGGTTCTGTTATCTTACCAACAAACTCAACTTGACATGCACAACACAGCACATGCCCATCACCTGCAGAAGAACTGCCTTGGATCCTAAGTGTTCCTCTGTGCCTTTAGGCACATTTCCACTGAAATGGAATTAGGAATGTGACACATGGCCAGTACTCACCTGAAAACACCGGTGACAGCTATTGACTTTGGATAGCTATGGATACTTTTTTAATATAGAGTGAGGTGGTCAGAGTGTTTTTCTAAACCTTCAGCATTTCCCTTCCCTTTGCTGTTATCATTATACACATTATTCCCCTTCAAACAGCTGGAAAAAGAAGCTGCTTTCAAGACTTCATTATTGATGACAACAGACACACTGGGTCAATCCCAGACATTTAAGAACCAAAGCAGCTTTGTGATCTCTGAACTGGTATCTTTAATGTCCCTTCCAGCCCAAGCCATTCTAAGATTCTGATACAAAAAGCAAGTCAGTGTCAGGCTGATATTTTTTATCTTCTAAGTTCCCCTATTTTCTTTTCTCTCACCTCGTTTGTGAAGTGCCCTTCAAATGCAGAGTTGCCCAGGAGGTCTCAACTTGAAGAGAGAGGAAAGGGTGTTCAGATAAAAGCTGAATACAGCATTTTCCCAGAAGTTAGCAAGCCTGGTTAAAGATTAGGCCAAATACATTATCACTTTATGAGCATGTTTATATACTGATCACCACATTTTTAATCTAGTCCCTGACATTATACACTTACAGCAGTAGGAAATACACACACATATACACACAAGGCACACACGCTTGGAGAGCCAAGCCCTACGCAGAGAAATTTTTTAAAGTGATCCAATAATCAGATAATTCAGATTCTGACAACCCAAAGCAAAAAAACTTGAAAGATGAGGAATCCTTATACAGAACAAACTCACTCCATCTGGCTGCTTTGCAAAGAGATCAAAAGAGCAGCAGCTCGTGGCACTGGAAGGGCAAAAAATCAAGGTGTCAGAAAAGTACAAATTCAGAGCAACAGGTCTTAATCCATTCAAGTGCTTATGAAACCAGCAGGAAAAAAAATAAATTTGGATATCTGAGCACTCTAACTGTTAAGGAAGAGCAATGATTATTAATACATAATTAACAGACAGCTAGCACTGGGGACTGGAGCAGGCACTAAGGATGGATACTGACCAAAAGCATGTTAAAAATTAACAGAACCCACTCTTGTATGTCTTAGTCCATCTCTTCAGTTTGCTCAGCATCAAGCCTTCCTTGGCTTCTCCCACGCACAGGACAAGCAAAGCTAACAGGGGCAGTAAGTTATGAATTACTTGTCCAGGGGAAAGTTCCACCCCAATCACATGAAACTGAAGGAATCAGAGCCTATTTTATTTTTCAGTAAATGAACATGCTCCTAGTCACAAAATTTATATACTTGATGGATATTTCACTGCAAATAGCTATCCATTTGATGACTCAATCAGAACCAGGTTACAAACCTGTCTTACCATGTCTTTTTCTATTTCAAGACCTCTTTCAACTTTACCTGATCTTTCTTTACTTAGCAATAAACTTCAAAAAGATCATCAGCTATCCAGCTAACACTTAGAAAAAGTATGTCTAAAGGGTACTCTTGACAAGAAGCTACACCTATAAAGAACAAAAAACAGAGCACATGAAGACTTTACAGAGGCCTGCATTAACACTCCTCTTGAATCTCCAGCTTCCATATCATCACCTCCCAAACCCAGAACCCGAGATCTGCACTTTTCAGGTAAAGGGAAGTCACCCAGCTTTCCCTTCTTGATTAGAAACAAGGTTCCACACTACAAAACTTGACCAAGCCCCCAGAACAGACCAGGCCTTTTCCTGCTCAGCACTTGAGTCTGAGCTCCAGCTCTGGAACCAACGATGCAGATGCAAACAGGGCAGTAGTTCTGTGCCTGACTGAAACAATAGGCCTCTTCCAGCAGCAGAGTGGAGAACAGCTCGGGGAGGTGGCTGGAAGGCAGGAATGATCAGTTCCTAAATGGGAGGACTGCAATACAACCTTTTTTTTTTTTTTTTTTTAAAAAAAAAAAAAAAAAAAAGGAACAGCAACATACTGCCAAGTATGAAAAAGTTATTTGAATTACCAGTACAACAAGATCTGGTATCGTGTTTCCTCAGAGCAGGGGGAAAAAAACCTGCTATGCTTTGGTATAGTAAAAGGAGAAATTCCAGGCATAACTTGAGAGCTGGTCATATGAAACAGGGCCTAGGCTTCTTTAAAATGCTTTTCCTAGTTTGTTGCAATACTTTCATTTCTATTAAGTGTAATTTGCAATTCTTATGAAGAAAAAAGATCAGTCCTTCAGCTTCAGCAACTCTGCGCTAAAACCTGAATGCCAGCCACTTACAGAAAGTGCCCAGATCTCTATTGCTTGATTCCCCAGAGGAGAGGGATAAAGAGCAACAACCACATTTCCCTCTCCAAAACGTGCATACAGCTTTAGCTCGGTAACAGTCCAACCAAGCCCAAGGACTGCCTAAAACCTTTAAAAACGCTCAATTTACGAGACAGTAAAAAGTAAATAACTAGAAAAACAGAACACTCCCAAGCTAGACTATAATCATGGCTTGTCTACTTCCTCTTCTGAGGCGAGTACACACTTCAAAGGGCTTCTGCAGCTGGGCAAAGTACAGTTACAGCGAGGAACGGAGGCCAGCTCTGCTCTGGGTTATGCACTTTCCTCAGGTGTCAGGGCACAAAGCAGCTCCTGCAACTAATGCAAGTACAGCACAATGACAAACCCCAGAATGTTACATAAACACAACTGGACACTCGAAGAGAAAGGCTTAAACACAAACTCCACCAGTAACAGCACTCCCAGAAGCTTCACCATTAACATGTGCAAGGGTTCTTTCTTCTCTCTAATCCTGCAGATTCTTTTCCTTGCTTTTAAGCAGAAATAAAATTGCTTTTGCTGCATGAAAAGTACTTCAGTATGATAAAATACATTTAGCACTTTGTTTAAACAGCTTAAACTCACAAAAGGTGTTTGTTTAGATGCTATCAGTGACTCATAATGCTGTTAAAAAGCTTTTCTATTGCATATATTGTAAATTAAGAGAAAACGAAAACTATTTTTCCAGCAGTCTAAGGCAAGCCCTCCCAGAAACAATAATTCAGACTCGACAAGAGAATCATGCTACTGCACTACTTGTCTTATGAGCTTATTTATTCTGTAGTGAACCTCCCCAAACCATTCGAAACTTAGAAACAAAGAAACATGATAACTTCAGGTCTATTTCACCACAGAAGAAACAGAACTGCAGGAAGAGAGAGAAAACTACAGGAAGAAAAAGAGGTGATGCTGCTTAACTAATAAATTCATATAAATAATCTTCCCTCAATCACTCTTAAGCCCCAAAATAACTCTAATCTGTAAGAAGCTTTCAAAGTTAGCTCTCAGAAGTCTCAGTTATTTTCCACTGCAACATCATCTTTCACATGTACTGTCTCATTTCTTGTTTTAAAGACAAGAAAACCCACTTTGGGTTCAGAATGCTATGCACTATTCCAATAATCACTTGAAGGTGAAGGCACTCAGTGTAATGCTTAAATGTCAGCTAAATCGCAACTAAGAATGCACACTAGACCTAGCTCAGATTTAAATAGCTGCAGTGAATAGCAATGTAACTTAATTAAATGAGAACTATTTTAGACTTTCACTTCAAGAAGACAGAAAAGAATTTAAATTCTTTACTTTCAAAGACGATTTAATTTTTTTTTATCATTAAAATCCTCAGAACCAAAGCCAGCTTGCAGGTCATGTTTTGTTCTTAAATGCCTGTGCCTTTCCTCAGGTAAATACAAGCAATGGCTGGATTTACTGTCACGCTCTGGATGTGGAACATCTTCTTACAAATATCAGTATAGATTTCTCTCCTTTTCTCTTTGAGAAGGTTGAGTGGCAGGGTAGCAGAGACCAAACAACCTTACTAAAATAAGCAGCAATATATTGTGAAATGACAGCTTAAAATACCCTGGTTTCCGAGTTCTGAGCCACAGAGATAAGTTGTGCTGGGGATATTCCCTGAAGCGTCAAGGGTAAAGGATGGCACACAACAGACACCCCAAACGCTACACCTGCCTCTCTCTGCATCACACACACACACAACTTCCTTTGCGTGTTTAACACCGCAAATTACAGCTGCTAAAACAAGCTGAATTCTTGGATATCAGAGCAAATTAGACAAGCGCACCCTCAAACACCTTCGCCTGCTTTTACCTGGACACTACCGGCACACAAGGTCAAAGCCAGCCTGCCCGGGAGCTGGGGGGTGATAACCACAACTCAGCCGTATTTCCAAAACAGAACGCCTTGCTCACAGGAGGGCACAGCGCTGGGGCTGCCCCTCCAGCCGCAACCAGGCCGCAGAGCCGGGACAGCCCTGAGGCGCGGCCGGGACAGAGGCAGCGAGCCGAGCCCCCGGCACAGGGACACAGGCACACACACACAGACACACGGGGGGAGGGGGCCGTGCCGGTGCCGGGAGCGCTGCGGAGAGCACGGCCCCGAGGGGAGCGAGTGCCCGGCAGGGCGGAGGTGCCGGGGCAGGCCGGGGGCTCCGGCCGGGCAGGGACGCGACCCCTGCGGGGCCGGGCAGCGCGGGGCAGG
>VWZF01003322.1:0-21003 GCA_013396755.1 Sclerurus mexicanus
CCAGAGATTTCCGTGCGGTCGGCGCTGAGTGAGATCTCAGAGGACGCCTCGTCGGGAACGGTGGTGGCTCTGCTGCATGTGCAAGACCGCGACTCCGGGGCCAACGGCGAAGTGCGCTGCTCGCTGGACGGTAGTGTCCCGTTCCGCTTAGAGAAGTCCTTTGAGGATTACTACCGCGTGGTGACAGCGAGAGAGCTGGACCGAGAACAGGTGTCAGAGTACAACCTGACGGTGCGGGCGGCAGACGGTGGGTCGCCGCCCCTGCAGAGCAGCGCCGTGCTGGCGCTGCGGGTGCTGGACGTGAACGACAACGCGCCCGTGTTCTCGCAGGAGAGCTACAGTGCGCGGCTGGGCGAGAACAACTTGGCGGGCGCGCTGGTGCTGAGGGTGCGGGCGACGGACGCGGACTGGGGGCAGAACGCGCGCGTGCGGTACCGGCTGTGGGAGGGGCGGGTGCGGGGCGCGCCGCTGTCGTCGTACGTGTCGGTGCAGGCGGACACGGGCGCGCTGTACGCGCTGCGCTCCTTCGACTACGAGGAGGTGCGCGAGGTGGGGCTGTGGGTGCGGGCGGAGGACGGCGGCGAGCCGGCGCTCAGCAGCAACGTGTCGGTGCGGCTGCTCATCGTGGACGAGAACGACAACGCGCCGCAGCTGCTGTACCCGCCTCCGCCGGCGGCCGGCGGGGGCTGGGCGGGCGTGGAGCTGGCACCGCGCTCGGCCGAGCCCGGCGCGCTCGTGGCCAAGGTGGTGGCGGTGGACGCGGACGCGGGGCAGAACGCGTGGCTGTCCTACGAGCTGGCCAAGGCCACGGAGCCGGGGCTCTTCCGCGTCGGGCTGCACAGCGNGGAACCTGCCGGCGTCCTCCCCTCGGACCCTGCTGCTCCCTCGGTGAGTTCCTCGGACCAGGTTTTCTCTGAGACGCTTCCTTCTGCTGCTCTCCTGTCCTTTCTCCCGTGGTCTGTGTCCTGCATATGGAAATTTATAACAAGGAAGGCAAAGCCTCTTTCATCGACTTGCTGTGGGCTGGTTCCTCTTGCTGCTGTGTGATCGATATGAATTCAGATCTCCGTCTTATGGTTGCTGGGTGTTGCAGGAGCAATGTTGGAGAAATGTTGCTTCGTGTTGGAGGTTCAGTCTTCGGCTTCTATTGTTTTTATCAGGGACCGAGTTTTATCTCCTTTAGTTCCCCATACGTTTAATTTCGGTTTTGCCGTCAGTATTAGTTGTTCTGAAGTGGTGTATTACGTTGTAAGGAAAAGCAATTTTGCGTTGTTAGCGGTGTTAGGTGTGTTCCCGACAGTACATGTGCTTGAGCAGGGTGAGAAAGTGGCCCCCTTTAGAAATTTCGGTGTCGGAAAAATATTTTTACCTGTTTTGAATTTTCTTTCTCCCCTACATCATGATCTGCTGGCGTTTATAGTACCACTTTAACTTATACTGTTCATTATTTATTGTAATTGAAAACAGAGTATGAACTACACAGCAGTATAGACTTTGAACACCGGCACTTTTCTCAAGCCTGTTTTTGTTTCACTTAATTATCACTCTCCCCGTGATACAAATTCTTTCCTTTTAATAATAATTAGGATGAATGTAAACCATTGCTGGAAATGAACGTCGGCCTTTTTCCTGCTTGTGGCCGGGTCTTTTACATTTTTCACATGTGAAAGTTCTTCACAGAGTGTATTCCCCAACCAGTAGTGGCAGCAGTGTCAGTTTTATGTAGCAGAATGTGCTGTGTTTTCCATATTGGAGGTCCTTCTCTCTCAACCAGGGGACCATTTCCAGGCGGTCTTGCGAGATTACTTGCAGGAATTTCTTTGGTTTGGTTAAAAGTGAGCTTCAAACTCAGAAAAGATTGAGAAGAGATGGTGGAAGGGGAGCGAAATTGCTTGTTGCACTAGTAAGCAATAGTTTGTCACCTTGGTGGTGAGACATCGCTGTGCCCTTCCAAAGATGGAATGGAGTTAAAGAGCTGCGACTTCCCAGACTGAATGTTGTGCTTAGAGATTATTAGCCTTCAAACTAAGGATGAAGTGCAAGAAAATAGAGTGTATTGTCACGGTTTCTGCTGAGGTGTAACAGATGGCACGGCACTGCAAGAAATGTCAAGGTACTCTTGCTGAGAAGCGGTTTTCGTTTTTGCTCTTTATGTCTCCTTAAATGCCGTTTGGTATCGTTGTCTCGCGTGTAGCAGCGCTCAGTCTTTAGATGCCAAGTATTTAAAATCGATGCAAACTGTGTATGAGGAAGGGAGCAGCAAACATTCTTAATGGCATTGCTGGTTAGAAAGGTTGTTCTCTCCTTCTCTAGTCCTTAGCAGCCGGTAAGCACACCCAGCCCACCTGGAATGATTTTGTGAGAATGACTTTGTATATGAGAAGCCTTTTCTGCCAAACGAATGTTCATTTCCTAGGGATTGTTGCTGTCCTGTGGGCATTTTCCGTCTGGTTTACTCTTTGCTGTTGTGCCTTTTTTCAGAGAGATGTGGTTACTGCTTCAGAGAGATGTAGTTATAGGTAGTGCTATAGCCAAGGCTGTAGTGACAGTATGTCCTAAAGTGCCTAATGCTCATATAATGTCCATTTCTTGCTCACAGTGTTACTCACAAAATTGAACTCTTAGACATACATAGGTATTGTCTTCATGAACGGCTTAGTTGAAGGTTTTTAAAAGCCTATCGTTTTTTGCTTCATTTATCACTACTGTCTTACTATACAGTTTTCATTTTATGTTAATTATTTGAAATGCATGAAAGCAGTGTCTAAGTAATGCAATGCGACAAACGCTGAGGAATTTCAAGATCCTGCATAAATACCTTCTCAATATGTACAGGTGTCCCCTTTGGGTTTCTCTTCATCTGAAGTAGAGCGTGGCTATTTCGTTTTGGGAAGGAAGAGCCTGTTCTCACAGCAAGGTTGTGGCCGAGTGATCGTTTGATAATAACTACTCCAGTATAAGAAGCCTCTGACAGAGAAACTGAGTCCTGTAGTCTGTATCTTCGTTTCTTTCGAGGGAGGGGCAAGAGAAGCATAACTGTGAACGGAGTTATTATCAGGACGCTGTGAATGAGCCCAGTAGTAACCCATGGAGCTATCTCTTGAGCAACAGGAATGTTAGGAAAACCTGCTGCATCCGTAGTTTCCCAACTCCTGGTCTGTGTAGCGCTTGAAAAGATTCAGCTGATTATAGCGTACATGGTCATGAACCAAGAGTTGTTGATTTGTGTAGAGTCTTGTATGCTGTGATTTTCTTTGATTGTTGCCAGTACAAACAGGCACCGAGGAGGATCAAGTGCCTTTTCACAAGCATTGCTGTCAAGCATGTTTTATGTTTTCTGTTTTCAGACCATCCCACGCCGGGAGTATTCAGTGTTTTACTGATGCAAAGTACACATCAGTGGGTTTGTGCCGCGGGTAATCTGCCTTTCCTAGTTTTCCCCTTCTGAAATTCCTTGTTGTGACGTTTTTGTCGTCTTTTTTTCTCGAGATTTCTGTCCTGGGAAAGGTAGCTGACAAGTCATGTATGTCTCAGGCATCACTTCAGAGGAGTAATAACTCTCCTCTTTACAATACTCGGAGCAGCACAGTGGTGTCCTGGGTGAATGGACACGTTTTTGCTGTCCGTCCATGTATAGATCTACTTACTTAACTCAGTCACTGGGAAAACATTTTGAATAAGCGTTTTAACAGGTCATCCTTCTCAGTTCTAGAGCAGGAAATTGTGGTAATCTCCTTGATTCGTGAAACTGGGAGCATGTACTGATAATGCTGTTCTAGAAAACAAGATCTGCCGTTTTCCCCCAGTCTAAGTCACTCTGAGAGGAATATAAAATAAAAGGAATATAAACAAGAATCTCCTGAAGGAAAATGATGGTTCTGGTGCTTCCCTTCTACAACAGCTTCTCTTCTGAAGAATTTTGTAGATGTTGCTTATCAGTGATGGTAGAAATGAAATAAAAGAGCTGGGTAAAGACAGCCCACTGAATAAGAGAAGGGATTGGAATCTGTAAGGCATTTGCTGTACAGTAGGCTTGTACTTACCCGTACTCACCTGTCCTCCCCTCTGTGAAGTCTGCGCGATCCTCCACTGCTCGGTAACACGTTCCCCACACAGACTCTGCATTTTCACTTCTGAACAGAGCTGCTCCGGTCCACTTTCCGCGGGTATGAGAACACTCCTCAAACTGAACAACGAATCCAGCGTTTTGGTAACCGAGGGCGGAGACTCCCGGGAGGTGCCCGCGGTGCCGCCTCGGGAGGGACCCCCGTCCTGGCGGCCCCGAGGCGGCTGCAGCGGCGTGGCGGCGCCTCCGGGTGCCGCTGNGGATCGGGAGGAGATGTGCGGTGAATCGGCGTCCTGCTCTGTCAGCTTCGAGGCGCTGGTGCACAACCCGCTCAACGTTTTCCACGTCCAAGTGGACATCCACGATGTGAACGACAATGCGCCGCGTTTTCTGCGAGACAAATTTCAGCTGGAGATAAATGAGTTCGCTTCCCTCGGCTCCCGTTTCGCCGTGGGCATGGCGGAGGACGCGGATGTGGGCAGCAACTCGCTGCAGGGCTACCAGCTGGAGGCCAACGAGTACTTCGCGGTGGAGGTGAAGGAGAGCCAGGATGGCAGCAAGTTCGCGGAGCTGGTGCTGCGCCGTCCGCTGGACAGAGAGAGCGAACAGAGCCTGCGTCTGGTGCTGACAGCGCTAGACGGGGGAGACCCGCCCCGAAGTGGCACCGCCCAGCTCTGGATCGACGTCACCGACGCGAACGACAACCCACCCGTGTTCGCGCAGGACAAGTACCACGCGAAACTGCCTGAGGACGCGCCTCCGGGATCGACGGTGCTGAACGTCTCTGCTTCCGATGCTGACACCGGCACCAACGCTCGTATCACATACGGCTTCGGGGAAACTCCTGCCAAAGTGCTTCAGAAGTTCGTGGTGAACGCGGAGAGCGGGATTATCACGCTGCAGGAGGCACTGGATTTCGAAGAAACGCGTGGATACACGCTGCTGGTGGAGGCAAAGGACGGTGGCGGTTTGGTGGCTCACTGCAAGGTTAAAGTGGAAGTTCTGGACGTGAACGACAACGCGCCCGAGATCACGATTCTGTCACTCTCGAGCCCGNGCAGCTCCACGGCCACGCTGCGCGTCTTCGTGCTCGACCAGAACGACAACGCGCCGCGGGTGCTGTGGCCGGCGCCGGCCGCCGCAGCGGCGCCGGCAGCGGCTGCGGCAGCGCTTCCTTTCGAGGTGGTGCCGCGCTCGGCCGAGCCCGGCTACCTGGTGGCCAAGGTGGTGGCGGTGGACGCGGACGCGGGGCGCAACGCCTGGCTGTCCTACGAGCTGCTGCAGGCGTCGGAGCCGGCGCTCTTCCGCCTGGGGCTGCACAGCGGCGAGGTGCGCACGGCGCGGGCCGTGTCCGACAGGGACGCGGCCAAGCAGCGGCTCGTGGCGCTCGTCAAGGACCACGGCCAGCCGGCGCTGTCGGCCACGGCCACGCTGCACGTCGTGCTGGCCGACAGCTTGCAGGAGATGCTGCCGGAGTTGCGTGACGGAGACGCTGTGTCTGAGCTGACGTCCAATCTTAACATCATTCTTGTGGTGTCGCTCTCTCTCGTATCCTTGTTATTCGTTTCCACTGTCACATATGCATTTTTCTCTAAATGCCGTCGGTCGAGGAGCCCTCCCATTTTTATAACTTCTGAGAAGGAACTGTATTCCAGTCTGCGCTCTAAATCAATGTACAACTACTGCAATAGCACGCTGCCCTTGCCCTACTCCTACGAGGTGTGTTTAGCCTCCGAGTCGGGGCAGAAAGACTTCACGTTTTTGAGACCAGGAACGGCAGAAGTGTCTGCTCGTCTCCTGGCCGGTGAACCCGGCTCAGGTACTCAGTCCGGGAAGGACCCTGCTAGTCCCACGAGCTCGGCACAGGTGAGCTTCTGACTTAAAGTTCTTCTCTGCGGGCTTGTGTGAATTTTCTTAGGGTTTGGAGCACAAGCCCTGTGAGGAGCAGCCAAGGGAGCTGGGGTTTTTTAGCCTGGAGAAGAGTAGGCTCAGGGAAGACTTTATCACTCTCTACTACTACCTGAATGGAGGTTGTAGCCAGGTGGGTGTCGGTCTCTTCTCCTAGGCAACTAGCAATAGGACAAGAGGACGCAGTCTTAAGCTGCACCAGGGAAGGTTTAGGTTGGACATTAGGAAGAATTTCTACACAGAAAGAGTGATTGGTCATTGGAACGGGCTCCCAAGGGAGATGATGTAGTCACCGTCCCTGGAGGTGTTTAAGAAAAGGCTACATGTGGCACTTAGTGCTACGGTCTAGTTGACAAAGTGGTCTTAGGTCGTACGTTGGACTCGATGACCTCAGACATCTTTTCCAACCTAGTTAATTGAATGATTCTGTGATTCTGGTTTTTTTCTCCATCTGTTGTCAGGGATCAGCGGGCAACTAGCAGAGCTGGTTGTCGCCACCCGGCGCACTGCTCAATAGCTCAGGGACGCTGGGGTGTGGATGGGTGTGTGTGTGTGACATCGACTCATCTTTTTGACCCGCCTAGTCTTATCTGCGAATTGACAATTTTCCCGCTAGGAGCAATGCAATATTGTCAGCACTTCTCTCTGTCCTTGAGAAGGACAGACAGGTGCGAGTTTCACCGAACCGGAGTGGTGGGATGGACATGGGATTGAGTGGGTACAAAAGTGTCTTGGGGTCCGAGGCTGAGAGAACCCTTTCGCTTTGATCTAGTGACCACTAACTGTCTCTGACACATTTGAACGTTTTCATGTGATAATGATGTGTGATCTATACCGGCGTGTTCACTCAGTGAGGGCAGCAGCGCTGTAGTTTTCTTGTTTTCCTTTCAAGCTCAGTTCTTGAGTACTCTGAACCCCTCTATCGGAAGGTGTTGTTTATAGCCGTAAATTAACATCTCTGCTCCGTCTGGGGAGACGGAGCTAGTGCTTCACTTTAGCTCCGAGCCTGGAGTAGAGCAGAAAATGCTTTGGCTCTGCTGGTGCCACAGGATCCTCTGGAGCCCCAGAAGAGCCGGGAATTATGCCGGAGTGAGCGGCTCAGGCTGGGATTTGGCTTGAACCCCTACTGAAGGAATTCCTCGTGCAAGGGAAGGCGTCTTTCCCATTAGCTGTCGTAGGTTTCCACTCCTGTCCATCTCAACTGTACTTTCAGGCGCTCTGAAGTGTCGTCTGCAATATTCCGGCTTCCCATCAAGGTGGAAGAGACGTAATGTCTCCAGATAAATCGAAACGCGATAGATGGAAATGTTCAATCTTCCATTCCTTTCCCGAGATCTCTTCTCTGTACTCCCCGCTCCTTTGCTTGGCTCTCCCACTATTGCTGGGATTAAACTAACAAAGTGCACACAAGAGTAGTGTGTGCACTCGTATGAAGGAAAATTATTGAGAACTGCGGTCCCGACTTTAGAGAAATTGATCGGTAAAGCGAGTCTAGGAAAGACACAACATGCGCAGTTGTTGGAAAAAGTATTCAGAGATTTTTTTTCAGAGAAAATAAGTTGCTGAAAACTGTTTAAAGATTTGTCTCGAAGAGAACAGTGGATTTTCTTATGTTAGATTATACGTGAGAAAGAAAGATAATTCGGATTTGGTTCCCTATGAGAAAAGAAGTGTTCTGGGAACGTTCGATGACTATCATTAGATTTTATCGATGTGAACTCTATACTTTTCTCACATTCTGTGGGCTAGCGATAAGAATGAAAAATAGCACTGATAAGGTTTATCTTTTGGCAACGATTAATCAGTAAGAAAAGAAATAGCTGAGCATGTAGAGAGGATGGACTGCGCCGATTGGTTTGATGTTACTGACTGCATCTCTGGGTGGATCCCATGTGCTCACGGCAGTTATCAGGATTGTGTGGAGCGAGGACACAAGACAGAGTCGAGGTTATTCTCGCTCTGGCCAATGTCGTGTCTCCCACATTGATGCGGGTGGTTTACAGACCTTTCACAACGAGCTCAGCCATTACAAGCAATGGGTAACAAATAACCAGCTGCAAGGTTTTCGAACCAGTTCTGCAGGGCTTTAATAGAATTGAATGAACACGTGGGAGCTGATCGGGTTCAGTTTAATTCACTGATATCGCCACCCCTTCCTTAGCAGTCTCGGCTGTGGGAAAACACCTGGACGTTGTGTCACAGCCAGGTTTTGACAGGGTTCCTGGCGCTCCCTTATCAAGCATCCTCGTCCGCTTCCCATTACACCGTGACAGCTGAGCAGTAGTGCGAGTGACGGACAACAAGGGCCGAAATTGGGGTCCGTTTATCAGTATGGGTGCGCGAAAAGTCGGAAAACCCAATGTATCACGGGTTGTTGATGACAGCAACAACCCCAAAGGCAGGCAAGTAGACAGCTCAGGAAATGACTGATTTCTGCCCAGGATCTACCGGTGCAGTGATCTACACGGTGCCGTGACCTGAGGGGCTATTTCTGCGCGGGAGCGGGATCCATTCCCGCCCCTAGTGAATCTGCATGTGGCAGACACTGATTTATTTCCCTGCGTACCAGGGAACAGGCTGGGAGGTGACGAGCGCAGGAGGGCGTATTAAACCGAGATTTCTACGATTTGTCGGGAAAGATGCCTGCTGGGATAGCGGTAGCGCTGGGGATCCCGCAGGAGGGGCCATGCTCCTGGGAATCCTGCGGCGGGAGCCTCCCTGCGGCGTGACTCTGTGCTGCAGCCGCAGGAGCTGCTCCTAGTTCGGCAGCACAAAATCAGTGTCTCCTTGCCGGCGACGCTGCTTTGGTGGCACGCTGAGCCGCCGCGTCGCGACGCCGTGGGATGCCAGGAAGGGGCTGACCAAGCACCTGGGGGCGGGGGGATGACCGGCATCCTGAAGGTCCTGAGGGACACTGGAGCTGTCTCGTCGTGCCAGTGCTGGTTCCCCGCCGGCGCCCCGCATACCCCGGACGACTGTCCTCACTTCTCCTCCCTCCCGCTCCACCTGCCCTTCTCACTCCCAGGGCCTCATTCCAATGAGGTCTTCCCAAGACACAAACACACACTAAACACCTCACGTCTCTGTATCGCCCCTCTTGGCGTCATCCTCTCCGCCAACTCTTACACCTTCCTGCTCGCACACCCAGTCCCCGCGCCCGATCTACCCTGCCTCTGCCAGTCCTCTCCCTGTCCTTATAGCGGGGTTTCTGTCAGGGCTGTGCTCTCCCGTCAGGTTTTCCCGGCTCGAGCCCCTCTGCCCTGGGGCCGGGATGGCCGCGCTTCCTCCGGCGGGGCTCGGCGGCGGTGTCAGCCCCGCGGCGGGGCTCCGGAGCCCTGCGCTCTGTGCAGTTATTGGACGGGACTCTGTGTGCCGCTGTCGGCCAATGATGGAGCGGGGGGGAACTGGCGGCCCGGCCCCGCTCGCAGCCGGGATGAGGCGCAGACGGTCTCAGAGAGACTCTGGGAGTGAGTCACCGCCGAGCCCGCCGAGCAATGCCCGGCTCCCCGCCGCCGCTTCCCGGGGCCGCTGGGCAGCGGCATGACGGGGAGAGCTGAGGATTTCTAGCCGGGGCGGGGGGGCGAAGCGGAGAGCGCGGCTGTCCTGTGCGATGAACGGCGTTGCTGTGAGGAGCCGCGGGGTGACGACGGGGCAGGTACTGAGCCTCTTGCTTCTGTTCGGCGTTTCCAGCTGGGTTTCCGCCGCGATTCGCTATGCGATTCCCGAGGAGGCGCGGAGAGGCTCCGCGGTGGGGAATGTGGTAGCCGACCTGGCGCTGGACCTCGGGCGGCTGCCGGGGCGCCGACTGCGAGTGGTGTCCGGCAGCAACAAGAAGTACTTCGGGGTGGATCTGACGAGCGGGGCGCTGCTGGTGAGCGAGCGGATAGACCGGGAGGAGCTCTGTGGCGCACTCTCTCCCTGCACCCTCAGCTTTGAGATCGTGGTGGAAAACCCGCTGGAGCTGTACAGCGGCACCGTAGAGATCCAGGACATCAATGACAACGACCCGGTTTTTCCCAGCAGCCAGGCGAGGCTGGAAATCAGTGAGTCTGTGGCGGCCGGAGCGCGCTTCCCGCTAGAGAGCGCGCAAGACCCCGATGTGGGAATTAACTCTTTACAGACCTACCAGCTCAGCGCCAACCCGAACTTTGCGCTCGACGTGCAGACGAGGGTGGATGGCAGCAAGTATGCGGAGCTGGTGTTAGAGAAGGAGCTGGACAGGGAGGACAAGAGGGAGCTGAATTTGGTCTTGACTGCGCTGGATGGAGGCAGCCCACCACGGTCGGCCCATGTGCAGATCCACATTGACGTTGTAGATGCCAACGATAATGCCCCAGTCTTCAACCAGTCCACCTATAAGGCAAGTGTGAGGGAGAACACGCCCAGTGGTACCCTGGTCGCCAGGATCAGTGCATATGATCTGGATGATGGGCCCAATGGAGACATCATCTATTCCTTCAGCAGCCACACCCCTGCCAAGGTACGAGAACTCTTTGCTCTGGACTCGGCCACAGGGGAATTGAGGGTCAAGGGACAGCTGGACTATGAGGAAGCGAAGCTGTATGAGATTTACTTACAGGCTAAAGACAAGGGAGTCGTTCCTGGTGTGGCTCATTGCAAAGTGCTGGTGGAAGTTGTGGATGTGAATGACAATGCTCCAGAGGTGACAGTGACTTCTGTGTATAGCCCTGTGCCTGAAGATGCAGCTCCAGGGACAGTTGTAGCTCTGCTGAGTGTAACAGACTTGGACTCCCATGACAACGGCCAGGTGAACTGCTTCATTTCTCCTGGGATCCCATTCATGCTCAGTTCCTCACTCAAAAATTACTACACGTTGAAAACAGAAGGAGCTCTGGACCGGGAAAAGGCATCAGAGTATAACATCACTATCACAGCCAGGGACTCAGGCTCACCACCCCTGTCTGCAGTAAAACACATCCTGGTGCAGGTGTCAGATGTCAACGACAATGCGCCCAAGCCTTCCCAGGACTCCTATGATGTATATGTTCTGGAGAACAATATGCCTGGCATTCCAATCCTTAATGTGACCGCCACAGATCCAGACCTTGGGCGCAATGCCCAACTGTCTTACACCCTTTTTCAGGGTGACCCCACTGTAGGTCACCTCTTCTCCATCAACCGGGAGAACGGCACCCTCTACCTGCTCACCTCCCTGGACCATGAGGACCAGGTGGAGTTCAGCATGATGGTACAGGTCCAGGATGGCGGCTTTCCGCCTCTGGCCACTAATGTCTCAGTCAATGTATTTGTCACTGACCTCAATGACAATGCCCCAACTGTGCTGTATCCCCACCCCAACACCACCACCACCTATACCGATGTGGTGGCACCCGGCACTCCTGCTGGGCACATGGTCACCAAGGTGGTGGCAGTGGATGCAGATGCAGGGTACAATGCCTGGATCTCCTATACCCTGTTGCAGGCCACTGACCCCAGCCTCTTCTCAGTTGGGTTGCACAATGGAGACATCTTCACAGCCCGCCAGCTCCGTGAAGATGATGCTCCCCAGCACACGTTAGTCATCCTGCTGAAAGACCACGGGGAGCCTGTACTATCCACCAGTGCCACTGTCTCCATCTCTGTGGCCGAGATGGTCAAGGAGGTGCTCACTGACCTCACTGATGTGGCACCTGCCAATGATCCCAAGAAACACGTGACTTTCTATCTCATCCTGGCTGTGATTTTGGTGTCAGCAGCCTTCTTCATCACCATGTTGTCCGTGGGCATCTTCAAGTGCTACAAGTGGCGGCAATCAAAGGAGCTGTTCAACAGCTCCAGGAGTACCACTTACAGGACACCAGGGCCCTTCCATCACATCGATGCTGTGCGGGGTGGCTTCACGCCACCCAACTTCTACCACCAGGTCTATCTTACCACGGACTCTCGCCAGAGTGATCTCCTGTGTAAAAAGCCCTTCACTTCCAGCCCTCTGGGGAGTCGCCAGAGCACAATAAGGAACGGTGAGCCAGGGCTGTACCACCAGATCGTGGGCACTGCCAGCCGGCTCCCTGCACCTGCTGAGGTAATGTAGCTCCTTCCTTGGCATGTCCCAGTGCCGGGCAGAGCCATGGTTCATTTGTGTCATACATGTTTGGTAGCGCGTCGGGGTTGGGAGGGATGTCCAGTTGCACTGTGCCTCCAAAGTGTGGTCAGCTGTGGCTGAACAGGTCTTCTTTCGAGGCAAATGAGCCATCCTGAGGGTCAATGACATTTGCACTGTGGTGAGCAGGATCAAGTGAGTCAATTTGCTTGGACTGGCAAACATACGTCTTTTGGATGCAGTTTTGGGTACGTCTTGTGTGAGTAACCAGCGGAGGCTGAGGTCAGCTTGTAACCACTTGTAAATCCTTGGCATGAAGTTCGTTGCTAATGGTATTTCCTTCCCGTTGCAAAAGGAGAGCTGAGAGGAGCACTTGCACTGGTGGTGGGGGGAAACAAAGTCTCTGTGTGTTCTGCCCTGGTGGGGGCTGAAGAGGTGGTGATGCAAATGGAGCTGGGAGCCACCAGCTGCCAGTGAGGGACCAGGGTGTCCATATCCACAGAGTAGCACACAAAGCTGAAGGATGATGCTGGTTCCCTCTGCGTGACCATGGCCACAGAACAGTCCATCCCATCTGTGGGGTCCTGATGGTTCTGGTTTTGTTTCCATGGAAGCTCTCTGATGGTGTTTGCTTCAGGGTGGAGGGGTGGGATTGCAGACTGCTCCAGCTGCTTGCAGGGCTCTGCTGAGCTGGACTGTGGCTCTGAGCGGGATGGTGAGTCCTCCACGCAGATGTTGTTCAAAAACCTTATTACAAGCTCTGCATGATTTGTAATATGTTATCTCTGGGTGACGTCTGATGTCCTGACTGAACAGAGTGCAGGCAGGAAGGCGTTTGCGCACGGCAGGCAGCTTCTGTGCTTCTTCCCCCATATGAATTGTGCAGTTTAATTTGAAAGCTTTCAATTACAGGAATGCTTCAATCCTCAGAGGTGAAGCCAGGTAGTGGATCCAGTGAATGGAGGGGGGGTGGTGTGGATCTGATGGGTTTCCAAGGTGGTTGGTGCTGGTAATTTGTCCTTCCTGGGAAGCAGTGAGTAGGAGAGACCGGTTCCTCAGAGCAGAAGGAAGTGAGGTGCAGCGGAAGCTGTGCATGGGTGTGAGGCTGCGTGTGCCGCCTGCTCAGTGTGGCCAAATCACAGATGGGGGCAGAAACCTCTCAGAATTATTTTATGCCTTTTTTTTTCTTCCCTGCTTGCGTCACTGTTCAGACTCAGCACTTCTGATTTCTAGCAGGTGGGAATGGCTGCAGCAGCTGCCAGGAGCAAGTGTTCCTCTGCACTGTGCAGGCTGTGCTAAGGCTGGGGACAAGGATGTCCCCTTGACCACAGGGTCCTGGCAGGATGCCTTTAGGGGTGGGGGCAGTAAATGATTTAAGAGTGTAGGTGGAATAAGGTGACACCAGGCAGGCAGTAAGCCTGAGCCCTAGTCATGACTCCCTTCTACTCCCCAGTGCTACGCTGGAGAGGCACTGGCAGTGAGAAACCCGCTGGGCTGGCATTGGGCCCTGGATTTTCAGTCTTTGTGGTGACAACAGACTGTGTCAAGCCTGCAAAGGCTTTACACCTCTTTGCTCTGCAGGACACAGCCAGCCTCCAAAACTGATGCAGTGGGGAGGGTGTTGATCCTGTCTGTAGCTGGTGGTATGTCTTGCAATGAGGGATTCTACCCTGCAGGATCTCCAGTGACCCTGAGTTGGTCTGGGTTGGAGCCTTTCTGCAGAGTGAGCTCTGGCTCTCTGGAAGGGGGAACATCTTGTCTATCTTAGACACCACATACCCTTCGTGCCCTGTCACTGTCCCTATCCCAGGCTTTGACAGACTCAAGCAATAGCGGGATTCCTGTGTGAAGCCCTTGCTCCAGCCTCTTGGTGACCGAGCCATCTCGGGACACTGGGTGGACTCTCCCAGAGCATGTGGGCTTCACAGAGGGGTTCTGCTGAGGCACCACAGCAGCACCAAACCCACTACCAGGGGCACGGCACCCTGTATTGCCAGCAGAAATGTCTGTCACCCAGCTGCGCTGTCTGGGACCCTGCCTGGGATGGGGACAGGGCACATTCCAGAGTCAAGGTTGCTGTGACAGCTTCTTGCTGGTGGCATGATTGGAAGCACTCTGGGAATGAGTATGTGCAGCCAGGCATTGGTCTCTGTATACTCTGTATATCTCTACTGGTCTCTGTATATCCCTGTG
The DNA here is from genome assembly GCA_013396755.1 of Sclerurus mexicanus. NCBI lineage: Eukaryota > Metazoa > Chordata > Aves > Passeriformes > Furnariidae > Sclerurus > Sclerurus mexicanus. Next base: position 14,229 of record VWZF01003322.1, read on the forward strand.
GAATCGTCTTGTCCTGCTTTTTGCTGCATTGGCTCTTTAAGAATGCCTTCTCCCCTCCTTCGGAGCAGGCAGTAGGTGGGATCGAGGCAGTGTTCTCACCAGTCTTTTCTGTTCCTCTCCTTGACTGGCAGCAGGGTGGTCCCGCCTCATGGCTCTTGGAATAGGCAGGGAGGTGCTGCAGAGGGAGGGATGGACCCTCAACAGCAGCACCTCCACCGTGTCTGTCCTCACTAGAAGGATGGTGTTCTGTCACTGTCCACTGTGCTGGGTATTGGTTCCCCCAGGCTCTCTCACCTGTTCTCTCAGGTCCCTTTGGTGCCCAGGTGATGGGCAGGGTCCCAGGCAGGACACCTGCCTGCCACACCATTGCAGACCCCAGGCCCCCAGGGTCTGTGTGCACCCAAGGGAGGTCAGGGTCCGGGGAGAGAAAGGTGGAGAGGGACTTTTTACATGAATATGTAGTGACAGGACATGAGGGAATGGTTTCAAACTGACAGAGAGCAGGTTTAGATTAAACTTTAGGAATAAATTCTTTACTGTGAGTGTGGTGAGACCCTGACAGAGGTTGCCCAGAGAAGCTGTGGCTGCCCCATCCATGAAAGCATTTAATGCCAGGTTAGATGGAGCTCTGAGCAGCCTGGTCTAGGCTTATGGCAGGGGGTTCTAATGAGCTGGTCTTTAAGGTTGCTTCCAACCCAGGCCTTTCTATGATTCTATAATTGCACAAGGCTTCTGCAGGGATGTGAACTGAGCTAATGCCCTGCAGTTTGCCACCATCCTCTGGGACAGGGAGTGCAGGCAATTATTGTTTGCTCCCCTCTGGAAAGGTTGAGACCTCTGCATTTGTCCTCAGATTGCTTGGCTGCGAAGCTATGTCTGCTGCAGAATGTCAGTATGTGTGTCTGCCAGGTGGGAATCTTGGGCCTCCTTCCCAGTCTGACATCCTGACCTGGTATTGTGATCCAGTGGTGCTCTAGTGGCCTTGTTGTCTGGCTGTATGTGTTTGCAATGATTTGGGTACTTATCCCAGGGTAAGGAAGGGGTTCGAGTCGGGTGTGCATTGGGAGAAATTGTATTCTGGCTTTGAAAGACTCACCTGTCTTTACTTTTCCACCTTCAGCCTCCCACTCCCACAGGTGGGCTGGCAGGGCTGGGCAACCCTGTCTCAGTGCAAGGTCTCCTGGCTAATGGTGGTACTGGTGGCAGTGATGCCTCACTCAGGGAGGCAATGACAGGGTGCAGGCAGCAGCCAAAGCATTAACTGGGGAGGGGAGAAGTGGGGTGGGAGAAGAGCCCCTGGCACCTCAGGGCTCTAACAAGCACCTTTTTCATCAGGCATGAAAAGTCCTTTGGCCTGCGTTCCTGACAGCTGCCCTTTGTCTGTGGGCACGATGTGAAGCCACCATTGTGGAAGGGGGAGCACACAGGGAGGGTTTGTACCTAGCTTCCAGGCTGCCAGGACGTGCAGTTTCCCTGTGAACGCAAAGCGAGCTGTCGGAGCAAGTGAGTCAGGCTGGCAGAGGGTCGGCCGGGGGTGGCAGCCCTGCTGTTGCCGGCTCAGGCCCCTGCTTCCCTTACCTTCGGAGCCACTGCTGGCCGAGAGGGGACAGAGCTCTCGGCCAATTGGGCGCTGATCTGAAGCGAGANGAGGCTGACAGCCGGAGCCGCAGCCTGCCGGAGCCCCGGAGCTGTTTTCCAAGCCGTGGAAGAGAGACCCAGGGATTTTATTGCAGTTTCTCAGTGCCTGCTGCGTCCCGGGCCGGATGCGCACGGACATGGAGAGTGTCAGCCTCCAGCGACCCGCCTGGAAATGGCAAGTACTGAGTTTGTTTTTGCTCTGCGGCTGGGGCTGGGTCTCCGGGCAGATCCACTACTCGGTGTTTGAGGAGTCAGAGGTGGGAACTGTGGTGGGGAACGTGGCCCGGGACCTGGGCTTGAAGGTGGAGGAGCTGCCGGGTCGCAGGCTGCGCCTGGGCTCCGAGGAGAGCTTGCGCCACTTCTCCGTGCGCCTGGACAGCGGCACGCTGGTGGTGAGCCAGCGGCTGGACCGGGAGCGTCTGTGCGGAGCAGCTGCCAGCTGCGTGCTGTCGGTGCAGGTGGTGGCAGAGAACCCCCTGCAGCTCTTCCGCCTGGAAGTGGAGATCCTGGATCTGAACGACAACTCCCCGAGCTTCCCCACCACTCATCGCACCCTGCGCATCGCCGAGTCTGCCACGGTGGCCGCGCGCTTCCCCCTGGAGAGCGCTCAGGACCCCGATGTGGGTACTAATGCTGTGAGCTCCTACAGGCTGAGCCCGAACTCCCACTTCTCCCTGGACGTCAAGCAGCAGCCGGATGGCAAACTCTTCCCGGAGCTGGTGCTGGAGCGTGCCCTGGACCGGGAAGAGCAGCCAGAACTGCAGCTGGTGCTGACGGCCGTGGATGGGGGAAGCCCAGCCCGCTCGGGCACAGCAGAGATAACAGTCCTGGTCCTGGATGTCAATGACAACGCGCCCACCTGTGACCGCACCACGTACAAGGTGCAAGTCCCGGAAAACACACCTGTGGGGGCTGTGCTCCTCCGGGTCAATGCGTCTGACCCCGACGAGGGCCCCAATGGGGAGACACAGTATTCCTTCGGGGTTCACACCTCTGACTCAGTGCGGAGGCTCTTCTCTCTGGATCCCCGTAGTGGTGAGGTTCGGGTGAGTGGGGCCCTGGACTTTGAGGAATCACCTTTCTATGAGATCTATGTGCGAGCCCATGATGGTGGGGTCCCAGAGATGGAGGGCAATTGTGTGCTGCAGGTACAAGTGGAGGATGCCAATGACAACCCCCCAGAGGTGCTGCTCACCTCCCTGCTGAATCCAGTGCCAGAAGACACCCCACCAGAGACTGTTGTGGGGCTCTTCAATGTCCGGGACCGAGACTCAGGGGCCAATGGGGATGTGAGCTTGGAGCTCTCCCCTGATGTGCCTTTTGCCATCAGGTCCCTTCAGAACCACTTTTCCCTGGTCACCCGGGAGAGCTTGGACCGAGAGTCCACCTCACAGTACAGACTGGAGCTGATCGCCCAGGATGGTGGCTCTCCTGCCCTCACCACAACACTCACGCTGCTCCTCAATATATCTGATGTGAATGACAACCCCCCCCGCTTCTCGCAGCCCTCCTACGATGCCTTTCTCGCCGAGAACAACCCGCCCGGCTCCCTGCTGTGCACTGTCTCTGCCTCAGACCCTGACGATGGGGATAATTCCCGTCTTGTTTACTCCATAGAGAGTGGCCAAGTGCAGGGTACCCCCATCTCTTCCTTCATCCACATCAACCCTGACAATGGCAACCTCTACGCTCAGCGCACCTTTGACTTCGAGCTGCTGCAGGTTCTGCCGGTCTCTGTGGCCGTGCGGGACTCGGGGTCCCCCCCACTCCACGCCAATGTTACTGTCTACATCTTCGTGCTGGACCAGAATGACCACCCCCCCACCATCCTGCACCCTGCCAGTGACGGCGATGTCTCGGCACCCCAGAGGGTCCCACTGTCCGCCCCACCGGGCTCCCTGGTCGCGAAGGTGACCGCGGTGGATGCGGACGCTGGGTACAATGCCTGGCTCTCATACCGGCTGCTGCCACAGTCCACCGACGCCTCCTTGTTCCACATGTCTCTGCACACCGGGGAGGTGCGGACGGCACGTGCCCTCCAGGACAGCGACATGGCAGTGCAGCAGCTCGTCGTCCAGGTGACGGACAACGGTGACCCACCGCTCTCCACCACGGCCACCATCACGGTGACCCTAGAGGAGGCAGTCCCGGAGGAGCCCTACAAGACTCTGGATTTCCTGGCCGGTGCCAAGGAGAAGCCGGACCTGACCCTCTACCTGATCATCGCGCTGGCAGCGGTCAGCACGGTGGCACTGGGCACTGTCACCGTCCTGGCCGCCAGGTGCCTCCGGCGCAGGGGCCGCGCCGCTGTCCCACCCTACTGCTGCTGCTGGCTCAGCGAGTCGCCCTCCCGGGACTTCTTCAACCACTCCAGCCCCAAGCTCCAGCTCAGCTCCGACGGCACCCTGAAGTACATGGAGGTCACTTTGCGACCCACCGACTCCCAGTCCCAGTGCTACAGCACCTGCTTCTCCCCGGGCTCCGAGCGGACCGANGGGAGCGGCGAGCGCTGAGCGCGGCCCCGCCAGCCCCGGGCAGCGCGCCCCGGCCGGACACCCGGCAAGCATGCCGAGGGCAGGGAAGCCGGGCCGGTCCCTGGGGCTGCCGCGTGTCTTCTCGTTCTGCTTGTTCTTGCACAGCTCCTCCGCTCAGATCCGGTACAGCATCCCGGAGGAGCTCACGCGGGGTGCCTTTGTGGGCAATATCGCGAAGGACCTGGGCACCGATGTGACGAAATTGGCGGCAGCTAATCTGCAGGTACTGTCGGATTCGGATTCCCAGTACTTCTCCGTCAATGTGAACAGTGGTGTTATAATGGTCAGCGAGCGGATAGACCGGGAGCAGCTCTGTGGGCAGAACCCACGCTGCTTCCTCCACTTGAAACTTGCCATCGAGAACCCAGTGGAGTTTTACCGTATCGAGGTGGAGANCCCCGGGCTCCGAGCGGACCGACTTCACCTTCCTGCGGCCCTGCCCGACCCCCGCCACGCTGCCGCGGGAGCGCGGCGCGCTGCTGTCGGGCGCGGGCACGCTGCGGGAGCGCGGCCAGGTGAGCGCGCCCCCGGCCGAGCGCGCGCCCGNTGTTCTTGCACAGCTCCTCCGCTCAGATCCGGTACAGCATCCCGGAGGAGCTCACCCGGGGTGCCTTTGTGGGCAATATCGCGAAGGACCTGGGCACCGATGTGACGAAATTGGCGGCAGCTAATCTGCAGGTACTGTCGGATTCGGATTCCCAGTACTTCTCCGTCAATGTGAACAGTGGTGTTATAATGGTCAGCGAGCGGATAGACCGGGAGCAGCTCTGTGGGCAGAACCCACGCTGCTTCCTCCACTTGAAACTTGCCATCGAGAACCCAGTGGAGTTTTACCGTATCGAGGTGGAGATCCTGGATATCAATGACAACCCCCCGGAGTTCCCCAGTGATGAAGTTTCCTTGCGCATCTACGAGCTGGCGTCTCTGGGTGCCCGTTTCCCCATCCAGCCTGCCCAGGACCCCGACGTGGGCACCAACACCTTGCAGACCTATCACCTGAGTGCCAATGACAACTTCAACCTCAATGTGAAGGCACGCACTGATGGTGGGAAGTTCCCTGAGCTGGTGCTGGAGCGGGCCCTGGACCGGGAATTCAGAGCTTTCCATCACTTGGTCCTGACTGCTGAAGATGGGGGCTCTCCCCCACAGTCCAGCAAGATACGCATCACTATTCAGGTCCTGGATGCCAATGACAACCACCCTGTTTTTGACAAACCATCATATGGAGCCCGCTTGGTGGAGAACTCTCCACTGGGCACCCTCGTGGTGAAGTTAAATGCCACTGATGTGGACGAAGGACCCAATGGAGACATCCGCTACTCCCTCAGCAGCCACAACTCTGCTGCCTTACGCCAGATCTTCGCCATCGATGAGCAAACTGGGGAGATTCGTGTCCAGGGCAACTTGGACTTTGAGGAGGCAACAGTGTATGAGATCGAAGTGGAGGCCAAGGACATGGGGTCACCCACGATGGAGGAGCACTGCAGCGTGGTGGTGGAAATCACCGATGTGAATGACAACGCACCCGAGGTCATTCTTACCTCCTTCTCCAGTTCCCTGAGTGAGGATGCACTGCCGGGCACAGTGGTGGCTGTGATACACGTCAAAGACAGGGACTCTGGTGAGCAGGGCAAGGTCCTGTGTCACGTGTCTCCAGATCTTCCCTTCCAGCTGCGTAAGGACTACGAGCACCAGTACTCGCTGCTAACCAGCACCCGTTTGGACCGGGAGCATGTTGCCTACTACAATGTCACTGTCTCTGCCTCGGACATGGGCAATCCCCCACTCTCCCGCCACACCATCTTGCCAATCACCCTGACAGATGTCAATGACAACGCACCCCAGTTTGAGCAAGCGTCCTATGAAGTGCTGGTGGCAGAAAACAACCCAGTGGGCAGTGTGCTGGTAACAGTCTCTGCTGCTGACCCTGACTCGGAGCAGAATTCCCGCCTCTCCTACTCCATCCTGCGAGCTGGTGGAACAGATCCAGGCCTGGATCCTACTCGCTACCTCTCCATACATCCCACGAGTGGGCAGGTCACTGCCAAATTCCCTTTTGACTATGAGCAAACCACCTATCTCCAGTTCCATGTGGAGGTCTCCGATGGTGGCTCCCCAGCCCTGAGGAACAGGACGCTGGTTCATGTTTTTATAGTGGACCAGAATGACAATGCCCCACGGGTGCATTTCCCCAGGGCTGGGGAGGACTCTGCTACTCAGTTCCGAATTTCCCCCTCCATCGTCCCTCCTGCTCTCATCACCAAGGTGGTGGCAATAGATGCGGACTCGGGGCGCAATGCCTGGCTATCCTACCACCTCGTGGAAGCCACAGACCTGGGGCTTTTCAGCGTGGCCCTGCGTTCTGGGGAGGTCCGGATCACACGGGCTCTGCAGGAGACGGACGCCTCTGCACACGAACTGCTGGTGGTGGTCCGGGATGCCGGGGAGCCCCCACTCTCCACAGCCGTCACGCTGGTGGTGCTGGTGGAGGAGAAGGGTCCAGAGGCCCTGCAGGGCTCCGAGGCTCGGGCGGCTGACGGTGGGGGATTGCCCACTATTACGCTTTACCTGATTGTATCCCTAGTGCTCATCTCCACCGTCTC
>VWZF01003322.1:21073-44717 GCA_013396755.1 Sclerurus mexicanus
TTTTGGGGAAGGCGGTGAGGAGGAGAGAAGGGGAGGAGGAGGGAGAGGAAAAGGAGGAGGAGGAGGAGGAGGGGGCTGTGGAGAGACGTAAAACTGTCACTCGGCCCATCCCCTCCGCTCGCCGACTTTGTGTGTCTTTGCGTACCGAGAAGCGGTTCAGCCGGCCGGGCTGCGCTCGCCCTNCTGTCTCTGCCTCGGACATGGGCAATCCCCCACTCTCCCGCCACACCATCTTGCCAATCACCCTGACAGATGTCAATGACAACGCACCCCAGTTTGAGCAAGCGTCCTATGAAGTGCTGGTGGCAGAAAACAACCCAGTGGGCAGTGTGCTGGTAACAGTCTCTGCTGCTGACCCTGACTCGGAGCAGAATTCCCGCCTCTCCTACTCCATCCTGCGAGCTGGTGGAACAGATCCAGGCCTGGATCCTACTCGCTACCTCTCCATACATCCCACGAGTGGGCAGGTCACTGCCAAATTCCCTTTTGACTATGAGCAAACCACCTATCTCCAGTTCCATGTGGAGGTCTCCGATGGTGGCTCCCCAGCCCTGAGGAACAGGACGCTGGTTCATGTTTTTATAGTGGACCAGAATGACAATGCCCCACGGGTGCATTTCCCCAGGGCTGGGGAGGACTCTGCTACTCAGTTCCGAATTTCCCCCTCCATCGTCCCTCCTGCTCTCATCACCAAGGTGGTGGCAATAGATGCGGACTCGGGGCGCAATGCCTGGCTATCCTACCACCTCGTGGAAGCCACAGACCTGGGGCTTTTCAGCGTGGCCCTGCGTTCTGGGGAGGTCCGGATCACACGGGCTCTGCAGGAGACGGACGCCTCTGCACACGAACTGCTGGTGGTGGTCCGGGATGCCGGGGAGCCCCCACTCTCCACAGCCGTCACGCTGGTGGTGCTGGTGGAGGAGAAGGGTCCAGAGGCCCTGCAGGGCTCCGAGGCTCGGGCGGCTGACGGTGGGGGATTGCCCACTATTACGCTTTACCTGATTGTATCCCTAGTGCTCATCTCCACCGTCTCGCTGGTGGGACTGGCAGCGCTGGGCGTACGGTGCCTGCGGCGGGGCTCTGCACCTGCCAACCAGGGCTGCTGCGTGGAGAGCGTGAACACGCTCCAGCCCCCTCCCAGCCACATTTTTGGGCACTTGCACTATGAGCCTAAGCAAGGGGACACGGTGATGGGCGTGCAAGTGACGGCAACAGCTCCCCCCGCCCCGCGTTACCGCTCCTGCTTTTCGCCGGTCTCGGATATCAGCGAGTTCATGTTTGTGAAACCCTCCGCGGATCCCCCCCTGTACAGCGAGGTGAGCTCGGGGCTGTGGTCTCCATCCTGACCGCAGTCTCAGTGTGTGCGGGGCCCNGCCCGCTGGGACCCCGCCGGGGCGCGGGTGTTCGGCTGCGGGGCCGGCAGCGGGGCGGGGAGGCGGGGGAGGCTCCGCGCCGCTCCGTCCGGACACCCGGCACGGGATGCTCGCGGGACGGGGTCTGCCATGGCAGCTCCCGCTGGTGCTCGCAGCCCTCTCCTGCCTGCCGGCTCCCAGCTGCGCCCAGCTCCACTACTCCGTGCCCGAGGATCGGGAGCCGGGCTTCTCTGTGGGCGACCTGGCCAAGGACCTCGGGGTGGAGGTGCGGAGCCTGGCCGCCCGCAACCTGCGCCTGGTGAGCGAGGGTGGGCAGCGGCACTTCCAGGTGGACCTGGCGGCAGGTGTGCTGCTCCTCGACAGCAGGCTGGACCGGGAGGCACTGTGTGGGCAGAGCCCCACGTGCTCCCTGCACCTCCAACTCGTCATGGAGAATCCCCTCCAGCTCCACCGTGTTGAGGTGGACGTCCTCGACGTGAATGACAACGCGCCCCAGTTCCCCAAGCCGGAGGTGGTGTTGGAGATCACTGAGGTAGCCAACCCTGGGACTCGGCTGCCCTTGGAGGTAGCAGAAGACCCGGATATGGGCTCCAACTCCATCTCCACCTACGAGCTCAGCCCCAGCAAGCATTTTGCCCTGAGCATCAATGTGAGAGGAGATGGTGTTAAAATGCCTGAGATTGTACTTGAAAAAGCACTGGATAGAGAGAAAGTGCCTGTTCATCACCTAACACTGACAGCCCTGGATGGAGGGAATCCAGTGAAATCTGGCACTGCCAAGGTCACCATCCATGTCCTGGATGCAAATGACAACCCTCCTGTCTGTGACCCACCCATATCCAAGGTACATCTGGAGGAGAATGTGCCAGTGGGCACTCTGGTCACCAAGCTGAATGTCACCGACCTGGATGAAGGTCCCAACGGGGATGTGGAATATTCATTCAAAACCAGCAATAATGCACCTGGTAAATTCACCAAGCTGTTCTCCTTAGATCCCCGGACAGGGGAGATCAGAACCAAAGGCCCACTGGATTATGAGGAATCCAGTGCTTATGAGATTGCAGTTCGAGCCAGGGACAAGGGATCCCCAGCGATGGAAGGCCACTGTCACCTGCGAGTGGAATTAATTGATATCAATGATAACAGCCCAGAGATTGTGCTGACCTCTGTCTCCAGCCCAGTGCAGGAGGATGCAACGCCAGGCACTGTGATTGCCCTCATTGGTGTGAAGGACAGCGATTCCGGTGACAATGGGCAGGTCCGTCTGCAGATAGCAAAAGAGCTCCCTTTTAAACTGGTGTCATCTTTTAAAGAGCATTTCTCACTGGTCACCAATGGTCCCCTTGATCGGGAGAAGGCCAGTGGATACAACATCACAGTGAGGGCTGTGGATTCAGGGTCCCCCCAGAGGGCAACACAAAAAACCTTTTACCTCCGCATTGCTGACGTGAATGATAACGCCCCAAATTTCTCCAGCCCCTTTGATACAGCTCACATTCAGGAAAACTCCCTTCCTGGAACTTCTGTCTTTTCAGTGTCAGCATCTGATCCTGATGAGGGTAGTAATGCCAAGCTGTCTTACTCCATCCTGGATAATGGGATGCAGGATGTACCCATCTCAACCTACTTCCGAATAGACCAGGACAACGGCACCATCTACACTGTGCGATCTCTGGATTACGAGCAGGACAAGGTGTTCCAGGTGCCTGTGGAGGTGAAGGATGCTGGGTCTCCTGCGCTGAGTAGCACTGCTGTGGTCCATGTATTTGTCCTGGATGAGAACGACAATGCTCCCAACATTGTCTACCCGTCTGTCCCCAAGGGCTCTGCCTTTCACCAGGCCATCCCGGCCTTGGCAGAACCTGGCTATCTGGTCACCAAAATTGTAGCTGTTGATGCTGATAGTGGCCATAATGCCTGGCTGTCCTACCAGCTGCAGGAGAGTGCTGAGGCTTTGCCTTTCCAAGTGGAGCGCCGCTCTGGAGAGATAAGGCTTGCACAGGCTCTCAGGGAGTCAGAAGATTCCCACAGGCTGGTGGTTGAAGTGAGGGACAATGGCACACCGTCCCTCTCGGCCTCTGTGGTGATAGTAATTTCTCCGGAGGAAAACAGCGTGCAGGACTTCTCCAAGTCCTTGGACCTCCCCCAGTCCTCTCCCAAGGATACCAACTTAACGCTTTACCTCATCATCTCCTTGGTGTCCATTTCCCTTGTGTCCTGCGTGATGTTTGCTCTGGTGGCTGCCCGGTGTCTCAAAGCTGGCAATGCCAGCTGGACCTTCGTGGGTTGCTGCCGAGGGACTGGCCGCAAGCCCGCCTCCCATTTCCGAGGGCAGATGAAGCCAGATGGCTTCATCAAGTACCTGGACGTGGGAGGAGCAGGTTTGACCTCCCAGGCACAGAATTACACCTCTTGTTTCTCACCCATGTCTGACCAGAGCGATTTCCTCTTTGTAAAGCCTTTCAGCCATTCTAGCACTGCGGAGACCGTGGCTGCCTATGAGCAGGTGACCAGCACCTTAGCGAGTCCCTGCGATGGGGTAAGAGATGGGTGTTTTGTACTGTCCTCTCTGCTTAGAGCAACAGTCTGTAATATCCAGGCCAGCTGGCTGTTCTCTGTCTGTCCTTCCTCCTAAAAGAGTGGCCTCAGGGAATGTGTGTCACCGTCACCTCCTGGGAGGCGGCAGGTGAAAGTTTTGGCTGGGCTTGGTGTAGGTGGGGGAAGGGACTGAGCAGCACTATAGAATCAAAGACAGCGTGTTCATAGCAGTGGAGAGTTTCCCTGTGGCCCCATTCATACTCATTGCTGTCTAAAGAGACTCTCAGCATGGTCAGGAACATGTTTTCTGGGTGTTTAACTCCTTGATTGCATTTAACCCCTTTATTCCTGCACGGCACACGAACTGTGACACGGGAGATGTTATCTGGAAGCAAAGTCTGTTGGTGTTTCTTTTGCTCAGTTTTAGAGGTGCATTGTAGAAATTTCTCATTTCTTTACCTCCAAGTGTTATTAATTACTGACTGTGCCCTGGCAAGGGATCGTTTTTCAGCCTGGTCATTTTGAGCAAGGAGCTGAATTCACTATTCAGCACCGAACTACTGAAATGTTAGTAGTGACATTATTCACAAAGATCCTGGTGACCTTACGTGCCCTTGGGCTTGAAGGAACTGAGGCAGTGGCAAGCTTTGAAAACTTGAGCCACTCGTACTCAGATGTCTAAATATAGATGTAGGTGACTGTGTTTAGCTGTAGCTTTTATAACTTTGGGATATAAAAAGTAACGCGATTTTGTGTCACAAATGCCTGCCCTAAATTTGAAAATGGTAATTACAACAGGAATTCAAAATATAGATTGGGAAAGGCTTATTTAGTGCAGGATTGTGTGTCAGCGAGTGCAAAAATGCGTATCTGAAATCTGGAGGGCAAGTATTTAAACAGCTTCATTTGCATGCGGCTTGGGGACCAGTGGGGCATCTATTTCAGGGGAGTAATTTATTCTAATATCTTCTTTCATGAGGATCATCAAAGCTGCAGAGAAATTAGTAAAAGCACATCTACTAAATAAAAATCTAGGTCAGCTCTACCCCGTCTTCACTTTTTCTTAGTAATTGCATGTACAAGCAGAATAATCCTATAAAACTGATGTTCCACTGTATGGACTGTGAGCAGCTCATTCCTAAAATAGCTGAGAGAAGTGTTATCCTTTCCAGGTAGTATGTCATCACTCTGGAGTTCATTAAGATGATTATGATTTTCGGAAGTCTGTGTGTTCCAGACAGAAAACAGTTCTTGTATTTAGTGTTTTCCACAAAGGCGTAATTCAAACAGGAATAAGCAAGCCTGCTCCATGTCCTTCCTTATTTACAAAATGTTCATTGTCTGATGGTAAAATAACACGGGCAGAAAGTGATACGGGGGCTTATTAATGAGGTTACAAAGTGTGCTGCTGTGTCTGAAGGTTATTGTGTCTCCTAAACAAATAATGCTTTTTCCTCTTGCTGTCGGAAGCTCATTCTTTTTTCTGTGGACAGAAAAATATTGTCATGCTCCAAGGCCACAGCATCTAGGAAAAGTCATTCAAATACAATGTATGAAAACAAGATCTCAGGCAGGTCTTTTTAAGGACAGAAGAAGGAGAGATTAGGAAGGTCTGTTACCATTTTACCTTAGAGCATTTAAAGCATCTTTTTCAGTATCAATTAACTGCCACCCCCACAAACCCCCCTTCCTCCTCCAAGCTCATTACTGTGGTACCACTGCTCCTGCTGCATTGATGCCCTTATCAGTTTATTTCATGCTTCATTTCTTTCACAGCCTGGTTTCCTGAGCTGCTTTGGAAGATTATTCTCTGAACAGTTTTTGTCATGCTTTTTACTATTCATGCTGGTTCAGAAATACTCAAGGAAGAGGGAGGGGGAGCCTTCTCTTTGTTCTAATTGATTTGCTTCACTTGGAAAGAACATGCTGATATTCCAGACTGAAATAATCCAGGATCAGTTCACTTTCAAAGGAAAGAATGGAAGTATTAAAACTCTTCTTTTTCTCTGCAGCAAGCTCAGCCAAACACAGACTGGCGCTTCTCTCAGACCCAGAGACCTGGAACAAGTGGGTAAGTGCCTCTTTCTCGATTTTGGTGTGGGGTGAAGGTTTCTTTCTTTTGTGTGCCACTCTCAGTGCTGGAAAAGTCCATGACTGGCAGCTCTGAGAATGGGTGTTCCTTGTCATTGATAGAATCAGAAATAGGGCTGCTCCTGTGTCAGCTGTGTTTGATGGGGGTGTGACAGCTGTTGTTGGCAATGGTGTGTCTGGGTTTGGTGTCTAAACCTCAAGTAGGACAGGCAGGAACCAGAGGGTGAAGTTGTGAGATGGTAAAGGACTCAAAAATATATTTCACAGAAAGGCCTCTTCTCTAAAGCAGATTTTGAGCATGTAGACTAGATTCGGAGTCCAAAATCTTAATTCCTCTCCCTGCACAGAGGCCAGAGGAAATCACTCCCTTTACCAGTCATGGGGCCTTGAGCTCTGCGCTGCTGAAGTGTATTCACAGAATCACAGAACGGGTCAGGTTGGAAGTGGGTCCACACTGGGTCCCCTGGCCCAGCCTCCCTGCTCAAGCAGGGTCACCCCAGAGCACATGGCACAGGATTGCACCCAGATAGTTCTGGAATATCTCCAGTGAGAGAGACTCCACCACCTCTCTGTGAGGTGTGTGTGAGGTCAGAAAGGATGAGAAGCCCCAGCAGCAGAGCAGAGACCTGCCTCCCAAGTGAGTACCCCTCTCTTGCCTCTGGCCCGACAAGATTTGCTTGTCTTGGTTCACAGTGAGAGACCACTGGCAACAAAATTGTTCTTCGCCTGTCCCATCTTCCCTCTTGGTTTATAAGCAGGGCTAGGGGTCCCCTTCAGAGGGTGAACGCCCTTCACTACCATGAGGATAACAAAGAACTTGAACTGGGAGTCTACCTTCCTGTATGAACACCCCAGTCAGAGGTTATTGTGTATGAGGAGACTGGCTCCAGGATAATTTATATATGAAAAGATTGTATCTTTTGGGGCATACCAAAGGACTGTACTCTTGGGGCAATGAGGAGTAAATTTGGATTATATGCTTCATTGTTTGACTGAATCTGGAAGTGTATCTCTGTGCTTTGTCATTCCTGGTGGCCACTTCGGCAGCTCCCATGGAGGTTTAAATGGTGGCATGGGAGTGTTGGGTCCTGGATTTTGCTGTCAGGGCTTGCAGTTAAACATCTGCAGCAGCTGGTCATGTCTGAGTCTTTCCCTAGGTCTGGCTTGGTAATTTGGTTTATCAGAAAATTAGGAGATATCTGTAGCCAACTTGTTGAAGTGATTAAACTTTGCTATTAGGTTTTTCTAGCTGATAAATGTAAAATAGAGCAAGGGTTTGATGTAATTAGATAAAGTGTTCATAATAGAAACCAGCCATGGACTTTAAAACAAAGCTATGGCTGGAAGAGTTTTCTCAGAGGTCTGCTGAATTCCCCATCACTGACAACATTTTAATCAAGGAAAATCTTTCTAACCATTTCTGCTCCAGTTCAAATGACAATTAACAAAGCCCTGTTAATGCAGAAGTGCACCACGGCTGCTGTAATAGTTTTGTTACGAGAAGCCAGTAAATGAGCCCCATCAGAGCAAGCTCTGCTGCTTCCTCTTCCAGCATCATGCTGGAGCCTTCAAGGCACAGAGCTGATGCAGTCCCGACCTCCTTAACTCAGTGACAGGGACCTTTCCTCAGGTCATGGGACAGTGACACTCAGCCCATCTCTCAGCCTCTTCCTGGAGCTCTTTACAAGCTCCCTCCCCTTCCCAATGTCTTGTGTGGGAGCAGCAGAATGTGGCGTGGGAAGGGAAAGGGCAAGAGGAGAAGGAGAGGCAGCCTCTGACTGTTTGTGGGGAGCTGATCTATCATGATGTATTAGTTCTGGTGCATGAGCCACGATGTTATCCTTCCGCCCTGGGTAGCTATGATAGTCCCTGAAACAGCTGCTCATAGAATCACTGAATGGTTTGGGTTGGAAGGGGCCTTAGAGACCAACTTGTTCCAACCCCCTGCCCTGGGCAGGGACACCTTCCAGTAGACCAGGTTGTTCAGAGCCCTATGCCAGTGCCTGTTGTGGCAGGGGGTCCCATAGCACAGGCTACACCCTGAGTTAGGAAAAAGACTTTGCCCAGACACAGGTTGGTGCTGAAATAACTGAAAAAACTCAGTGGATTTTAATTCCTGCTGGTTTTCCCACTTGTCTGCGTCCACATTTGCAGCGAAACAGCTCTTGCTGGTGTTTTCACCCCTGTTCCTTTCATCCTGTTTTAAGTTAAATCAAGGGGATGTTTTTATTCTAAACCTGTGGGACAATATTAAAAGATGGAAATAGAAAGTGCTATCATATGTTCAGTGCCCAGCCCTGACATCTCTCTAGTGATCAAACAGGCAAATCCTGGAGAGCAGCCCACTCCCCATTGTGCTCTTCCCAGCGTTTTGATGCCTGCTGTGTGAATTCCCCAGGCACTGGCTGGTAGTACAGGTATTAAAGAGGAGGCAAGGGCAGCTGCCTGAGCCCAGCCCACTCATGTTAAATCCTGTACAACTGTTTCTCCTGCTGACAGGTGAACCTCTAAAGCACCACAAGCTTTCTGAGCTGCAGGGCTCTGCTTGGAGCTTGGGGAACACAGCCCACCTCTTAGCTGAAAAGGGAAAAATGGGATATGCTCTTAACTCTATTTGACCCAAATTAAATAGCAGTAAAAACACGGCAGCTTAGGCCAGTGGTTTGGATGGATCCCAGAGGGAGTTCAGCACTGACCCTAAGCCAGAAAGCAAGCTTAAACCGATGGTGTGATTTCTCCCTTGCTGTCTCCATGGGAGCTGGAGAAGAAACAATCCTGTCTCAGCATAGCCCTGCCCACCAAAACAAATCCCACATGTCTCTGAGCACCTGGAACCAGTCAGAGCAGGGAAAGCTCAATAAGGCAGGGACTGGCTCTTGATCTCGCATGTTGTTGCTACGGGACAACAAAGGGAATATGCTCTTTGTTCTGAAACACAGGAGAGCTCTGGTGCACATGCTCAGGAAATAGGAGCTCAGACAGTCTGCTCTGAAGATGTGGGAGGGAGGCAAACCTGAGCAAACCAATTCTGAATTAATCTTGTTTGGGAGAACAAGGATGATAGATTAATTTAATGATGTTTGTGTTTTGTTTTCTAAGAAAGCAAAACACCCGTGCTGTCCTGGGCAAATGTAAATGAATCCAGACTGATTCCGAGCAGCAGATGTCATTCCCAGACAAATCAGATCAGCAGCTGAAGTGGAGATTACAACAATGAATTGTCCAAAGTGGAGTAAATGCCCAGTCCAGCAGCGTGGCAGGATATCCCTGTGGGATCACCAGTGTGAGGTTTCCCTGTGAGGAGAGGGGATTGCGTATGGGAGAACACAGAGACGGGAACAAGGGACTCATCTTGTTTTGGTTTGGTCTTTGTTGTGCCTTGCAGTTCATGGTACCTGCCTGACCCTGGCCGATCTTTCTTTTGATCTTTGTGTGATGATTTGTTCAGGGAGACACCTGGCTAAAGTCAGGATTTCCTTCCTGGAGGAGTGGGGAGGGCTGTGTGTTGCTCTTAGGTGGGCATGGGAGGGTGACACACCCAGGGCTGTGGAGAGCCATTATGTCTTGGGCATCTCCTGGAAGGAGTGAGGACAATTCTGGGCTGTGTGGACAGGCTGGAAGGAGAACCCAGGCAGGAGACACCCCAGAGACTGTGACAGGGGACTCACCAGGAGATGGGAAGCTGTGTGAATATCCCTAGTAACCCAGAGGAGGGAGGATCAAAGTATGTAAAGAAGATGCAGAGTGCCATTTCACACCCCCCTTCCATTTGTTTTTTCCAATCCTAAATCTCCCTTTGATAATGCTTCCCAAAGCTGTTGCTAGCCAGGCTCCCTCTCCCAGGCCAAACACAGCCAATAATGATGTTCACTTCACTTGCTCATTAAGCAGCATCACAGCTGCTTTGTCTGATGAACCCTGTTCATCATCCCCCAGCAGCAGAAGGGGTTTCGGGCTGATAGTGGAGATGCTGCAGCAGTGCTCACAGGAGACCCAGCAAGGAAAAGAGAAATTTTTTTCATTCTTTCTTTTGTTTCCATGCAAGAACTCCAAGAGTTGGGCTTGCAGGACTAACCACAGCCTGCCTGTGTGTGCTGGGGGACAGGGAGGGAAATAAATGTGTCTCAAGAATAGACCTTTAAGCTCTCAGGAGCATTCATGGGGCTCAAAGATATGCAGATACTGCCAAGGAGGCGCTTGTGGTGTGGTTTTGGGGTGCTCAGGAGGTCCTGCATGACAGTGTAGCAGGACACTAAGCC
The DNA here is from genome assembly GCA_013396755.1 of Sclerurus mexicanus. Classification (NCBI taxonomy): domain Eukaryota; kingdom Metazoa; phylum Chordata; class Aves; order Passeriformes; family Furnariidae; genus Sclerurus; species Sclerurus mexicanus. The sequence continues at coordinate 31,335 of VWZF01003322.1, forward strand.
CATATATGTGTGTCTGGGTGGGACATCCCAGAGCAGGAAGCAGCTGGGGCCAGAGGATGAGACAGAGGGAGACACAGACACCCATGGGCTTACACAGCATGGGGGTGGATACCCAGCAGAAGGACAACTGGCCACAGCTGCAGGCTTTACCCACGTCCTTCCTAAAAATAAATACTTGCTAACCCAGGAGCCACAGGGATGTCTGTGGGTGTTATAATTTACATTACGAGTTTGTGTCATGTTGTAAGTGGAGCCAGTAGCAAGTGCTACAAAGCACAGTGGCACCAGTGGGGCTATGCAGGTAAACACTGACCCACTTACCTTCTGCTCATTCATGGAAAACTTGTGGAAACATGCCAGGGCACATGCCAGGCAGAGGTGCTGGACAAGCTGCAGCTTCTCACTGATAGGGGCAGGAGGAGCAGCAGGAAGAACTGCCACTGTGGGAAGTTTAGGAAATAATTATAACCCTCAGGTTTCCATCCCAAATGCACCCAAGGGTTGAAGCCAGCAGTGGTATTTGCTTTGCCTTGTGTGGTTCCACATGTTTTGCTGGTGAATTAGAAGGGTGTAACAGTCTTTGGGCTAAAACTCCTGCTTCTTCCAGCTGGCTTGTGTTTGGCTGCCTGTTCAGTATTGAGTATTTAGTGATTCCTCCACAGCTCCTGCAGCATGCAGAGTGTGGAGCTGCTCTAAACTGTGACCCCAAGGCTTTGGCAAGGTGTGAGTGGAGCCCTGCAGCCTGAAAAATAACAGCAGCCTCTGGAAATCCCTTTGAGGTCATTTGGAGGAACAGCCATACTCTAAGTGACAGTGCTTTCCTAAGAATGAGAGCTGCTGCACTTTGGTGGGGCTGTGGATCTCTGAGTGCAGGAGGAGTTGTGCCAGCTCTGAAGGGAGGGTTCCCCCCCCGCTGCCAAAGCCTCTGGGGCTGCAGAGCTCAAATCACCAGCTTTTGTCAGGTCCTGGGGAGCCTGGGAGAGAAGTTGCCTTTTTGGGGAGTATTTGAAGGTGTTGTTCATGCCTGATGATGCAGCCCCCAGCCTGTTTATGTGACTTGCTCAGCAAACACATCAGAGGGAACCACAGAAGCCCAGAAACAAGGGGCAGATGGTTGTATCTGTCAAGTTTGGTGTTGCCCCGGTGGGTCCTGAAAGGAAGAATTGAAGATCACTCAGAGGGTCATGGTTTTGAGGTGCTGGAGCACGTCCAGAGAAGGGAATGGAGCTGGGATAGGGTCTGGAGCACGAGTTGCAGCTGAGGAAGCTGAGGGGGCTCAGCCTGGAGAAAAGGAAGCTCAGGGGGCACTTTCTTGCTCTCTGCAACTCCCTGANCGCAACTCCGTGACAGGAGAGGGACAAGGGGGAGGTCGGGCTCTGCTCCCAGAGAACAAGGGACAGGACAAGAGGCAGTGGCCTCATATTGTACCAGGGAAGATTTAGGTTGGACATTAGGAAAAGTTTCTTCCCTGGAAGGGTGATCAGGCACTGGTACAGATTGCCCAGGGCAGTGGTGAGTCACCACCCCTGGCAGGATTTAAAAGCTATGTGTATGTGGCACCTGGGTACAAGGTTTAGTGGTGGCCTTGGCAACTCTGAGTTAATGGTTGGACTGGATGATCTCAGAGGGATTTTCCAACCTAAGTAATTCTGTGATTTTGTGACTGGGGTTTCCTTTCAAACACTGCAGAGAAAAAGCTGCTTTGAAGGACTATGAGGCTGCTCAGGTAGCCTGGCCTTGGTCTGAGCAGGGCTGCAGCCTCATGGTGCAATTTTGAGGTGGATTTGGGATTCTGGGACAGGCAGGAGCTGTTCTGATGCTGGGAGCAGGACTTGTCTTTGGATAACTGCTCTCCTCCCTCTTCCTATGGAGCTGAGCTGATCTTGAGACTGGAAATTGAATGCTTCGTAGTTATGTTTCCTGGTGCCACCCTACTTTCCCTTCCACATTCAAGAGACCACAGAGCTGGTCCCCCATGCCACCTGTGAGCACTTCTGCCTGCAGGGTCCACCTTTTTCTCTATTAACAGCCCAAATCTCAGCAGATTTGGTATTTGGGCTTCTTTCTACATCATGTACCCCTTTGTAGCTGAGTGTTTCCTTCCCTTTGTTTCTTTCCCTTACTGATCACATTGGGCCAAAAATCCCCTTATCTGCATTTGTCATGAAGTCTGAACCATCCAGATCCTGCCAAGTGGGACAAAAGCCATAAAGTCTTTTATGGAGAAAATGAAATACCCAAGCAATGGGATACACTTCTCATTCTGGAGTGCCCCTAGAATATCAGGAGTTTAATCATCAGAGTTTTATGTATAGAAATGCTATTTTAGGTAATTTAACAGGTGCTACATGTATTAGTTTAATTTTTCTCCCTCCATCTGCTTCCTGCGCAGCTGAGCACATGCCATGGCCGGCTGCAGAGGCAACGAATCCAACAAATAGGCACAACAACCTTTCCAAAGAATTTCTTAAAATATCATTCCTGGCGGGTTTGGGACACTGGTGGTGGCAGAATGGCCCAGGGGAAGTAATGAGTGGTCTCAGCTCCATCTCCTTTAGGAGGGCTAGAGGAGTCCCCAGGAGTGGGGACACTGCATTGGTACCCCTTTCAGAGATGTCGTGGGCTTTTGTTCTGCCTCCATTCACCAGAGCATCATCCCAGAAACATTCCAGCAGCTCTGCTGGCTGGAAGTAAAGACTCTCTGGTGCTTTGAGATGCTGGAAATCTTACCCCTACTCACACTTCCCCGCTAACATTTTCAATCCCATCTTTGCAAAGTCACGATCTTAAAGCTGGGCCTCATCCAGGCTCGCTCCAGCCCCTGTAATTGCATTACAGAATTCGACGGGAATGTGTAGAGCCCGGGGAGCGTGGGGGAAGGGCTGGCAGCATCCTCGGTCAAGGAAGGGAAAAGGACAGGAAATTGTGGCAATTTTGGAGCCGATTCTATTTTTTCGGAGGCTGGGGGAGGGTGGTGGGCTGTGGGTTGTGATCGTGGGATGCTGGCGTGGGAAGTAGGACAGAGGGATGTTTGCCCTGAGGCTTTGTCCCCGACCAGGGGGATGTGTCCCCGACCAGGGGGATGTGTCCCCAGCCAAGGGCTGTGTCCCCGCACGCCTCGAGCACATCGGAGGCTCAGCACCGGCAGGGATGAGTCTGTTCCCTCTCACTTGTCACTTTGCCAGCCTGGGAACGCTCAGGCTGAGATTTTACTGCTGCTGCTGCCTCCGGCTGGAGCTGTGTGTGGGAGGCAGCGGGGGGGATGGGGAGAGCTTGGAGGAAGCTGGGAGAGAAGAAAGAGCAGTGCAGGGGGGCTTAGACAGGGGGGCAGCCTGAGGGGAGCAGGCAATGCCTGGGAATGGGGCTGAAGGAATGGGCTGGGAGCTGGATGGGGAAGGGAGGGCAGGATGTCTGGGGCAGGTGATGGGAGAGTGGGAACAGCATCCAAAGCTGGGGTGCAAATGGGACTGAAAGGGCAAGAGATTGGAAGGAGTAAATCGCAGTCACACCCCCCTCCCTGGAGTGGGGAAGCTTGAGAGCAGCTTCCCGTGGGTTTGGGGAGGGGCCGGCTGGGGGACCACTGCCATAGGAGGCAGAAAACCCCACATCAGAGGAGAGGATGCTGAGGGTGTCCCGGGAAAATCCCCAGCCCAAGCACTGCCCACAGCCCGGCCAGACATCTCAGAGCGCTAAGGTCTGGTCTGCAGGGCACCGAGCTGCCCTCTCCATCCGCTGGGGCTCTGACAGCACTGCTCTGGCATGAATAAACTTTTCCATTTTGTTGTGGCGCTGCTATGGCTCGTGTTTCCAGCTGCAGAGCAAGGAAAACAATTTTTTCAGGAATCCATCGGGCGGTTGTGCAAATAAATGTTTGCAAGGCCTTTGGCTGCCATAGTGACAAGCTCCATAGCAACCCGGCAAGGAAATGAATAATTCTGTGCTCAAAGTGGAATAATTCTGTGCTCGAAGCGGAAGATAAGAAGGGACCTGATGGCTGAGGGTGCTGCAAAATAGATGATGAGCAAAGCACCCAGGTGCATCCATCGTGTGGGTGCTTGTGGGAGCGCTCAGTAACGGGGCAGCATTGGGATGCAGGATGGATGCAGTGGGGCTGTGTAAAGGCTTCCAGATAAGCCTTTTGTCTCGATATTCCCTGATTTCCAAGTTGCCAGGTTTATTGAATGCATCTGCAGGTCGTGCGTGGGCTGTACCTGCCTCTGCTGACACAGCATCTGTCCTGTGCTCCCTGTCCACTGTGCCCTGAGCCCCTTAAGATGCTGCACCCCTGGGTTTGTCTCAAAGATGGATTTGATTCCTTCTCTTCAGTTCTAGCTATGCTGGAAGCGTTTCTGAAAATTAAAGCCAGCTCTTTTCCAAGCTTTGAAGTGTGGAGTAGAACTGAACAGAGAAAAAAAAAAAATCTATTCTATGGGGGATGGGCTTTTAGAAAAAAACCCTATTGAGTCAACGGCATTTGTATTAAAAACAGCGAGTCCTTGGAGTCATTTCCATAGGAGCCAGCCCTCCCATTCCGGGCAGGCTCCCTGAAGCAGCATCCAAGGCTGCAGCCCAGTGGGGAGAATTGTGACAAGGAGGGTTCCAGGGTCTGCCCACCCCAGGAAGGGGGAGCAGGGCACGGCAGGCTGCCTTCTGTTGAATCAGTGATTCACAACTGTGATTCACAGCCCCATCCTATAGTCATGGAAAACAGCCAGGTCTGGCCATCAGCTGTGTGCCTTTTCCACTGCGAGAAGTTATTTTTGGGTGTTTTTAGATTACAGCCCTTTTATTTTTTTTCTGTGCCTCTGAATTCTGGATGATTGCACTGCAAGTAATTGAGGCACTTGAATTTCCTGCTTAGAGAAATGAGCTCAATACGATTTTTTTGCAGCGCTAAGGCATTTCTAAAATAGCTTTTCTGTGTGGCATCATGGGGAGCAGGCACATGGCTTTGGGGCTCTTTGTGCAAAATTTTGGAACACGGGGTGCAGGAAGGTTGCAGAAAAGTACCTGAGGGCTGTCAGGTTGAACAGAAGTCACCAGTACACCTTTTTTTTGACGGAGACTGACTGGTTTTACTGGTAAGGTTGTAGCCAGCAGGCCAAGAGAAGAGATGGTTGCCCCCAATTTGGCACTCACAGGTTCACACCTGGAGCACCGTGCCCAGTTTTGGGCTTCCCACTGCAACAAAATCAGGGCCATATGGGCCAAATGATCTGAGCTCTGGAGCCCAAGGCAGGGTGGGAGAGGCTGAGAGAGCTCCTTCATCTTGGAAGTGTGATAGCTAGGAGCACTAGATGATCTTTAAGGTCCCTTCCAACCCAAACCATTGTAGGATTCTATGATTTGTGTCCCTCTTCAGTCTGATCTTGTGATCCCACAAGACAGTAAGGGGATGTAGGGCTTTGTCTGTTCCCCTGACAGGGAGGTATAGACATAATGCAGGGACTGGTGAAACTCATCACAGAAGTTCATGTGTTATCTCCCTCTCTAAGACCAAAAGAAAGGAAAAGGGTCTGAAATGCTGCCCAACCCCTGGAGATGACCTGAGCTGACTGGTGATGCCCAGTCACCTCTCTCTGGGGCACACAACTCTAAACCAAGAGCTCAAAACAACCTGAGCAAAATCCACACATTTCTCAGTACTGCCGCTCCCCTTGTGCCATGCACCAGAGAGGTTGGACTGTGTCACTCAGCCCCTCCCAGGCTGCAGGGACTAACCACCACCCTTCATCCCTGCCTTTCCAACCCAGCTCTGCCCAAATCTGGTGCTCAGTGGTGCTAGCTCTCCTGCCTGTGCCTGCAGTCAACCGTGGGGCCAAGGGTTATTGTGGTGGGGGAGTGAGGACCACGAGGTGAGGGAGCTTAGTGAGTTCTGGGGTCCTGATGCAGGTGAATGCCCTGAGCACAGGGCGAGCCTCTCCTTCCATGCATTCCCACTGTCATAGGTACAGAGCATGGCTTTGGCAGGAGGCAGGAAAAACTTCTGTACAGGGAAGCTTGTTGCCTGAAGGAAGGGTGGGAGTGATGAGTCTTTTGGGAGGTGGAAAATGTGATGCCACATCAAAGAGGGAGTTGAACCTGGGCCTCCAATTTCAAAACAGAGTTCAAGCCACTGGAATGTTACAATTAAAAAAAAATCCCAAAATGTATTTGGCACTTTCTTGTGCTTTCTCTTCCCCCATCCCTGGGTGCCACCATCATGCTGGGGCAGCTCCCAGAGCCAGGACCAGAGCCTGGGAGGCTCAGAGGTATTTCTGGGCAGCTTTTCTGCAGCCCTGAAAAACCCTGGGAACCTCAACTTCCAGCTGAGGGGTGGGGTAGGAGCTGCTGGGGTTAACTGGTGGCTGAATGAGTTGTGGTTTGCAATGGAGTTTAGGTTCCTAAGTCCTTTATTGGATCTAGCCCAGGGCTCTATTCCCAGCCCTGTTTGTGACATCAACAGGTCACTACAGCCCCAGGGCTGTTCCCACCTTGTCCTCACTGCCTGCATGGCGATGGCATGACACCAAGCCCAGGGCAGCAGGACCCACGGCCAAGGAGAATCGGTACCACCATCACACAGGCTCTGGAATCAATTTGAGAGGAAAGCACGCCTTGCTTCTGGCCTTCTTGAAACTGTGCCACCACACACAGTGCACAGGAGGGATATAAATAGTGTTCAGGATGCCCTGGGATGCAGCAGACAGCAGGTATTTCAGGAGTGATGCTGCTGACAGGGTCGTGCCGGGGCAGCTTCTGCTACATTAGTGGTTATTTGCATCCTCTAAAGATTAACGGGTGTGAGCACAGCGGCTGGGGATGGATCAGGCAGGGGATACAGAAGGGATGGTCGTGTGGTCCTGGCACAGGTCCTGCATATCTTTGGACAAGTTGCTTAAGACCAGATTTTCTGCAGAGTACCTGTGAGAGCCCACACACACATCCTTACAGTCTGATTTTATGTTTCACAGGGAGTTTGAACATATATTATAGAATCCCAGAACACTTTGGATTGGAAGGGACCTTAATGATCCTCTCTTCCAATCTCCTGCCACAAACATGTACACCTTCCACTAGTTCAGGTTGCTCCATCCAACCTGGCCTTGAACACTTCCAGGGATGGAATAGCCACAGCTTCTCTGCCCAACCTGTGCCAGGGCCACCCCACCCTCACAAGGAAGAATTTCTCAGGGGTGGTGAAAGCTTGTGTGCATTCAAGGCTTCTCTCCTTGCACAGCTTTGATGTAGCTGGGCCAGTAGCTGCCCACGCTGTGAGGTCACTGTGGCAGATACGACCTCCAAGGATGTGCCTGTGGGTCCATCCCAGTTCCAGAATGTCCATATTGAGCCTGTTCCGTGTGCGGGGGCTGCAGCGGGCACAGGCAGCAGGGGCACTCAGGCAGTGAGGAGCCCATCTGCTGCCCAGCACATGGCATTGGGTTGGCACCAGCAGTGCCCATGCTGGCATTTGCAGCATGAGGGGTGCTGAACACTCAGGCACAGAGCTGCCAGTGGGAGATCCCAGAGCTGGAGAGGTCTGAGCAGGAATTCAGGGTCTGAGCAGGGCTTTGGGGTTTGAGCAGGGTGTCAGAGTTTGAGCAGGGCATTTGGGTCTGAGCAGAGTATTGGGGTATGAGCAGGGTGTCAGAGTTTGAGCAGGGCATTTGGGTCTGAGCAGAGTATTGGGGTATGAGCAGGGTGTCAGAGTTTGAGCAGGGCATTTGGGTCTGAGCAGAGTATTGGGGTATGAGCAGGGTGTCAGAGTTTGAGCAGGGCATTTGGGTCTGAGAGGAGTATTGGGGTCTGAACAGGAGTTCAGGGTCTGAGCAGGGCATCAAGGTCTGAGCAGAGTGTCAAGGTCTTAGCAGTGTTTTGGGGTCTGAGCAGTGCTTCAGGGTCTGGCAGTTCCAGGGTGAAAGGGCTGAGACCACAGTGGTGGAGGAGGCCACCTCTGTGCCTTGTAGCCTGCTGGTTTGAATACTTTCCTGGGAAATGGACTAAGGTCTCTCTGTGGGAAGGGTTTTCCAATATCCCCCAACTCACTTCAGGAGAGCTCCCAGCTGCAGGAGCACAGCAGCCCTGATCCCAAGGGAGCCAGCACACAGCCAAGGCGCAAATCCTGGCATCTCAGTGGGTGGCAAGAGCTGTGGGTGGTCAGAGCACTGAGCTGGGAGAGGAGAGAGCAGTGGTCTGAGTGATGTGGTCACTCAGGGACAGAGCAGAGGAGGACCCAGGAAGCTGGTGAGATTTTAGGAAGTGGGGAGGCTCTGGAGGGGCTCTGTGAGCACAGCCCTGACCAGTGAGCAGTGGCTGAACACAGCTGACACCTGGCAGACATGAAAGCAGGGTTTGTTAGACTGCACACAGACTGCTGATTGTAACCTCAGTCACAAAATCTCCTTAGCCAAAGCCTGACAACATCCCCCGAGTTTTCCCAGGCAGATCTGTGGTGCTCAGCATCCCCATCAGCCAGTCCCAGGGAACCAAGGCAGGTGCCCACTTCCCTTCTCTCCTCTCCCTGTTGCTCCAGCCTCCCTAGGACTGTTTGCTGCCAGCTCTGCAGAGTTGGCAGCTGATCTTGGACTCTCTTCAGAGCAAGTTCAGTGGTGCTGGGTAGTTGGTTCCATGATGATCCCAAAGCCCACCACACCACGGGGTTTACTCACCCTCCATCTTACAAATGAAGCTGCAGAATGGATCTGTAGCTTGAAAGGTGCATCCACTCACACAGCCTGCAAAAGGAACAGAGGATCTGGTTGTATAAGGGTGCATACACCTCTGGGGATTTAGGATAGCAGTTTTTATGATATTGGATTATATTTTTGGGAAGAGATTACATTATATCCCTTGGCAGGGGCATTGGAACTAGATGAACTAGATGATCTAGTTCCCTTCCAACTTAACACATTCTGTGATTCTCTGATCCTGTACTGGTGCAATTTTGAGGTGATGAGGTGCTGGCTGTAGCCTCTGAAGTCAGTAGGAATTAGGTGGGTGTTGCTGGAAGCACCACCGAGTCCCCAGGTGCTTTTGGTGGTTATTCTTCAAAAGCCTGGTGAGGGATGGACACCTCTGAGAAGTTCTTGACTCCTGAGTGTTATTTAATAGAAGGATTTAAAGCATGAAGTGGACAAGCCCACTTCTCCTGACTGAACTGCAGTAACTTGCTGTTTGTTTTCTTTTCCCAAAGCTCTCAGAATGGAGAGGAAGCTGGAGCCTGGCCGAACAACCAGTTTGACACGGAGATGCTCCAAGCCATGATCCTGGCTTCAGCAAACGGTTGGTGTCCATCACATGTGGGAAAACCATGACACTTGCTCTTGCAGGGACATCTTGGGTTCATGCTATTAGATAAGATGCTCATGGGACTGGTTTGTCTGGATTAACTGGGATGGCTTCAAAAGTCCTTTTTCAACAGATCCCAAAGCTGGTGGAAAAGCACTGCTGTCTGTGTTACCCTGCAGAGGGAAAGGGGTCAGGAAGGATTCAGGCAGAGATACCAGATTGCTGTAGACAGGGACACCCCTTCCACACAAAATATGTTTCCTGTATAGTGGACAGAACATCATCTGGCTTGTGATGTGGTTTGTTACATAGGAGAGCCAGTCTTGAGATGATGTTTTATAAACTACTTGGTTCCAGAGGTCATACTAAATGATACTAAATAATACTGCTGTGTTGCAACTTGCTTTAAGGTGAGGAGGTAGGAAGGCTGGAAGTTTTGCATGTGTCACGGTCAGGGAAACAGTAAATGACGGACTCAGTATGCCCAACAAACCTTGTGTCCAGAGGAGCTCCCTGGGTCTCTCTGCTGAGCCATGAACTCACTAAGGTTTTCTCCACTGGCTGCTGCTGCCTCTTTGCAGTTGTAGTTACAGGGGTTTGGTTTGGGGTCATTTTGGGTTGGTTTGTTCTGGTTTATGGCTGTGTGGAAGTGGTGGGCAGGGAGGGTGTTCCCACACACCCACAGTCTCCATGGCTTTGTATAAGACAAGTACAATTATCACGCCATGCAGTACTACAGATAAAGAGGCTGTTTTTCATACAGCCTTTATTTATAAATACATCCAAGTCTTTCCCCCCTTGATTTAAAAATAGAAGCAACAGCACAGCCATAAAACCCTGTGCAAAATGCTTAGGATGTTTCCTTTGAGCTGTTGGGAGGGAAGGAATCTGGAGGAGGAGGGATGGCTTTGGTGTTGCTTTCTTGGAAAGCTGCTGCAGCTGAACTTTGCTGCTCAGCAGACACCGGGCAGCCTGAAGACAGCTGCCGTGGCTGGGGAAGGGGATGAAGGTCTGGGGCAAGGGAATTGTTTACACTCAAGGGAAAGAAACAATGTGAAAATGTGTCTTTGCTCTGAAAAAAAGACTATGGAAAAATAGCCTTTGGGGTTGCCCATGGTTATCATCACCCAGAGCCTCCAGATCCGGTTTCCTTGCTGGCAAATAAAGCTGTTTTTCTGGCTGCTGCTCCAGCAGTCCCCAGGATCAGAGCTGAGTGGGTCCCTTCCAGGTTAAGCACCAATTTACACAGAGCCCTGGGCCCTATTTCAGCACATCTCCCCCAGTCCACAAGTCTCAGGCAGTCCTAACCTCTCCCACGGCTTCAGTCATCCCAGGGGGTTGATGTAAACCAGATCCATCCTCTAGATAATGGCTTTTCCTTATCCATCCTTTTCTTGCCCTTGCTAGTTCCTTTCTGGGATGGATGGATGCACAGATGCATGGATGGATGGATGGATGGACATAACACAAGTTTTTTTCAGCAGCACAGAATTTTCATGTCACCCCTCCTCTCTGTCCCCCTTCTGCTCTCACTCTCTAAGCCAATAGTGTTGATTGGAGAAGGCTTTGATTAGGGGCAATGCTAATTGCCCATTAATTGTTGTGCTGCCCATCCTCGGCTGGTGTTTCCTGGCTATTTAAATGAACCTTATCTCTTACTGTCACCCAGTGAGCTCTCCCATGTGGCAAGTGGGACACAGTGACACAGGTGATACCCTGGATGCATCCTTACCCTGTGCCAGGTGTTATCCTTGACTTCAGCAAGAGGCAAAGCTGGCCCTGCCATGCCAGGACTGACATTTGCTCCAAGAATTAAATGGTTAAATCACCCTCCCAGGTCAGAGTACCTGTGGAGCTGATTTCCCCCCAGGGCTGTAACCTTGCTGTAGGGCTTCTATTTTCCCTTCCTGGGCATCCTTCCTCTGGATTTTCCTCCCTTGCAGCTGGGAATAACATGAAAAGCCAGTGTTTTGAGTGATCTGAATGGGCAGAGGCAGCTGTTAAGGCATCTCAAGGAGCACAGATGCTCCAGGACAGCAGACATTAAAGGGCAGACATCCTGTCCTTAAAATACTCTGGCTTCCAGCGAGAATTTATAGAGGTGCCATGAGATGGTGGCAGAGCAGACAGAAAGGCAGCCCAAGGAGGTCCTTCTCCCCTGCAGGCAGGGCAGACACACTATATTGGGGTCTTCCGAAAGCCCCACCAGCAGCTGCAGCACCACATGCTCTGGGGCTGCCTCCGGCAATGGAGCCCCGAGCTGGTTATTTTTGCTGAAGCCCAAAATCTTTTTTTCCTTCTCAGGACTATTTGGGACAATGGCTGGCTGCTGGTAAAGGCTGAACGTGACCTTTCCAGCAGCAAGAGCTGAAGTGCCTTGCTTGGCAAGAGCACCTCGGTGCCCATTTATAACCCGCTATTGTCCCTGTTCTCTTTTCTTTTCAGCCTTAATGTCAGTGTTACCTAGAAACAGCCCTTCGGCCTTACCCGGGACCAACTGGTAGGCTGGGAACTTCACCAGTGGCCCTTTCTCCCTGGTGAAAGCTGTGCTGAGACTGCAGATTAATTCACGAGGACTTGAATGGTGCTGGCAGCCCCCAGCCCCTTATTACTCAGAGCCCTGGTCCATCTGGGATGGCCCAGAGGGGACAAAGGGCAGCAATACCCAGGGAAAAGAAGGTGTCCAAGTCCTCCAGGCCTCTAACTGGGCTGTCTTCAGCTGGGACAGTCCAGAAAAAACAACCATTCTCATGGCTGGAGTTTGTAGCCCACCAGATGATCCCTGCACGTCTCCAGTCATCTCATCCCGTGGGGATCATTTGTAACACCCCAATGGGTGTGGGGTTGACTTGGTTGTTAATGAACTAAGCTACTGCTTATAGACATACAGCTCCCCAGCCCCAGGTCCTCAAGGGCCTGCTAGGTCTGGAACCCATTTAATAGAGACTCTGGAAAAATTCTCCTGCGGTGAATGCTTCCACAGGGGAAAGGGCAATGGCATTTCCCCATACTGGGTCCCTGTGTTTGTGCACCACGTCCCCCCGCCCCAGTGCACAATATCACGCCTGTTTTCAGCCTCGCTGTGTTTTCCCCTCCTCCTGCTCCAGCAGAGCAGCTGCAACTTTTCAAGCTGCAGTTTCTTCATACTTCCGACCCCTGCGAGGGAATGTGTACACAGCCATATTTCAGGCGGCTGGTGGGATGCGGTCCAGCTTTTTGTCCAGCTTTCTGGCTGGCTTAGTCACCCCCATCTGCTTAAGGAAAAGCCAAGACAACACGGAGGCGTGCACGGAGCTGGTCTGGAGCGAGGAGAAACACGAGGGGACCAGCCCACCATCTTTGCTCGTTGTTTTTCTTTATTCCTGCAGTCTGTCTGCCTATGGAAGGAGGGAGCAGCACCCCTGGGCTCTGCCTTGGGCCCTTTGGGTGCCCTTCCCGGGTCTCTTCAGCCTCCCAGGAGAGTCCGTCCACAGCCATGAGCATGAGGCAGTTAGAGGCTGAGATGGGATGCACAGCGTCTGATACAGGGGGTGGGATTCAGTGAATCATTTCTGAGCAGGGCTGTGCAGTGATCCCACCCTGAGCCACGCACAGGGAGCTGCACCGGAGCAGATCACGCAGCAGCTCATGGCAACAGCATCACTCGAGCCCTGCCATCCCCCCGTGCTCATTTCTCCCCCTGCCTCCACGCATCCCCCCATCTCCATCTGCTCTCCACCATCCAGCAGAGCCCCGGCATCCCGAGGGGGGTGGTCCTGAGCCCCTCCCCGCTCCTGCGTTCTCTCTCCGTGCTGGAGCTTTGCATAGCGACAGGAATGAGTCTGCCTTCCCCTCCCCCTGCTCCCCGATCTGGACCATCAGGCGCTCTCTGTCATTGATTTCCTTCGTGCTCGGCTTCCTAGAGCCATTATGCGGTATTGCAGGGGAGGGATTTTCCTTCTCATCTCCCGTGCCCTGCTCCCTGAATAAACCTGGCTGGAGAAACACCGGGGGCAGGGTTTTAAATGCGGCGGAAAAATAAATAGATATCGGATTTCCCTTAATGCATTACGAATGATTGCGACTGCACAATGTGTTTGTAATGGGCAATTTCAGGGGCGGGGTGGGGGGGTGTCT
>VWZF01003322.1:44730-102386 GCA_013396755.1 Sclerurus mexicanus
GGGGTGGGGGGGTGTCTGTGCCACCCTCCCCAGCACACACGGTGCAGGTGTGAATGGCGCTGAAGGGCGATGGTTAGTGGCACCCAGGTGTGGCTGTGACAGCTTGACATCCTGGGTGGGCTCCAGCCGGCTTTAACAACGTGCCCTTCTCTTTCCCCCCCCTCTCTCTGGCATTGCCCACAGAAGCTGCTGATGGCAACTCGACCCTGGGAGGCGGCAATGGCACAATGGGGCTGAGCGCCCGCTACGGCCCCCAGTTCACCCTGCAGCACGTCCCCGACTACCGGCAGAATGTCTACATCCCGGGCAGCAATGCCACCCTCACCAACGCCGCCGGCAAGCGCGACGCCAAGAACGCCGCCCCCGCCGGAGGCAACAAGAAGAAATCCGGGAAGAAGGAGAAGAAGTAGAGAAGAAGAAGGAGACCTTAGAGCTACAGGGCAGCCGGCTCCAGCACTCCCCCCCAAAACCACAGCCCAGGCCGGAGGACGAATGTGAATTTTTTTTTTCTTATTTTTTTTTTTTGGTGATGCAAAAGTAGGAAATGCTGCGAATGTATCTCGTCATCATCAGGTCTGGGAGCAGGGGCTCGCTGCTCTTAGATCTCATGATGGAAACCAATCCGGAAGCTAAACCGAACGCAAACAAGTGCCCTGTGAATAATGTTTTATACAATCCCTCGGGTATTAGAATATGCAAGGGCGGAAGGTCTTTTGCCACGTCTTTGGATTTGCTCCCAGTAGTCCGAGGCTTGTGCTCGGCTTTGCCCAATGTAAATAATTTTAACGTGGATCTTTTAATTTATAGCCCCTCAATCATTTTTTTGGAACGGAAAAGGAAGTCCTTAGCTTAGAGCCCATGCTCCAGTTCTTCGCTCTTAAATTTTCCATTCGTAAAATTCACCCCCCAGTTAATGATAGTGATGGGTTTTGGAATTTGGAAGTTGGTAGGGAGTGCTTCAGTTCCTGCTTACCTGTCACCTGGAGAAAAAAAAAAAAAAGTGTTTATATTGCATGAGTCAAAGGGAATATGGCAAAGCTGCATCCTAAACATTTTTTGTTTTGTTTTGTTTTTTTTAAATTGTAACCACTAATGGCCTGAAATATGAGAAAGTAAAAGCCCTCCTGATGTCTGAGAGGCAGGGAATTTGATAAGGAGCATGCCGAGGTGTGCGGCAGCTGCCCCAGCGGTTCTAGGGGTCTCCGAAGAGCAGACACATCTCAAACCTTCTTTGCAGTAAATATTTATATGTACAGTCGATGTTCTTATGGAATTAAGGCTAAGAGAGCCTCACTCCCCTGTGCCCAGGCAGCCGCCTGGCCAGGTCCCCGCCAGAGGGGACACATGGGGACGAAGCTTCACGTCTCTGCACACCGTGTCTGCATGCACGTCCCTCACCTCGCACCTGCACTAGCGCAGTAGCTCCACGGACCCAGAGAAGTCCTCGCATGCCCACGCAGCGTGGTGTGAACGCGCCGGCAGCCGCCCGAGCCTCCGTGCCGGGGCTGCCCTGGGGAAGGGGTGGGAGGGGGTGGGATGGGTTAGGTGGGATGGGGAAACTCCTTGCTTCTTATTTGGGCCCCAAAGGCAATTTGGGGTGATAAGGCGGTTCTGTAAGGCAGTTATTCGGGGGTCTCGCCCAAAGGGGTGGGATCTACAGAGCTGCTGGTGCATGGCTTTGGTGCAGAGTTGGTGACTGAGTAAGTGATGGTTGTTTTGGTGGCATTTGGGGACCAGATGCAGACAAGGGACCCAAGAGCAGGGGGTGATGCTGCAAAGTGGGGGGCAGTAACTGGGGGAGTGTCGTATGGGACCATATGGGGCCAGCCCAGAGGAGGTGATGCTCTCGCTGGCTTTGGGCTTTCCACCCTGCAGAGAGAATCAAAGGATGGGATGTTGAGTTTCTCCGTATGCCCATCACCCTTGCACCAGGCCAGCTTCCCATAGCAAAGTGGCTCTGAGCCCTCCAGGGAGGCATAGGGGGGTTTGTGTAGCCAGAGTGAGGAGAGGGGCTATGGGGTGGCCAGGAAGGGGCCACACCGAGTTTCCCAGGGGGTGTGTGTTGTTTTTTTTCCTTTTTTAATCACTAACATGTAACTCACCCAAGCAGATCCAGCCCTCTCAGCCAGACTCACCCCACCCCAGCCCCCTCCCCAAACCCAGGGCAGCAGGAGCATCAGCCGTGTCTCACCCGGATCCAGCCATCTCTGGCTCTGGCTGCACTGGGAGCGGTTCCCACCCTGTCCCCTGCAGCTGCCACCTGCCCCCCCACCTCTAGAAATGCCGTAGCTGAATCGTAGTCTTTATATTTTCTTTTTAATCTGCAATCTGAGGTAGCGTAGTGAGTGTTGTGTATTTAGTGGCGTGTTATTTTTAATCGCGGTAACTAACTTGTGGACATCAGTATTTTCAATTTTCTCTGTATCTTCTTTCCATGTGGTCTGTGCTCCGAGTGTACGTGAAATGAAAACACGTTTGCCCTTTCAATGTGTCTAATATTGAATTATACTTATATATTATATATATGCTTATATCCTTCTTATACCCATATAGACCAATGTCGATGTGTTACACGCAAGTTTTATACTCTAATATTTATATTGCTTTTTTTTCTTTGGGAAAAAAAAATAAAATGGTTTCTTCTGAATAAATGGTATTTATTCCAATAGGAGGAGTGAGACACAGATGGAGCCTGTCCATCCTGATTCTGCTGCTTCTAGTAGAAGGGGATCAGCCCCAGCTTGGCCCCAGCAGTGGGAATGGTCTTGGAGCACCCCTACTCTTGTGTCCTCCAGGCCTGCTCTTGGGGCACCCCCATTCTCTGGTCCCCCAGGCCTTTGAGTGGAGGGTGACATAGTTGTGGGTCATGACTGAGGACATGGTGATGCCCACAGCTACAGCCGGTTCCCCACCCCCAAGGGGATGCAGTTACCCCTCTCCATCACTGGCAGGGATCTGGTCACTCCTCCCCAGTCCCTGGAAGGATCTGGTCAGGCTTTTTAAGACCCAGTGGGGATCCATCCCATCACCTTCCCCATCACCAGCAGAGATCCACTCTCCCTTCTCCACGCTGGGGTCATTCACTTTTCATGGAGCCCGGGCTCCCCTCTCTGTGCTTGGAGAGGATGGATGGGAGGAGGGTCAGGCCAGAGCTCCATGGTCAAGATGATCCCTCCACCGTCTCCGTGCGGGGGGTCCAACACACGCTGGAGGAAAACATCCCGTGGCTCAGGGTGTTGCAACCATGGAGGAAAAAATAAGCTGCTGCTGGCCAGATGTGAGGGGGAGGGTGGAGGAGGCGGGGGCAGAGCAGCCCCGAGAGACAGACAGAGCCTGAGATGGGGGCGGGAGGGGACTGGGGCTGGTCCCTCCTGCTAGTAAAGCACGGGAGGCTCCAGATGCACAGGGCACAGCTCCCCCTTCCTGTACTCTCATCCCTTCCTACCCCGTGTCTCCATCCAGGCTGCAGCTCTGTGGCTTCCACACGCTGCCCCCCAGCAGCCCCCGAGTCTGCCCTCACAAACAGAGAGCACCCCTCGAACCTCCCTTGGAGACTGACAGACATTCCCCAAATCCCCCCGTATCCCACAGAGACCCCACTCTGCCCATCCTGCTGTGCTTCCACAGAGACCCCTGGAAATCCCCATGCACCTTTCAGGTGGACATCCCCCTTCCTAAATTCCCGTGCACCCCACAGATCCATCCCTCCTCTCCTCCCTGTGCCCACGGGGACAGCCCTGGTCACACATACGTGTGCAACCCCATGGGAGGGTGTTCCAGCCAGAGCATCCTCCTTTGGGGCAGGTGGTCCCAGATCACAGGGTAGGTGATGAGACTCAGGGCGGTGACAGGGCAGAGACCTGGTGCTGTAGGGCCCCATGACACCATGCCCTCTACCCCAGCCCAGGAGCTGCTCTCCCTTCCACACAGGATCACCTGGAGCGTAGTAGGGACAGCTCCAGGGGGTTGATGGTGGGGATCAATCACATCCACCGTCAGCTGATGGGGAACAGGGCTGTGCACTTCCAGGTACCACCTGTGGGCTGTCCCCACTACCTGGCCATCCTAGGGCACTGGACCTTGCCGGCCCCTTTGCTGGTGATGCCACCGGGCACCTAGAGCCTGGTGGTGGGGGCTGTGGGTGGAGGAACAGAGCATGGTCACCACTGGTGGGGAGCAAAGAGGCTTTGTAGAGTTGTGGGGGTGGGTTTGAGGAGCCACAGCCTCCCCAGTGCCCTGAGCCCCATGGTGTCCCCGTGTCCCCAGCTGCGGGTGTCGGTGTAAGGATGTGTGCACAGGAGGCACACTGAGTTGCATTTTCATTTCTCTCTCGCAGTAAAATCACCCAAGGGCACTGCGAGAGCCAGGAAGGGAAAGGCACAGACACAGACCTGGCCAATTAGTGCTGATGAAGGAAACCCGGTCAGCCGTGCTAATTAACGGGGACAGGCAGCAGCAGGAACATGCTCATTCCACCACAGTGAGCTGAGGGAGGAGTTCCCGAGCTGAGGTGCTGCGACAAGGGAGACCAGCAGAAACAGAGCCTGAATCACAGCCCCGATGAAAAGGATGCAAAGAGGGTGGCAAGATGGAGCCCCCATCAGCTGCTCGGGCTGAGAGACCACCAGGAGATTAGAGGCATCACTCCCGGGAAGGGTGACTTGGCTTTGGAAGGGAGGGGATGGTCGTGGATGTGGGATGGGAGTGAGTGAGTGAATAGGTGGGTGTGTCTTTCATCTCCAGCCATTGGAAGGACTGAGGGACTCTCTTCACTGGAGTGGGGCCGTGGGTTACAGCCCCTGTGCCTGGTGTGGGGTGTGAGTGGCTGTATCCCCCCCAAACCAGGTGTGCCTGGTGAGTGTGTGTGTGTTCACCAGCAAACTTTGAGGTGATCCATCCAGTGAGCAGAAGGAGACCTTGTGTCTGGGCCAGGGTGTCCATACTGGGATGCTCTGAACATCTCAACAGCCAGAAGGGGCTCATGTCCTCCATCCTGATGCCCTCCTGCTTCTTCCCCTCCTCCTTCTTTCCCCCACACTGGGATCAACTCAGCAACTTTTTTTCCCCTCTCCACTGTTCCTTGTCACCCTCCCAGGTGACAAACATGGTATGAGACCAAGGGAGCCCCATGCTGCTCCACAGGCAGCGGGGTGGAAGCTCTTGGTGGTAGAGGAAGAGGTCACACAGTGGTGGAGACCTCCTTGTCCTTCCATGGGGTTGTCCCCAACTCACCTCCTGCCCCTGGTAGGGCTGGAGCATCCAGATGCCAAAGGCAGTGTTGTCCCCATGTCACCAGCTTGTGGGGCCCTTGTTCACAGTAGTCACTTTTTTTGACCAATTGACCTTGAAAATCAAAGCAAAACAACAACAAAAACAAAGGAAAATGGAAAAGAAAAAAAAAAAAAAGGGAATTGAGCCAACCCAGTTTCCCATTGGATCTGTGAGCTGAGCTGACCTGTCACTTGGCCACATCCTGCATCAGGCTGTGGTCACGGGATGAGTCTCATCTGGCAGCTCCTCCAGCCATGATTTCACCCAGCAAAGCACAAGGTGGGGAAATCACAAAAAAAGCTGAATTTTCACTCAGTTCCATCTCAGCCCTCCCTTTGGGGTCCCCAAAGACAGTCAGGAGGTCGTTCTGGGTCTGACACAGACACTGGGAATTGGAGCCTGCCCTGAGCAGAGGAAACCCTTAGGGACCAGTGGCAATGGGAGGCTTCTCCTCCTATAAAAGCCTCAGAAGGGAGGGCAGCAGATGCAGCCAAAAGCACTTGGCAATCTCGGTACTTGGGATACAAAAAGTCCAAAAGGGACTCACTGGGACAGTGAGTGCAAAAGGCCAGGCAAGGAGAGTGGGTGTCCATAGCCAGGGGGTTTGTTGGGAAAACTTTTCCTGCAGCGCCCCTGCCCTTCTCCCCTCCAGCCCCACCATCACCTCCCCCTGCGATTTTATTCCTCCCTGGCACAGCTGGCTCCTCTCACACCTCACATTCCAGGGTGAGTGAGAGAGGTGTTTCACCATCCTCCACGTCCCTTCCTGCTCCATAAATCCATTTCCTGACACTTTGATTTATTATTGTTTTTAATAATAATAATGTGTGCGTGGATGGAATAAAATTTGCTTTTTGCCGACAGAAACCTTGTGACCCCGGTGAAGGAGAGGGCGGAGGGCGGGCACTGCCTGTCCTTAGCCAGCCCCCGTCAGGACTTGGAAGTTGCCAAGACCTCATCCATCACGTGGAGAAGCAGGAGCAGCCCTCAGCCACTCTCCAGGCTGTGGGAGACCGGACGAAATAGGATGTGGTGGTATTTTGCTCTTTCACAGCCTGTGTAACCTCTGCTGTGTGGTGGCATGAGCTGCTGGGAGAACACTCTGTTTGTCCTTCCCGCAGGGCAGAGCCCTTGTCACAGCCATGCTGGTGGCCGGGTGCCGGAGGAGATCAGTGCTGGGGAGCCAGCCAGGACCTGAAGTCATGGAGCTGGGAGAGGGGAGGGCAGCAAGGAGGGGCAGAGAAGGAGAACAATGCCAGGAGAGGTGAAGTCAAACCAGACAGAGAATCCATGGGCACTGCTGTTGGGACACGGTGTGGCTGGAGGGGCTCAACTCCAAGGGGACACTGCTGTGTGTCCACTCCGGTGTCCCCCTGCTCTGCTGGAACTCGTTGTGGTCCCTGTGGTGCTATAGGTGAGACTTGCCATGGTCACTCTCACAGAGCTGCTGGTGGCAGAGCCGGCCCATGTGCTTGGTCCCGGGGTCTGATACTGCCTCTGCAGTCAGGAACTCCCCTCTGCTCCCCAGGAACCCAGTGCTGGTCACTCCAAAGCAATCCCTGGAAGCACAGAGCCAGGCACAGCTAATTCCCTCAGGGATGCCCCCAGCCCTCATTAGCCCCAGAGAGCTGGGGCAGAGGCAGGGCTTTGGAAAAACTCCAGCCAAAAAAAAAAGACACGCCAAGAAAAGCCACTCATGGCCAAAGTGTTCCCTGGGTAGTGCACAGGGGTTGCCCGTGCCCAGCACTGCCTGCCTGGTCCTTCTCCCTTTGGCATATGCCAAAAGTGGCCGTGTCCGGTTTGAGGAGGGGACTTTGTCCCGCCTCTCTATGGGAAAACTACCCAGAGCTTTGCCGAGGCAGCTGGAAGAAGGAAAGGGAGCGGAATCAGCTGTTCTGGGGCATGTTCCCCTCGCAGGGGGCAGGAGCGTGGATGCTGCAGTGCCCAGCACATCCTGCTGGCCAAGGTTTAGAAGCCGCTGCCAGTTTCAGGCTGGAGAGCTGAGACACAGCCGGGGGAACTCCCGTGCTCTCCCACAGGGTTCACAACACAGCAGGATTTGACTGATTCAGGATTTGAGGGGAGCCCTTCCCGGTGAACCCCAAGTGACACAGCCCGGCTGGCACAGGGAAGGGAAAGCATCCAATGAAGCCGAGTGGTGCCAGAGGGAAAGGACCCCTCCGTGCTCCGGAGGGTTTGGGGGAGCTGTGCCCAGGATGTGGGTGGGTGCCAGGTCGGGGGGTGGGGACCCTGCCATCCTCCCCACCACCTCCAGACCAGGGCACAGCCAGGGGGGTCCCCGCGAGCCGCAAGGGCAAAGGGGGGCTTGGACCCCCCCAGAGATGAATGAGAAGGAGGGTCTTCGCTCTGCAGAGTGAGACGGGACGGGCGCCAGGGAGGGAGAGGGGCCAGATGGGAGGAGAGGGAGAGGAAGAGGCAGACAAGGCTCCTTTGTGCAGGGCAGCAGCCGGTGAGGGGAAAGAGGGGGAATGGGGAAGGGGCTCATGGGTGCTGGGTAGGGAGGGGGCCAGGCTGTCTCTCTCTAACCCCAGGGGTCCCCACCGTGGGGTGCATGAAGTAATCCACTGGGGTGCAGGAAGAAAATGGGTTTTATACAGCTAAAACCTTCAGAAAGATTTTAGAAATAGTGGGGGTTTTTTTCATCTCTACCCTATCCTTTTATAATTTGTGTTTTAGTTTGTGCTCTGCAATGTACTCGTTATCCCAGCAGTTACGTGTAGGGAATTTAGAAATCAATAAATACAGTGGGGAGGGTGGAATAAAAAAATATGGAGCCTGGAGCTCCACATGGTGGTGGTGGGTGCCTCGTGTTGTTAGAAACCAAGTCTCCTCCCCCACTGCTAAGCACCCCAGGGCGATGGGGCACATCTCCCTGCTGGAGCTCATGGGATCTGTGCTGCCCTCCCCAGAGATTTGGGGTGTACCCACCCCCTCACTGAGCACCTGCCCCATGGCCTCTCTGAGGCCACCCCAGCCTGGCTTCCCTTCACCCCCTGGGTCCCTCTGGCCAGGCCCAGTGCCAGGTTTAAACAATTATTTTATCCCAGCTCTT
Source organism: Sclerurus mexicanus (assembly GCA_013396755.1). NCBI lineage: Eukaryota > Metazoa > Chordata > Aves > Passeriformes > Furnariidae > Sclerurus > Sclerurus mexicanus. The sequence continues at coordinate 53,075 of VWZF01003322.1, forward strand.
TTTCTTACCTATTTTCAGAGGAAACTTGGGCCTCCCACTCCCCAATTAGCAACTTGTCATTGGCAAGCTCATCAAAAGGCTGCTAAAAAGACTCAAACTGAGATTTGACACAAACTAGGGCAATAATCAGGTCTCTGCCCTCATTTTAAAATTATCCTAGCAGTCCTTTGTATGTCCATGCCTGTGGGGACCCACTCCTGAAAGCCCCCATAGAGCCAGTGCTGTTTGGCTGGCTCCATCCCACACCTGCTGGGGACACCTCGAAGAGAAAAAGGAGGCTGGGGAAGAGGCAGGGACATTTTGGGACACAGGCCTAGCTGGTGGCTGTGTCCCCCCACCCCCCAAAATTGCCTGTGAGGGGATGGGGAAGGCACAGAAGTTGACTGAGGATGAGGTGTTGGTGGCAGCTCACTGTAGTAGAAGGGCCTGGAGCAGCTCCAGGGGACACCAAGGACCTTCTTGTTGATGTCCTACCACCACCTTTCTAAAGCCATGGAGGTAGGCACAGGAGCAAGGGCTGCTCCCCACCGCAGGCAGGGGGTAAAGGCAGAGCTGTCTGACCAGAAGGGGACAGAGCTGGCCACTGGTGGGTTTTGGACATCCCTTGGGGTACCTACGATGAGGTGCCAGCAGGACTTTGGTACCAAAACAGCTGCTGCAATGTGCACTTGGCTCCAGGACCAGAAATACAGCCCAGACTCGTCTGTCCATGCACCAAGGATACAGCTTTTACCCCTTGGCTCCAGCCCCCTGCAGAGAGCCAGTCCCAAGGACAAATTCCTCCTGTGCCACCAAGCCAGGGCCACGTGGATGAACATTTGTCCCTCCAAAGTGGCCATCTGGGAGAAGGTGTCCTTCATCCCAGCAGAGCAGCAGGGAGCTGCAGCCTGGCCCAATTCTGGCTGGTTTGACCTCTAAACTCAGCCGGCGACTGGGCTGGTGCTGCTTATGTGACAGCAAAGCAGGAGGACCTTCTGTGGGGTCACCAGGAGGGACAGAGCTGTCACACTAATATGTACACCTCTGGGGACAAGAAAGGCTCAAGCAGTGTGGCCAGGGCTCTGCTTGTTGGTTTATCCCTGGGGAATATCCATCATGGCAAGTATTTAGACAGTGAGGGCAGCTCCTGTCTTCCCCACTTCCCACCCACTTGGCATCTGGGTGACATTTGGGCAGGGGGGACACCTCCATCCACCAGAGCCCACTCCATGTCTGGGCTCTCAGGCACCGCAGCAGGTGTTCCAAGGTGGATTTTTGGTGAAGGATTTCCAGCCTTCCCCTGGGATGTGATGGCAGCACTCAGACCACCACATCTGCTCCAGGTGGCCACTCCAGCCTGGATGAGGTCCCTGCAGCTCAGTGCCACAAGGCTTCGGGTTCACCTCTGCACCAGCAGTTATGATATGGAGGCAAAAATCATATTTTTGGTACCAAAAATCATGTTTATTTCTCCATCTTTTGTACATACAAGCTCTCAAACAGCACTCCCAGAGCATCGCTTTCCCACAGCTGCAAAGCCATGAAAAAAGGCTTTAGATGAAAGGAACTGGTACAAGAAAATACAGAGCTCCCGGGCAAGGCTCCAGGCTGGCCCAGATGCAGCTCACGTATCCCAATTTGTCCCTCATTTTGCAGCTTTCTGGTGCTGCTCAGAGCAGCCATGGACATTTGGCAGTTCCTGCCTGCCCTGACCAGCTTGGCAGAGCCCACCAACACCCCAACATGAGGGTGGCACAGCCCCACAGGGAGCCCCCTGATGCCCCAGGCACTGGGAAGGCAGAGGCACTGATACTTTAATTATCCTACCTGCCCTTTTTGACTCCCTCTTTCTTTTCCAGAGTGGGTGGGAAGGGGTCAAGCCCTGTATCCACTGCTCCATCCCACACCCCCTGCAGCAAACAGGGGAACCACAGCTCACCCAGGTTTGTGTGTGGGGAATCCCTGGACTGTGGCTGCCTATGGCTGAAACAGCCACGTTTCTCCTCTGTAAAATCAGCATTTCTCTCACTTTCCTCTTTCCAGCACAAAGCTCCTGTGCACAGACAGCACCCACCTCCTCCCAAGGGCGCATCCACAGCCGCTCGCTCGCCGCTCTTCTCCACGGTTCACGCACCGCTGGGTTTGCATACCGGAGCCCCAACACCTGGGATGGAGTGGGATAACAGACATGCCGTGCATTTGGAGCAGGGAGCAGCCATTGTGCCCTGCACAAAGAGCCTCACCGAGTGCAGCCGCTGCCGGGAGGGACTGGTGGCCGTGCCACGTGCCAGGAGGGGCTGCCGGACTGACCTGGCACAGGGGACATGCTCGCCTCACCTCCTTCAACCTTTTGTTAGTGCTTCCAGCCCGTGGTGTGATAACAAGCCCCAGAAACACCCAAAATGCTATGAAAAATGGAGTATTATTACTATTGAGCAAGGATTATTACCGGACATAAAGGCTCTGAGCAACTTGGTCCGGTGAAAGGTGTCCCTGCACGTGGCAGGGCATTGGAACGAGATGGTCTTTTAGGTCCTTTACAACCCAAACCATTCTGGGATTCTGTGAAAAGTGCATTAAAACTAAAAGCTGCAAAGTGAGACTTCTGGAGGGACCAGTGCTCCCAGTAGTGCTCTGGTGGGCACAGTTCCTTCAAGGAAAGAGCCTGCCCTGTGCTGGGTGACCCCAGACATGCCCTCAGACCCTTCTGCACACCTCCTGTGTTAGGTCAGCCCTCCCTGGGTGGCTCTTCCAGATTGGAAGGTGCCAACCTGCCTTCTTTCCCAGAGTATTCCCAGCCACTCTATTTCTTTCTCCACCCTCCTGACACCGCAGCTTTTACCTGGGCTGGGATCAGCCTGCCATCTCCCTCAGGGATGTGATGGCAGTCAGGCTGCGTGCCAGTCTCAGATGATGCTGGGATGTTATGGATCACTCTATTCCTTCAATGTTACAAAGATGTTAAATTAGAACAAGAAAACAACCCAACACCTGGAAGCCACAAGCTGGGGCACAGCCATTCCCACTGTAAACACCAGGATTCAGCACCCTGCAAGACCAGACCTGTGGTCCCTGACTGTCACCCAAGCACTGAGCTGTGTAGGGAGGACTGTGGCTTTACTCCATCCCTGCCTTTCTGCCCGATCTGCTGCACCATGAGAACCACAGGTGATGTTCCTCTCCTTAGCTGAAGCCTTTGACACTTCAGCTGTCTATAGGGATGGACCAGAGATGGGACAGGAGAGCTAAAATGACACAAAAACTGCCACTAACAGTACCGAGAGGAAGAAGGAAGATAAATTACCCTCCATATCATGCACAGATCGCAGAGTGAAACTATTTTACTTACTGAAAGCTCTCACAGGATGAGCATCGTTCTGCCTTTGTCCGGGGGCAATGTCCAGCTCAAGCAGCTGATGATCTCTTTTGTCTCCTCAGGGATGCTCTGTCTCTTGTCACCTTGCTGGCTTTTCTGGTCTTGCTTGGTTCTGAAAAAAAGGTAATGTTAAAAACAGGAGGAGAAGGCTCCTCCAGGCCAGCTCTGGCACAGACCACCTTCCTCAGGGGCTGCAGATGGTTGGGCTGGAGGTGCAATCGGAGCACGGGACACTGGGGAGTTGAGGCATTCCCACCATGGGATCGAGGCTGCAAAATGCATCAGCTTAAGGGTTCAGGCATCCATCTGTTTTCACCTCAGCCCCAGAGAACAGGTGTCCTTCTGACAGTAGTGCCTGATGGGCAAAACCGTGACCCACATGAGACTTAGGAGGTTGTGCATCTCATGCATCCCCAATGCATCCCATGGGAGAGGAGAGTCGGTGGAGGATGCTGCCCCCAGGCTCTCACAGGGCTTTGCTGGCAGAGATTACAGCCCCTGCCTTTCTCCCCCCACCCATCACGCTCCACACTTTGTCCTTATCCATTTAAGCCTCCAGCTGCTGGTGTCCCAGTAAGGAGACACAGACGGTGTCAACCCTTAAGCCCTTGTAGCCTAAAGCCTGAGCTCATCCCGCTCATGACGCTCCAGGCAGTAACCCCGAGCCAGAGCAGCCGCCGGCGGGCACCGGGGCATTCGGTGGACGAGGGCACGGGGTGAGCCCTGGCACGGCCCCATTCCCGTCTGCAGTGCCTTGGAAGATGCGCTTTTACGACTGGGAGGAGACCGGCTCAGGGATGTGGAGCGGCAGCCGAGTTACTACTGCCCAAGAGCTGCAGGCGTGAGGAATTAACTCTTTCGGGGCTGAAAACCTTCCGTGCTGTCATCCCCAGCTCCTGAAATAACAAAGGCAGGCACACGAAACTGTGCAGAGCAGACAAGCTACAGGATTTAAAAGCCTTTTGGAGGCTCTGCTAAATAACAACTGCAAACCCAGCATCCCTCTCTCACCCTCCACCCCTGAAACTCCCCCTCACCCTTCCCTGGTGCATCTGCCTCTCCCTGCCCCACTCCCAGCCGCAGCCCCACAGGGAATTGTGGTAAAGGGGGCAGGAGACATCACTTATCGGTCTGTCCTCCACCCCAAAAACCAGAGAGCTGTGCACAGGGGATGGCTCAGACAGCATTTGCTCCCTGTGCACAGCAGGTCTGACACACGGAGGTGACACACATAGCCTGGCTGGGAACAGACCAACAGCCTCCAAACCTGGCCATCTCCCACCTCCCTTCCCCTTCCAGGTCTGCTGGCAAGATGTCCCTTGGTCAGGGTGGGCATTTTTTTGGTGCTGGACCCCAGTGTGTGGGCGCTGCTGATGGGTCACAGCCCCTTGGGATTCTGGCACCGAGCAGAGATGAAGCATTTGGTGTGTGCAGACAACACAGGGAGCATTCAGAGCTGCCAGGCTTTGTGCATGGATTCCCTCAGGGCTGCAGCAGGAAGGGGGAGAGAGTTGGTGAGAGGATGTCCCCCCAGCTGCCAGCTGGGCTGTGGCAAAGCCAGAGAGGGCTGAAAGGAAGCAGGAGTCTGTTCTCAATGCACTGCTTGTCCTCCTCCCTCTGCAAACTCTCCTCTGATCCTGCAGCCCCTTCTCCTCCCGGGGCCTTGCTCTGCACCCAGGCTCTCCCACACTCCCAATTCCTCTCCTGAGCCTCAAATTGGAGCAGCAGCTTCTTGCTCCTCTGGGCAGAGTCATCTTCCTCCCACAGCCCGGCTCTCCCCCCAGCTAACCCCCTTCCCAACACAGCATGAACCCAGCAGACTGCTTCCTCCCTCTCTCCCTGCTTTCCTCCCTCCCTCCCTTCCCCTCCGCTCCTTGCAGCTCCCAATTACTTCCTCACGCCCTCACCGACACTCTCTCATCTTTCTCACCAGTTAATTTTCTCACATCCTCCCACCTTTTTATTCCATGAATGTATTCCATTGCTTTTTTTAACCTGGGTAAACCATAAGCATCCGCAACATCCTGTGAAGGGGAGGGCTGTGAAATGACGGCTTGGCATTTAAGGCTGCCCCTCCCAGCTTCATTCAAGCTCTTACTTACAATGGAGAAAAACATCTCCAGTTTATAATTTCATATGTCTCCTCCACATCCCTTTCCTGAATTAAGCCTGCACCTGATCTAGCTCATGAGGTCCCTCCTCAGGCAGGGGAACCAGAGCTGCAGGCAGCACAAAGCATTTCAAACAAAGAGAAAGCCACAATTGTGGTTGCTTTTCTCTCCTTCCTTCCTTTCCCAGAGATTTCTAGATCTCAGAGGGGGCTTTGGGGTTTTAACTGGTGCAGAACAATTGGCTGACATTGCACTGACATGCCACACACCCCATGTTTTTCTCCGAGTGGAAATGGTCAGCTTGGAGCATCCCTGGGCACACTAAACTAAAAGGGAAAAACACAGAGGGCAGAATAAACTCTTTGAGATCAGAAAATCACAGAATAGTTGGGTTGGAAGGGACTTCAGAAACCTTCCAGTTCCACCCCCCTGCCATGGGCAGGGACATCTTCCACTAGCCCAGGTTGCTCCAAGCCCAGTCCAACCTGGCCTGGAACACTCCCAGGGATGGGGCAGCCACAGCTTCTCTGGGCAACCTGTTCCAGGGCCTGCCCACCCTCACAGGGAACAGTTTCTCCCCAATATCCCATCTAACCCTGACCGCTGGCAGTGGGAAGCCATTGCCTCGTCCTGTCTCTCCAAGTCCCTGTCCAGCTCTCTTGAATCCCCTTTAAACACTGGAAGGGGTGTTAAGGTTTCCCTAGAGCCTTCTCTTCTTCAAGCTCAATACTTCCAGCTCTTTCAGCCTGTCTCTATAGCAGAGGTGGTCCAGCTCTCAGAGCATCTTTGTGGCCTTATAAGCCACCAAGCATCCAGGTCAGGTCCCTCTGCATCCCTTCACACTCAGTTTTTTGTTTTGTTTTTTTTTCTATTGAAATACTGTCAGAAATATTCCTACTATTCACAGTCTTCCTGTTGTGTTTTGTTTCCTGCTTTTTAGCCAGTTAAATATCATGTTGCAGCCATGTGGGAACGTCCCTCTCCTCCCAAAGGAGCTCAGTTTCTTTAGGATATGGCAAGAGACCCCTTTGGAAATCCAGGTGGGCTTTATCAACATGCCCTCCACAGCAGCAGGACAGGAAAACACTGGAGTCACTGAACATAAATAGCAAAGACTATTTATGGCTTGACCAAGGGATTGCTGGGCTGGAACCCCCTGCCCAAAGATGCTACTTTTGATCATCCCCAGCAGATCTGATTTGAGATTTCAGTGGCTTTGGACAGGACTGACAAAACATTTCAAGAACGCTCAGAATTGCTGCCTTCTGCCCACAATACATGGACTTTTGTCCCAGCATGATTTTGCCTGCTGGCAAAGCTGCAACCTGCCCTGCTCCCCTGGCTCCATCTCTAACCTGAGCAGCAGCATCTCCTCTCCTGCAGCCCAGGGAACAGCCTGAGCACTGGGACAAGTGTCTGCTCTGTGCACCAGCGTCTTGTTTGAGAAAGCAGAGTTCCCCCCCCCCATCCAGACTGGCTCAGTCCTGGCTCTCTCCTTTGGCTGACTGGGCCAGCAGTGATGGATTTGTGATTGATTTCCTGCCTTCACTTCCCCGTGTGGTGGGGAGCAAATGGCAAAGCTGTGACATCAAGGTGACAGAAAAGGACACTGGTTGAGTCACTTCAACCACAAACCAGTTCCAAATCATCCAGCTGAAGCTCTGAGGGTGGGACAAGAGCTGAGCCAGACCGGGGGAGGACACTAAGCTATTGTGTGAGTGCCCTGCCATGGTCCCTCAATGAGCTGCTCAGCATTCCCCTTTCCCTGACCTCATTCCCCGACAACGGCTCCTTTAAGGAGAAGCCCGGCGGCTTTTCCCATTCCTTCACAGCCTAGGGATGGAGTTGCTCGTGACTGAATAGACACAGCTGCCTGGGCAGGATGGAAATCAGAGATCAGAGCTGACAAGGCTCACACGCTGAGCTCCTGTCTTCCTTGGAAGCCGTGACGGGGGGGTGGAGAAATGTCCTGACAAGTGGGGATGGAGGAGGACAATACATCCCACTGGGAGAGCTCCCGGGGACCACAAAACATCAGACAGGAGGTTCATGGGGAGGAGGACTCAGGGAAGCACCGGGTCCAGCAGGATCCTCTGCAAACACATGCAGCGATGCCAAAACCAGGGTCAGGACCTGGTGTGGGTTAACCCCAGTGGGCAGCTCTGCCCCACACAGCCCCTAAGCCCCCACAGCAGGATGGGGGGCAGAAGGGGAAGGGGGAGGGTTGAGATAAAGGTGGTTTAATAGGTAAAGCAACAGCTGAGAATGCAAACAAAGCAAGTCAGGAATCCATTCATCACTTCCCCTCAGCAGGCAGGTGTTCAGTCACTGAGCAGCTGGTGGTGTTTAGCTGCTCACCAGGGTTCAACCATGACAGGACCCCACGGATACTGCACTTCACTGAAATCACCTTCTGAATGGAGCAAAAAAAGGGAAAAACCCAAAGGGCAGGGGAGGGAAATCCTGCAGGGACAGGCAGAGTTCAGGCCCATGTGCCTGGTACCCCCTGCCCCAGCTCCTACCCCCATGAGCAAGGTGTAAGTGGAGTCCTCGTGGCCCTTGCACCCTGTAGGCAGTGAGTCAGGGCCCCTTGTTTTTGCAGGTGTGGAAGGGGAAATCCTTCCCCTCCAAGGGAAGCTGGGTCTGGAATGGTTGTGATGGCGGCGAGTGTCCCCCCCAGGGTTTTGATTACAGCGGGAGAGCTTCCTGTGGTCAGAGCACACAGCATTCCTCTGGGAAAGGGCCAGAGGGGTGAAGCCAAATCAGGGACATGTCCGTGGGTCAGGGGCACGCTGTCACCAAGAGATGAGGTGCTGTACAGGAGCACATGTGGTGCCAGGGTCACTTGAACATACAAGTTTTGGGCTGCTGCTGCTCATGGACACCAATCCCGACCCTGCAGGAGGGACACGGACACCTCACACATCACAGCACCAAGACACATCTGCCAAACAGAGGCCAAGCTGATGAGGGTCTGAGGGGGCAGCAAGGCTGCGCTAACCACAGATTAGCCTTGTACTCCACTGAAGCCAAAAGGCAGAACAGCCTGTTACAATCACAGAATTGTCTAGGTTGGAAAAAACCCTCTGAGATCACCCAGTCCAACCATTAACCCAGCACTGCCAAGGCCACCGCTAAACCATGTCCCCAAGTGCCACACCCATGTGACTTTTTAACATTTCCAGGGATGGTGACTCCACCACTGCCCTGAGCAGACTGTGCAAGGGCTTGATGACCCTTTCAGTAAAGAAATATCCCCTAATATCCAACCTGAACCCCCTCTGGCACAACTTGAAGCCATTTCCTTTTGTCCTGTCACTTGTTACCTGGGAGCACAGCCTATCCACCATCTGGTTCAGGGAGTTGGAGAGAGTGAGAATGAGAAGGTCCCCCTGATACTCCTTTTCTCCAGGATGAGCCCTCCCAGCTTCCTCAGCTGCTTCTGGTTCTCCTGATCTTTCCCCAACTCTCTTCCCGTCCCTGGACATGCTCCAGCCCCTCAGTGTTACTTTAAATCCCTGCCCTTTTCTGTGTGTAAAAGATGAGCAAAACTCCCACTGCCACTGTTGGTTGTATAAAATGAGTGGGAAGTTTCTCTCCAGACTTCTCCTGCCCCTCGTCCTGTATGTCAGAGAGAAAAGTTGTATCTTCACCTCTTCTAAATCTCTACTCTGGTTTTCTGTTTGCAAATACTTATCTCAGAGATGTTCCTCCTCCACTCTTCTGCCCTGGTCACCAGCTTGTAGCGATTAGTGTGGCACAAATTGGCACCACCTGTCCTCACTCCCACTTTGGGTCCTGTTTTCCTCTGCCTTCTTTTCCACCTTGAGCATATCACATCCCCTCTACTCAGAATCTCCCATGCAGGGACCACCTTCAGCAGCACAAGAGCTGCTTTAACATCTCTTCACACTGGGATTCTGCTTCCTTAGCCTGGAATCCTTTTTAATAGGCTCTGCAGTAATAGGACAAGGGCTCTCGTTCTGAAGGCAGATTCAGACTAGATATAGGGAAGAAATTCTTCCCTGTGAGGGTGGGCAGGCCCTGGCACAAGTTGGGCAGAGAAGCTGTGGCTGCCTCATCCCTGGAAGTGTCCAAGGCCAGGCTGGACTGGGCATGGAGCCACCTGGGATAGTGGAAAGTGTCCCTGCCCATAGCGGGGAGTGGGAACCAGATAACCTTTAAAGGTCCCTTTTAGTGCAAGTTACTTTGTGATTTTATGATTCTGAGAAAAAGTTTGGCATTCTGAACTGAATCCCTGGGCAGGAGAACAGACGATGGCACGGTGGAAGGTGCTCTGTGAGCCAGCACAAATGGAGGGGTGGAGAAGCTATTTTAGATATGGATTAAAAGAACAGCCCACGTCAGCAACCACAGCAATACCAGCTGGGTATGTGGACCATGCCATGGTTTCCTTGACAGCTGAAAGGAAGGAACAAACAGCAAATCGTAGTAGTAGATACTGTTTTTATTGTCCCTTCCCAGCCCTGGAGCTCCCTGCAGGAAGAAGCACAGAGGAGGCACAGCTTGGTGAGCAGCCCTACCCTGCCATGCTCTCCTGCTCTGGCAGGAGCAAAGCTTCTGCATTGCAAAGCTTCCTGTAAAACATCCATCACTCCAGCCCTGTTAACCACTGGCAAGGAAAACACAGGACCCCGTGACACTGATGTGGCAGGAACAGGGAACAGAGCCCAGTATCTGGACTCCTTCACAGAGGCTTTGTAAGCAACAGCCTCACACCCTGCTCTGCTACAGAAAATAGCATCTTTTCCCTGTTATATCATGGAAAAGGACAATAAATGTTCCGTGTCCTGTTCCTGCACAGGGTAAAATCCAGTGGGTCTCCACTCTGTAGATGCTTGGAGGGAATGTTTTCATGCCCTGTGGGTATGATAGGGGGTGGGGAGGCATCCACCTCCCCTGCTCTGGATGGAAGGGAATGAATTAGGATCCAGACTGCCTGGCAACGCCTTCCTCCTGGGGAGGAGAGCGGGGGGACGGGTTCACAAGGATTTCTAGGCACGTTGTCTAAAGCCTTTCACTTCCTCAGAGCCCCCAGCTGTTGGGTTATTTGCTGTCTGTGGAGGCCTCTCTGGCTGCTCCACTGATCTCCCCCAAGGTCTTCTCCCTCTCTGCTTGGCCCAGTTGCCTCCTTGTGCCTCTCCAGCATCCCGGGCTGCTAATGCCCTCCTGCCCTCTAATCTCCCTTTCACTCCCGTGCTGGTGCTCAGGCCACTAAGGAGATTATCCCGGCCGCAGCTGCTCGTCCTCCCCGACAACAGGGGTGTCACCCCGGGGGGAGCCACGTGCGGGGGTGGACACATGTGCTGCCACCACCCCAGTGGCAGCGCAGCTCTGGTGCCCTCTCCTGTCCAGCCCCAGCCCCAGAAGAGGTGCAGAGTAGGATGGGAGGTCCTGGAATCGGGCATGAGCAGGATATTTTCCTCCCACAAACTGCGAATTTGGGAGACCTGCACTCATGTGGCCACTCTTGTTTGTGTGGGAATCTCCCAAATTTGAAAACGAGAAAATCAGGACACGCAGGCAGAATATGGAGCATCCCCCTTGGAGCATCCCCCTTGGAGCACCCGGACTCAGCCTTATGCTCCAACAGCACAGAGGCAGATTCTACAAGGCAATTAAACCCCCAATCCTAAATAAAACAGCCCCTTCCCGCTGCCCCTACAAAGCCCAGGCAAAGATGGGGAGCTCCGGGTACCAATCGCGCCCCCCCTGCGCATCCTTCCCGGTACCGAGGGGGTTAACGCCGAGCTCTCGCAATCTCCGTTTCCGTGACAACAGTTCCCGATGAATCCCAGAGCTCTAAAATCCCATTAAACATCTGCGAGAGGCTGCCCAGGCTGCCACCTGCCGGCATCCCCCAGCCTGGCCCCCATGGCCCCAGAGCCGGCGCCCCAAAAACACAGCTCAGAGAAGCAGGGTCAGCACCAGCTTGCTGAGGTGGGGCACGAAGCCTGGCTACCAGACCCGGGATTTGGGCTAGTAAAGGGAGGCTGTAAGGATTGAGGGTGTAGATACACACCCTCGAGTCGCCAGAGCCTTGGGGGGCTCCTAGGAGGGACAGAACACCCCATCGCCGTGGGTTTGGCTGGCAGAGGTGCTCCTCTCAGAGCAAACCAGTCCAAATTCACCCACAGAGGGGGGTCTCAAAGCTCTGAGGGCAGGTTTGAGCAACAGCAGTGAGCCACTGGCATCTAGTAGGGCTTTTGAGGGTTTTACACTGACCCATCTGCTTGTGGAGGGTCTGGGGGGGCTGTGAAGGGTCTCTGAAGCTGAGACAGGTCAGTGGCCCAATGGGAACTTTAGACTGAACTCATCCTGAGCCAGACAAGGGGTCTGGAAGGCTGAGGAAGGATGCTGTGACATGGATAATTAGGTTAATTAGGGTTCCTGCCTCTCTGAGCAAAGTGTAAGTGGACTCCTTGTGGCCTTTGTTACCTCTGCTTCGTTCACTCCCAGCTTTAGTGTACTCAAGGATTTTTAAACACCCTTTATATTTGATTTGAGAAATTTGGGCTTTTTCCCTCTCCTTGCTTCCACCACTGCCTGCAATAAGAAAAGGGCATAAGGAGTAGGTGAGGAGAAAGTTGGGGGGGGTGCTACTCATTTCATCTGATCACAAAATCATTCAGGTTTGAAAACACTTTTAAGACCATCAAGTCCAATCATCAGGGATGCTGACTCCACCACTTCCCTGGGCAGCCTGTTCCAATGCCAGTGATGCTCCTGATGGCATTGCTCAACCAATGTGTTCCTGCTGTGGGTAGGAAAATCAGCACTGTTTGGTCTGGTGTCACACAAAGGGTTCTCTAGATACTGGGCAAACAGGGCACTGGCACTCGGGAGATCCTATGGAGCTTCCATGGTGGAAGCAGTCCAGGAGAGAATGGGCACAATCCTTGAGGGAAGCTCAGACAATAGCACAGGGACAACCCTTTCCTGTGTGCCTGTTAATGGGGCTCTGTGACCTTAGAGAGAGAACCTGGGCACAGTGTCCAGGCTTATTAAAATACAGCTCATTATACCATATATAATATCTATAGAAGTCAAATATATACAATATGTAAACCTTATTATACAGTAAGGCTCCCACAGCTGAACCTGACTGTGAGAGTGCTCAGAAGTAGACGTTGCTATCCCTAAGCTGCACCCCAAATTCCTCCCCTGCACTCCTGGGTTCAGAGGTGCAGCTTTCCAGCTTTTCCTTCCATTCTCAAATGCTGCCGAGTCATTTGTATCCTGGGAAAAAAGCCTCTCCTCTGCTTAGGAAAGGATAGGGCAGGAAGCAAGCAGGGAGTAGGCAGTGCCTTCTTCACCCCTCTCCCCATCTAACTCCATCCCTGGCCGTGGGAGGGAAAAGACACGGGGACTTGCAGCAGCAGGAGCCCTGGAAACTCTGGCATCTGCAGGATCCAGGGGAATCCAAAGGGGCCATGGATGAAAGCTGACACAGAAAGAAAATGCTCTTTTGGAGCTATAAATGCTGGCACGGCTGCTGGCCAGACCCCCCTTCCAAAACCTGAAACATGCCAGCAAGGGGATGGGAATCATTAACTGGCTCATTTGTGTGATTTAACCGTTTCCACCTCCCCCTGCCCCCTGATTAAACTCAGATTCCTTAAGATTTCCAGCACCCTGATGCTGCAGTGCTTGGGGCTCCCCCCAGCAGCAGGAAGGGGCTGAGAGAACCTCTAATAGAGAAGACAGGGCTCCCTCTCCTCTCCTTCAAAGCTTTTAAATGCAGAAGCCATGGGCACATGGCTTTTCTGCAGGGGTAAATGCCCAGGAAAGATGCCAAACAGCACCCAGGGGAAGTCCAGAGCAGTCTGATGCTCCTTTCAAAGTGCAGAGGCTTGGAAAGCCCCTGGTCTCAGAAGGGAATGGGGGGAAAAAAAAAAAAAGGTCTGTGTCTTGCAAATAAAGCAGTTGGCTGAAAGCTACAGGGTGATATAGGATGGATGTTGAGCGGGGTGGGGACCTCTGCCCAGGGGAGCTGGGACAGAGCCCTGCCAGGCACTGGGAAGGCATTTATTTTTGCTGTGGAATGCCAAGCCCTTGGGGTTCCTGGGCACAGCAGAAGCAATGTGGGGGTCTGAAGCCTTATCTGTGCACGCTCTGGGATCAGGACCCCCTTGTCAGAAGCAGCAAAGCAGCAGGAGGGAGGAAGGGAGGAATGTGAGAGCTCACAAAGCATCTCACTGCGGGAGTTGAAGCTGCCAGGAGGAGGGGATGCGTTTCAGGAAACTCAAAGAGGCAGGAAATCAAGGGAGAGGGACAGTAATTGAGTCCATATGTTGGAAGCAAAGAATGCATCTGGTAGCAGGGAGCAGGCAAAGGGAGAAGGCCCATGCTGTGGGGACAGCACAGGACATGCAGAGTCACATTAACCTCTTGGACCAAGCAGAAGGTTGAATTCAGACCAACCACAACTGCTGGGATGGGTCACTTGTCTCTTGTTACAGGTCTGTGCCTGTAGTAGCTACAGGCTCAGGAGGCTTCCAAACTTAGGCTCATTAACATCCTTTATTTAATGGGTAATGTTACAAAAAGGTGAAGGAAATGGCTTTTTAATTATTAAGTGACAGGGTTTGATCTACATCCATGTCGCTGAGCACGTCTGGAACCGAGGAGGGAAGCAGACAACGTGGGGAGGGTGCCAGGAGGGATATCAAGTCGTTCTGCTCCCCAAAAGCAGCACAGCTTTGGTGCAGGAGTACCTCCTAATGTAGGATTTACTCACTCAGAGGTAAGGGCAGAGTGATGAATGAGGAACCTGGGACTGCACAGTCATCACAAGGCTATCCCTCAGAGCCAGTTCCACAGAGCCCATTCCACTCATTTAGGGACTCCCAGGTTTAGGCTACAGTGCTGGGAAAGCTCATAAGAATATTTATGGCCTCTCCCCCTCCTCCCTTTTAAAGCACATTTGCAAAGAAATCTGAAACATATGTGGTTGGACTAGTGGATTCTGGCACAGCATCACAGCTTGGGAAGGGGGAGAAGAGCTCTGGTGCTAATAACCCACGGAGCCTCCCAAGAAATCAAGGGAAGAGATGGAGTGCAGGAATACAGCGCTGAACGGGTGCACAGGCTTTGGTGTGTCATGCAGAATGCTGCATTTCACACAGCCAAAAAGTCTCTCAGGAAGACCCTCAGGTTTAGGAAGGTTCTCTGTACCTCCTCTGCAGGCTTTGCACATCGCTGGAGATGGGTTTCCTGTGAGAGGTCCTGCAGCTAAATATAAAACTCCACAGGCAAACCTGCAAATTGCTGCTCTCAGGACTTAGGCTCTCAGTAAGTTGCAACACCACTTGTGTTGTCCCAAGCCCCTGAAAATCCAGCTCCAGAGCACTTCTCTCTTCATCTGTAGCTCTCTGCACCTATTACTTGTAGGGCTTTGCATCCAGTCCAAAAATTCTGTTGCCCCAAACACCCAGTTGCATCCCATATCTGCTTTTGTGTCTGTTCCCTGCTGCTCTCACTCCTGGTGCTTCTCCTCTGCCTCCTCCCTCACCAGCTTCACACAGCAGATCATGTTTCATGCTGCTTCTGATTCTCCATGGCAGCTTCTGCAGGACAGGAGAAACAGCTGCTATGAGGCTGTAGGATGGGTGGCAGCAGGAAAAAGCACACAAAAGTGGTTAAAATCCCCCTTTGAAAGGGGGATGGTGAGCTGAGCAACAGTGCTGTGAGAAATCTGGTCTAGTAGAAGATATCCCTGCTCATTTCAGATGAGTTGGAACTAGATATTAGGAGGAAATTCCTCCCTATGAGGGTGGTGAGGCCCTAGCATGGGTTACTCAGAGCAGCTGTGGCTGTTCTATCCCTGGAAGTGTCCAAGGCCAGGTTGGACAGGGCTTGGAGCAGCCTGGGATGGTGGAAGGTGTCCCTGCCCATGGCAGGGGGTGGGATGGGATGATTTTTAAAGTCCCTTCCAACCCAAAATACTCTGTGATTTTATGATCTGGGCAATGAAGGAACCAGTTCAGAATTGAGAGGTAAAGGCATTTTACTCACCAGAAACCTCCTTCTGAAGTTATTAAACTCTACGTAGATGCTATCAAGTCACATTCTGGGGAGAAAACAGGAAGCACTGGCCCAGGACTGCACAGAGACCCTCTGGTTTGGCTGTATCCTTTGCAGCTTCTCACACTGTATCTTGGCATCCTTTAAAAGCTGTAAAACCCAGAAGTCAAGGGACATAAACGAAACATCAGGTGGAAAACACCAGAATAAGAGTCAGACCATGGAGTACTGCAACATTGCACCCCATCCGTGGTTCCTCCCCACTCAAAGGTTTCAGCAGACCATGATGCTGAGATGCACTCAGCCCAATCTGCTCAATGCTTGGGTGACACACCTCCTATGACAAGGGTGGACAAGGGGAAATAGCCTCAAGTTGCACCAGGGGAGGTTCAGGTTGGACATCAGGAGGAATTTCTCCCTGGAAAGGGTGGTCAGGCACTGGAAGGGGCTGCCCAGGGAGGTTTGGAGTCCCCATTCCTGAAGGTGTCCAAGGCCGTGGCACTGAGTGCTCTGGGCTGGGGGACAAGGTGGGCATTGGGCACAGGGTGGGCTTGGTGATACTGGAGGGCTTTTCCAACTTCAATGACTCTGTGATTCCAAGATTTCATGGTACAGCCCTGACTGCTCAAAGTCCACCACAACACTGCAACACCCAGACACTCAAAGCACCCCCTGGCAATCCCACAGCACTGCCAGAAAACCACCAGGCTCCAAGCAGTCCAGAAACTCCAGGAATGCAGTCAGACAAAGCATTTTTAGACAACAACTGAACAGAGCAGCGATCCCTTTGCACAAAGCTGTCAAGGCAGCTCAGAATGACAGAATTCCCTGTGGATGGCAAACAGCATCTCTTCAGCTCTGTGAGCTCCCCCCCAGCTGCAGAAGAACATTCCACGATCCATACCACACCAGAAATGTCTTTTCCCACATAACAGACTCCCCCTGTCTCTCCAAACTTTACTGAGACTCATGAATCCCTTCTGCCATAGCTCACATTCACTTTGAAATATTTTTCTTCCTAAAAGCCAGAGGATATTGTCAGTTTTCCCCCACAGATTTGTCAGGCTTATCTGTGTCAACTGGAAGCTTCAGAATATTCCCCTGCACATTCAAAATCCATCCTTTTGTCCTGTTTAAGCTTTCCCTCAAGTTCTCAGCAGACACTGAAATAATAAAAAGACATAAAAATAGAGAAGGACATTCCTAAAATATTTGCTCTAAGCAGGAGCAGTTTCTATCCTGCAACTGTCCTCAGGATTCCAGTTTCACTGTTTGAAAATCCCTTTGACCTCACTGCCAGGAGTGTGGCTCATGCCCCCTGCTTAGATCCAGGCAAATAGCCCCCCCAAAATATAATTAACTGCTTCAAGCAATACCTTAGTTCTCCCTCAACAGCAAATCTCCCAGAAAAATATGGTCCTTCCTCCTCCTGCATGGTGTGTGTGTGCTCAGAGCAAGAGCAAAGCTCATCACAGATACTCATGTGCATTTTCCAGGCAGATCTGAGAGCTCTGCAGCATAAATATAGATTAAAGCAGAACCAAAGCTCTCCTTCCTCTCTTTTTTTACAGTATTTTGGTATGGGACACACACTACACGCTTTAACAATGAGAAAAGAAAAAAAAAGAAAGGATTTCTTTGGACTTATTGTTTCAAGCTGTTTCAAGACTGACAGCTTGAACAGTGAAAAAGACCCTGAGAAGGGACTGCCCAACTCCAGTGCAGCCTGGGATAAGGAGGTGGACTGGGTTATACTGGGGGGTTCTGTGTGTTAGAAGGAGGTTTATAGCTGAATATAAATATTAGACCAGGTAAGACATAGAAATATAATATACAGTTAGTAATAAATCTAACAATAATAAATATTAATAAATATAAATATTGGGCTAGAGCAGAGTTTGGGGAGGGCACAGTCAGGAGTTCAGCAGAGAGTTTTCATCCTCTAAGGGACGGATGCATCTGCAGTCCATATCCTGCCTCCTGCTTTCCTTCCTCCCTGGACACTGACTCAGCACCACCAGCCTTTTATCACAGGACAAAACAATAGGTATCCTTCCTCCCAGGCATCACATCCGCTTGTTTCATCAGTAATTCTTTCCCTGTGCAGTCCAGCATGGCCACAGATTTAAAAGGAAAAGGTTTCCACTGCAGCCACACAAATAAAGCATCTTTAGGATGCAGCCTCAGGCTTTGCAGACACAGCAACGAGCCAAAATTGTCTTAGCTCAGAGCTGCTAAGATCCAATCCCCTGTTCCTGAGCCACAGCAAACACCTCTCCTTCACTGGGATCACCTTTGATCCCAGTACTGTGTGTCTTGGAGCTGGCCATGAGAAAATCTGCTCAGGAAAACAAGACCATGCAGGAGGCCAGCAGGTACTTCCAGGAGCTAGATATCCTCTGGGTGTGCTTCCTGGCCACACACATGCCGGGAAATAAACCTAGAGAGCCCCAACCACTTCCCTGAGCTGCCCACAGGAAAGGACTCACCTTGCAGGGAGAATTCTCTAGCTCTGAGCATCTCTGCTCCAGGGTCTCCAGGCCACCCCAGAGCCATCACCCTGAGGAGACCCACATGTTAACTTCTGCTGTGAGCCAAAGAGATGGAGCCCACACACTGGATCATGCTCAGACCACTCTACCAAGCAACAAAATAAGAATTAACTTTTAGTGCCAGAGGCACCAGGTATGTGGGATCCACCTGGAGCACTGCATCCAGCTCTGGGGACCACAGAATGGGAAGGATGTGAAGCTGTTGGAGAGAGTCCAGAGGAGGCCATGGAGATGCTCCAAGGGCTGGAGCCCCTCTGCTCTGGAGCCAGGCTGGGAGAGCTGGGGGTGTTCACCTGGAGAAGAGAAGGCCCTGGGGAGACCTGAGAGCCCCTTCCAGAGCCTAAAGGGGCTTCAGGAGAGCTGGAGAGGGACCTGGGACAAGGGACGGAGGGACAGGACAAGGGGGAATGGCTTCCCACTGCCAGAGGGCATGGTTAGATGGGATATTGAGAAGAAATTCTTCCCTGTGAAGTCTTGGCACAGGTTGCCCAGAGAAGCTGTGGATGCTCCATCCCTGGAAGTGTTCAAGGCCAGGTTGGACAGGGTTTGGAGCAACCTGGGCTAGTGGAAGGTGTCCCTTCCCATGGCAGGGGGTGGACTAGAGGCCTTTAAAGGCCCCTTCCAACCCAAACCCTTCTGTGACCCTCTAGTAGGTGCAGGGGTTGTGCAGGCACTAAGGACTGACAGGCAGAGATCTTTCCTTTGCTCCTACTCATCACTTCCCACTTTGTAATGCAGAATGCATTAAACAATGCCTGCAGTCCCCCAGGCTTCAGACCTATCAAAGACTTGTTTCCTGCTGACCCGAGGCAGAGTCCAACACGGTGACAATCACAGACATCAGCAGGAGGGTGAGGCAGAGGGATGTGTTTGAGCAGAGATCAAGAGATGCTTCCTGAGATGAGCATCACTGAGCACAGCTGAGCCACAGGGTCCTGCAGCAGCACAGGCATGTCTGAAGCAGCTCATTGGGCAAGACCTTCTGCTTTTTGGGCTCCCACATGATAGGAAACAAGCAGTTACTGAGAAACAACTGCTCTCATGCTGCTTCCCAACTTGTTATAGCAACCAGAACTATTTTCTGAACAGGCAGGTTCTGTCTTCAGAGCAGTTTTGCATTCAGACCCCATTCTCGGGCCAGCTCACAGAATCACAGAATGGTTTGGGCTGGAAGGGAACTTGAAGATCATCTTGTTGCACCCCCCTGCCATGGGCAGGGACACCTTCCACTAGCCCAGGTTGCTCCAAACCCTGTCCAACCTGGCCTTGAACACTTCCAGGGATGGGGCAGCCACAGCTTCTCTGGGCAACCTGTGCCAGGGTGTCCCCACCCTCCCAGGGAAGAATTTCTTCCCCATCTCCCATCTAACCCTGCCCTCTTTAAAAGACCTCAGACCAAATTTACATTATCAGGATCAAGAATGGGCTTATAAGGTTATCCAGGAGTTGAGGAGGAAGAAGGAGAATCTCAGGCTGCAGACTCAGGTTACGCACACCTGGGCACAGGATATGCTTCCAGAGGGATCATCAGCAAGGGCTGAATGAATCAGCAAGGGCAGAGTCATCGTCCTTTCCAGAGAGTGTCCTCTAAGCCCTGAGTGCATCTGAAGTGTAAAAATAGTGCTCTGATCAATAAAAGGAAAAAACTACAGGAACAGGCATTTCTGAGGTATTCCATCCTTACGGATTTTTCAAACTTTGTGAAGGTTCCAGTGTTAGGAACAATGTCACATTTATTTTTCCACTCCCCTTTTTCTCTTTTGATGTCATGGTTTTCGGGAGCTCATTCTCCTTGGTTCAGAATTCAGACATGGGATGCTGCTCTCCCAACTCTCACCTCATCCCCTCTTTCCCCATTATCCCACAGCAAGGCTAAACAGGACTGGGAAAACTTAACAGTTCTGCTACAGGAGGCCTTTTAGATCTGAGAATTTAGATCTGACTTCTGGAACTGAATAAAGGAAAAAAAAGAACACAAGATGAGATTTTCCTACTGGCATTGCACAGCCAAAATTTTATTACTTTGGAATTAAATGTGTCCGGACAAAATTACTTTTTCCACTGGAGTTTTACCAGATGCATTTCAAACATCAGATTTCTCCTATATGGACAATCCAGAATTCCATGTCTTAAAAAATCAGGACAACTGAGACCCTCTCAGGATATTTTGGGAAGACAAATAAGGAACTCTTAACTCTTCTTTTCTTTTTTTCCCTGCCTTTAAAAAAAGCAGGATGGGGGTGTGAAGCCAAGCAACCACACTTATGAATGGAAACAAGGACAAGGAGCATAGATTTTCTAGAATATATATATAAAGAAAAACATTGTTTGAATCTTAAAGACCCATCAAGTCCAAACTTTCCTCATCTAGATTCTCCCCACATCAAAGTGAGATGATAAAACTGCCTTGCCTACAGGAACAGAGTCAGTTTATCCAGAAACTTAGAGAATAAAGCTGGAATTCAGCAGTCCAAAGGGAATAATTACTGCCCAAGGAGGTAAAAAGACACTGGTAGCCTTTTTTTTAAAGAAAACAAATTAAGCACAGAATTTCAATTCATCCCTGGCTGGTCATAAGGATGCTAAAAAACATTCCCAGGAAGCAGGATAAGGAAAAAAAGGAGACTATGGAAATAAAGTCCCTACAGTCAGACAGGGTGTGTAGCAGACCGAACAAGCAGGATATAGGTTTTCCAGTGTCATTTTCCTTGCAAAAGTTGCCAAATCCAGACCCGAGGCTAACCCTGAGCCCAGACGGTGCCCTAACCTGCAGATCCCTAAATCCTCTGCCTTATCTCCCCAAATGAGCCCCTCTCTGTTGTGCTGTGTTGCAGTTGGAAGCAATTCCAATAGAGGAGTTAATTCCGACTGCTGGGAAAGCCGATCTGCCTTTTCCTGCCCTTTCTTTGTGCTGTGACCTCGCACCAGGACCCTCCTGATACAACAGTAGGGGACAAGGATCATTAAAACAACCACTAAACATCACCCAGGGCTGGGCAGCGCTGGGCTTAGTGAGCAATTAGTGCTTCTGCCCCTAATCAAAGCCGGCTCCAATCAACACTCCCACCCTCAGGATTGACAATGGGAAGGTTCAAAGAGTAGGAAAAGTGTCTGGGGGACTCTGCTGCACTGAAGAAAGTGCTTGTTGAGGGAGACTCCTGCGGTGGTCCCATCTCAGGTGGCCACTGGGGAGTTTTCCCTTTCCCTTTTCTCTCTTTTCTCCTATTTATTCCCCCTCCCCAGACCCCGAAAAGGAAATTTTACTGCTGTAGTTGATGTTTAGCACTAGCACTGGGTTCTGAGAAGTGTGTGTGTGTGAGCCTGTCTGGTGCAACACCAGGCAGGGAAAATTCTGCAAGGAGCATGGAGGGGGAGGTGGAGTGGGGAATCACACAAGGAACAAACAGTGACAAACGTGTATTTTTTCCTAGGGAGAGATGCTGGTCTCTGCTTGTATGACTGGAGGAAAAGTCACTTAGAATCATGGAATAATCTGGGTTGGAAGGGACCTGAAAGCTCACCTAATTCCACCCCCTGCCATGGGCAGGGACACCTTCCACTAGCCCAGGTTGCTCCAAGGCATATCCAGCCTGGCCTTGGACACTTCCAGGGATCCAGGGGCAACCACAGCTTCTCTGGGTTAACCTGTGCCAGGGCCTGCCCACCCTCACAGGGAAGAAATCCTTCCCAATATCCCATCTAACCCTGCCCTCTGTCTGTTTGAAGCCATTCGCCCTTGTCCTGTCATTTCAGAACCTTGTCCAAAGTCCCTCGCCAGCTCTCTTGGAGCCTCTTTAGGCACTAGAAGGGGCTCTCAGGTCTCCCTGGATCTCTCCCTTCTCCAGGCTGAACATCCCAATTCTCTCAGCCTTTCCTCACAGGAGAAGTGCTCCCTCCACAGAAATCTTTAGTGAGATAACCTCATTAAAAACATCTATTACCTTAAATGAGTGCAGTGATGCTCTCTGCAATACCCACCCTGATCATCTCCACAATATTCACCTGCACATCAAAGTTCAGTGCAAGACACTGAACTCCAAAGGATTTGTGGAGTGGCACAGGGGGAAGTGTTTCAGGAGATATGTTTGCAGATTTTTCAGAGTGACTAAAAGATGTCCAACAACATCACAGTCCCTAGACTTTGCCACCCCTTGTTAATGCCCCCTCTCCTCTGTGTTGCAGTGGAATCAGGCTGTCACAGACACCCTTCTTCAGGAGCATGGATAGTCCCACCAGCACTCCCGGGGCTCCCACATGGAAAAACTTTGCACCCTTCCTGCAGCTCTGTCAGCTCCACAGCACAGGAGGGATGACTGGGGCATGCCACTGCTTGGTGCCTAAACCCTCACTCCTTCACCGTGGGCTGGGATAAGCAGGGAGGGGTCTGTGCCCATCCCAGGGGGACCTAAAAGCCAAGACCTGTACCCTGACTGTGGGAAGGGGGCGAAGCAGCTCAGAACCCCAACTGTGCCAGGCGCTGCCCCTTCAGCACAGGGCTGTGGGAGGCTGTAGCACCCCCAGCACTGCCCCCCACGCTGCCATCGTTCCCTGAAGCAGGATGCTGCCCAGTAACAAGACAGGGAGGAATAGCATCCCTCCCTCAGAGCTGACCTATGGCTGTGCTGCTTCTCCGTGCCTCCGCCGCAGCCGGGCTGGCGCCTGGGGCCAGCACGGAGCCACTGACCTATTTTCGTATATGCAGGCATGCACAAGATCACAGACAAAGGGAGCTTTAGCTTAGGATATTTAAAGGAAAAGATACTCATCTGACTACCCCCAGGAACCACGGTGGCTCTTATGACGTTTGTTTTCTTCCTGAGCAGCATCTTGGTGTGTGGTTCTGGGAAGGGGAAAAACCAGCGTGGAGGAACTGGGTGAAAACAAATCAGAGAGCTCCACTGAGCTGCAAAATCACATTTTTAGGAAAGCAACAGAAGGGATGTAAGAATTTGGGAATAAACTGGGCTTAGGACTCAATAAGCACAAGGGCAACCAGAACTCAGTACGTGGAAGGAACAGATTTGAGTAACAAGGAGCGGTCCCGCAGGGATATCCCCCTCCTCCCTGACACTGATGGATGAGCTGCTTGTGCAGACTCATCTAAACAGGCTGGAAACAAGTCAGCTTTCCCAGGGATTTTTTGTTCAAGTTTGTTGATGGATTTGGCCCAAATTTTGAAGTATCTAATTCACACCTCAGGCAGGTTTTAGATCCAGTTGGAAGTTAGCCTGGTCCATTTACACCAGCTACTGTCTCGGTGCACATACCTGAAAGGGTGAAGGCCCAGTAGTTTGGTTCTCAGGTTTGAGATGCCACAAAAAAACCCCAAAAACAACAAAGTCCTTAAACTCCACTCCTGAGCCTGGAAAACCCAGAGACAATCCCAGGAGCCCTACAGAACTTCAGACCTCTCATGGAAGGAAGAGATGTGTTGTGCAGAGCAAGAGCCTACAGAGATGCAGGGACCAGGAGGGGACCACAGATCCCTGGGTCCATCTCTGAGCCCCCAGCAACCTTGTTTAGTTGGTTCAGTGAAGTGGAAGAAGCCTCCAGCAGTTTAGATCACTGGCTTGCTTCATATCCAGGATTGGGAAATGCCTGCTCAGCCCATAGCACTGCACAACACGAAGGATGCAGTGATGAGTAACACAAAACAAAGTCCCTACAAATAGAGATGATGACAATAGTTGCTCAATATCACACGCTGGCAGCTCTCCTGGGACTCTCCACACAGCTGGGAAAGGTGCTGCTGCCAGGATTTGTTGGTGACAGACTTGGGGCAACAACCTGCCCCCCCCCAGACAAGCACAGGCAGGAAGGAAAGAAAGAACAAGAACAGATCGCAGTGTCCTGAACAATGAAAACAGGAAAATCCCTCTCGGCTGGAGAATCTGGACAAGGGCTGAAAACTGAGTTCCATCCTGCTTCCAGGCAGTCTGGGGGGTCTGCTCAGCCTCCTGTGGAGAGGGGGGTTAAAAAAAGGAATATTGCAGCTGGAGCATCCTGTGGAAGGGAGGGATGAAGGGAGGGAGAGAGGGATGGAGGGAGAGGGGCACCACCCAGCCCTGGGAGCTGTCAGGGGGGCTTCCAAGAAGCATTTCAGCTGAAATACCATCTCTCTCTGCATCCCCCCTCCCCAGTCCTGGCATCCCTCCCCTCCATCCCCTCACCCTGCATCCCCCTGGGTACCAGTCGCTCGCTGCCTCTCCCCTCCAGCCCCACATCCTGCTCCGGCTCCCAGAAAACCACTGCCAAGCTCTGCCTCAGCACATCCCACATCCCCCCAACCCCATCCTGCCCCCTCCCCGTGCTGACCTTTTCATTTTCTGCGTCAGAAACATAAAATGGAGACTGCAGGGAAGGAAAACATTTCTCCTAAGATGGCTGAGGGAGAAGAAGGATTTGCAAGGCAGTGCACGAGCACCCTCTGCTGCTGGATGAGCTGGTGGGGGGGCAAACAGCTCTCCAGTCCTGCTCCAGCCCCACAGGCTCCAGTCAGGAAAAGAACCCCCCAGCCAGTCCTTACTGGGTCATTAAAAAATTTGTTATAGCCAAAATATTAGCCTAGAAAGCTTCAGCAGCCTTGTCACCTCCTGTGCTCTCCTGGTTGTCTCTCCCCACCACCTCTTTTATACTTATACTTTCCTCACTGTGTAACATTCAAAATACTTGAGAAAAGGACAGTATTTTGTATTAAAAGCAGCATATTTTACACACACAATTCCTAAAAATCAATGCCATTGCCCTCCACACTTGTATAATTTTTCAGCTTTGAGAAAAAATATTAAATTTCATTTTTAAAGTTCCACATTAGGATGAGCATCCAAAACTTTGTGCTACATCTTGTGGGATGGGAGAAAAGGTTCAAAGTGGACATGAGGGGAGAACCAGCCCCTACCTGAAATGGGGTGACCAGATTTTTTCCCTAGGAAAGGTTTAGGGATGAAAGGATACATGCAAAACCTGTTCCCTGAGTATCCAGCTTTAAAGCAAGGGGTTTATCCATGTAGGGCCAAATCCAGCTGGATCTGAGGCTAAAATTCTATTTACTTACAGTGCTTTAGCAGCCTTATCACCTCCTGAGCTCTCCTGGTTGCCTCTTCCACCCCTTTTGCACTTATATTTTCCTCACTGTGTTATATTCAAGATCCATTGAAAAAGGACAGTATTTTATATTAAATCCAGCATATTTGACACACACAACTCCTAAGAATTAATGCCACAGCCCTGCACATTTTTATTTTTTTTCATCTTTGAGAAAAAACATTACATTTAATCTATATTAAGCTCCACATTAGGATGAGTATCCAAAACTTTGTGCTACTTCTCGTGGAATGGGAGAAAATGTTGAAGACGGACATGAGGAGAGAACCAGCCCCTACCTGAAATGGGGTGACCAGATTTTTTCCCTAGGAAAGGTTTAGGGATGAAAGGATACATCCAAATCTGCTCCCTGAGTATCCATCTTTAAAGCCAGGAGTTTGCAAGTGTAGGGCAAGACTCAGCTGGATTTGAGGCTAAAATTCTATTTACTTACAGTGCTTTAGCAGCCTTATCACCTCCTGAATTCTCCTGGTTACCTCTTCCTCCCCTTCTGTATTTATAATTTCCTTAATGTGTTAGATTCCAAATCCTTAGGAAAGAACAGTATTTTGCATTAAAACCGACATATTTAGCACACTCAACTCCCAAAAATTAATGGCACTGCCCTACATAGTTACATAATTTTCCAGGTTTGAGAAAAAAAATTGGATATCATTTATATTAAGTTCCACATTAGGATGAGCACCCAGAACATGGTGTTATCTCTCATGGGAGGGCCCAGGGACGAGATAAAGGGCTGAAGTGGGACATGAAGGGACAACCAGCTCCCATCTGAAATGTGGTGACCAGGTGTTGTCCCTAGGAAAGGTTTTGGGATAAAAAGGTACATGAAAAACCTTGCAAGCTGCTCCCTGAGTATCCAACTTTTAAGCCAGGAGTTTGTCAGTGTAGGGCCAAATGCAGATGAATCTGAGGCTAAAATTCTCAAGTGAATGTTGCAAAAATTTTCCCCAAGACCAGTTTAAAAAGGGCCAAAAAGCACCACTCAGACAGGGGGTGAAAAACACAGAGATCCAGGATCCCAACACATTTGTGATAATTTAAACACTGAGGAGGATGAGGAAGAAAAGCAAGGAGTTTTATACAATGAAAAGGCAGAGAAAAAGCACATATAAAGGTGGCAGCAGGTAAAATAACAGCTGAAGGATTGAATTCTGCCAGGAATGGGATGCCCAGCACAGCACCAGGTGTGGGGTACCAGCACTCACACACCCCAAAGCTGCACACAGAAAAATCCCACTGGTTATATAACTACAAAAATACTTCTGAGGGCCTTTCCTGGGAGAGAACAGCCCTTCTTGTGGGATCAGGGTGAGACTGACCCAGAGCTGGAGTTCTGAGGTGGTGCTCCTACCATAGCAAGACGTCTGGGTGCAAGTGGAGCAGGGAACATCCAGAACGGAACGTCCAGGGAGGCTCAATTTTATTACTGTCATTTATATACATATAAATACTATGGGCACATCCCCCTGCATGGCAGGGGAGAAGGGAGGGTGGCACCAGGACAGCAGGAGCTTGGCAGGGCAGGGGGATCTGAGGAGAGGGTATTTTTGCAGTGATGCTGCATGGAAAGAGCTGAGATGCCAGGACAGCTCACCCTGTGAGCGATGGGGACCGAAAAGCTTGCCAAATGTGGCTCTGGGGCTCCCAGCCCCGGGGGTATTCCCAGCACACCCTCAGTGACTCAGCACGGGAGTGCTGGGAAAGCACAAGTGACACATCGGGGTGGACCCCAGCCTGGGCAGGAGCATGGAGATGTGTGGGAGCCCAGGATTGGGGTACGCTGGCACCGCTGGGCCTGCAATTCCAGCAGGGAAGGGGATTTGGAGGGGACAGGGACAGGGGAGCACTACAGCAGCCCCAGCAACAGGCTGAGAGCACCGGGCAGAGCGGGGGGCACTGGAGAGGTGCAGGAGCCCCACAACAGAGGGATGCATAGAGGGGCTTGCACCATTCTCCAGAGTTCCCTGTTTCATTTAATAGCACAAAACACTGCTAATCCCTGCTCCTACTCTCAAAATGCCTGATAACTAAGCACCCAAAAGGCCAGTGATGCCAGCTGAGGGGGCAAGCCCTGCCTTTGTGTGCCAGGGCAGGGGATTTCTCCCCGGTCCCCCCCTCCCATTCCCCCCAGCAGCAGATGGAGACCCACTCCCAATTATGTTCTTGTCACAGGCAGAAAAAAGAAAGACAAATGTCCCAAAGAAAGCTGCTCGTGAGGACAAAAGGCTCCTTGAAATAGGAGCTGAGCTGTTTTTTCCAGGTTCAGAGCAGGGGATGGAGGGAGGGGGGGGCTGGATGGGCTCGATGCGTGCGCAGCCAGCACTTCCCGTCTTTGTCTGGAAAAGGAGGTNCTGCGTCAGCAGCACGTCAGGAGAGCAGCTGATCCCGGCTCCCAATCCCGGTCCTCTGAGCTCATCCCTGGGAACGGAGCCAGCGCGGCTCAACTGCGCACACCTGGCGCATGAAATCGGCACTGCAGGGACCTGCGGGCACCCGCACGCAGCGAGGGGGGCACCGGGAAAACCCCCCGGTTCCGCCGCCAGAGTTTCCCCGACACCCACACGAGGCAACAAATCACTTAGGGAACACCTTGACCCGACTCAGGGCTCAGGCAGGGGCTTCTCAGAGCTCACACTGCAAAGAAAACCACTCCCAAGCACTGGTGCCCCATGTGAACGTGAAGGGGGAGTGTGGTGGGCACTGTAGGCACTGTCCGGCTCCCAGTGCCTCCCAGTAAGCACCAGGCACCAGCAGGCAGCCCACCAGTAACACCCCAAGTGCTTCTTGCAGTGGCAGCATCCTGGGACAGGCAGGAGCTGCAGCCCAGAGCTGGGTGCATGTGTCACCTGCAGCTCCCCCAGAAGTGAGGGGTGGCAGGTGACTGTCACCAGGTGAAGCCACTACAGTGCCAGCAGCAATGGGGACAGCAGCAGGTCCTCAGTCCCAAAGATCCAGCTCTGGGACACAGCCCAACCTCACTCCCACTTATATTTACACATGTCTTCTCTTAAAATTGCCACCTTCACCTGGGAAAACTCCTGTACCAGGGTGGCTGCTGCAGCTGGACCAGGCCAGGTGTCCCAGGAATGGTACTGAAATGGCAGGAGAAGTGCTGCTTGCTCTAAACCAACAGGGAAGTTCAGTCCGAGACACTCAGACAACACCATCACCTGTTGTGAGATGAAAACAGCTGCTAAAAACACAGCTGTGCTACAGAAAGTTTGTGAGGTGGGAGATTCTTCTCTCCAGGCTCTGAGACACAGGTGGGAATTGGGGGGGGTGGTGGTGGTGTGTGGATAAACACACAGCAGACCAGCCAAAACTCCACCTGTACTGACAGACTGCATGTGTGAGGTGAGGAGTGAATCCACTTTCCAGGAACTGCAGGGAACAGGCTCAAACCCTTGTTCTAGGGCACGAGAGAGAGAGTGGGCACCCTACGTGTGCTGCAGAGATGAAACTCTTACAAGGCCTAGGGAGAAAGTTCTCCAAACAGGCTCTGCCTCCTTCAAAAGACAAAGGAATATACCAGCACTCTGTCAAAGTACTCTCAAGCTGGTAGTGTGTGTTCAACACCACTCCAGGAGAAATAAGGAAGCAAGAGCAGGGAGAAGGTGAAGGGATAACAGCCACCAGCTCCAACCAGGAGAATCCTGACTTATGTATAAGAATATTTTCACAAGGGTGGTTAAACACAAGAGAAGGGACCTCAGTTACATCAAGAGAGCTGGGGAAAATTCTACCATTGAAAATCTTCCACCTTGACTGCAAAATGCCCTGAGCAATCCCTAACTTTTGGATTAGTCTTATGTGCAGCAGGAGGAATGGACCCAAGCCCTTTAAAGGATCCACTGAATCTGAATGATCGTGGAAGGACCCTGGTGAGCTCCCCTCATTCATTCTTCTCAACAGAAACTTTTGAATTTATCAACTCCCTGGTTTGTAGACAGATTTCTCCATTTTGTTCAAGAATATTCCTGAGCAACAGAGGAAGAGAGAAGTTTCTGTCCCTGTTTGCTGCTGCTTCTCAGCCAACGTTGGCACAACAGGAATAGATGGAGGAAGAGAGGAGCTACAGCCTCAGAATTCCAAAGGCCTCTGCCTCGCCAGAGAGAGGTGATGGAGCTGGGGACACTGGGATGGACAAGGAAAAAGGAAGGAGGTATTGGCTAGTGGAGATACTTATGCCAGCAATCCCTGCAGCAAAACATCCATGAGCAAAAGGAAACAATGCCACAGCATCCTGGGAATCTGAGGACATGCCAAAAGCACGTGGGGATGCTGTAAATGCAGCTGTGAGCATCTTCAGGGTGCAGAGAACCAGGAACAGGAATTCTGTGACTGGTGCACAGCACTGGGAAGCACTGCCAGAAAACCCCAAAGTTTCAGTCTCAAGAGGAACTTTGATTTGGGTCCATGCAAGGTGCTCAGGGCCCTGACCCCCAGCTGGGTGAGTAAAATCCCATTGTCTGTTAAGGGTATCTTGATATCCATGTGTTACGAGATAAGTAATTTCTGGATCTGGCCTTGTGGAGCTATGGAGTCACTGACTTCTATATCTGATCTTAATAGATGGGTGAGGAATTGTGTGGCTGGTGTGTCCAAAGAGTTACAGTCAGTGGCTCAAGGTCCAAATGGAGACCAGTAACATGTGGGTTCCTCAAGGGTCCACACTGGGAGTGTCACTATTTTAATGTCACCAGTGGCATCAGATGGTGGGACTGTGCCTGGTCACATCCAGAGGGACATACACAGGCTGGAAGAGTGGGCCCTGCAAACCTCCTGAAGAACAAGGATGGATGGATGGATGGAGAGCAGCCCTGAGCAGAA
The DNA here is from genome assembly GCA_013396755.1 of Sclerurus mexicanus. Taxonomy (NCBI): domain Eukaryota; kingdom Metazoa; phylum Chordata; class Aves; order Passeriformes; family Furnariidae; genus Sclerurus; species Sclerurus mexicanus. The sequence goes on from VWZF01003322.1 coordinate 83,077, forward strand.
GGACTGGGGGATGCTGGTGGGTGACAAAAGGGACATGACCCAGTAGCGTGTGCTGGGAGCCCAGAAAGCTGAGTATCTCCTGGGTTCATCCTCAGCAGCTGGGCAGGAGGGTGGGATTCTGCCTCTCTGCACTGCTGAGACCCCACCTGGAGTGCCATGTCCAGACCTGAGATCCCTGACACAAGACAGACATGGACCTGTTGGAGCAGGTCCAGAGGAGGCCACAGGAATGCTCCAAGGGCTGGGATAGCTCTGCTGTGGAGGCAGGCTGGGAGAGCTGGGGGTGTTCTGCCTGGAGAAGAGAAAGCTCCAGGGAGACCTCATTGCAGCCTTTCCATATCTAAAGGGACTTTTAAGAGACATGGAGAGAGCCTTTGTACCAGGGACTGTTGTGAGAGGAGAAGGGACAAAGGGTTTCAACTGGAAGAGACTTGGTTTAGACTGGACATAAGAAACGTTGTATGATGAGGATGGTGGGCCTAATGCTGAGTCCAACTAATTAAAGCTGTGGTTGTAAATGAAGGGGGGTTTTAACAGGCAGAGACAGCAAGAGGAGCTAATGATGGGTGGTTTATAGGCAGGGGTTTATAGGGAAGGTAGAGAGAGACCTTGTACCAGGGTGTGTTGTGGCAGGACAAAGGGCCAGGGAATGGCTTCCCACTGCCAGAGGGAAGGGTTGAATGGATTTGGGAAGAAATTCTTCCCTATGAGGGTGAGGAGGCCCTGGCACAGGTTGCCCAGAGAAGCTGTGGCTGCCCCATCCCTGGGAGTGTCCAAGGCCAGGTTGGATGGGACTTGGAGCAGCCTGGGCTGGTGGAAGGTGTCCCTGTCATGGCAGGGAAGTTGTGTAGACAATCTTTGAAGATTCCTCTAACCACAACCATTCAATGATCACTTAATATCACTATCTCCAGCCTCTCTAGATTACACCTACCAAAAAATAAAACAGATAAACACAGACAGAACTTTTTCACAGGCTGTTTCACAGGGAGAACAACCCAATACAGACAATAACGTGGGGCTCCTGAGTGAGTTGTTTGCAGCAGCCACCTGACACTGAGGCTCCTGTGCTGCCTTGTGTGACCAATACAGCCAGGACAAGTTTTACCCCAAGGCACAGCTTAGCTCTGCTGAGTGCAGCATGGCCAGAATCATGTAAAACAGGAAAAAAAAATGTATTTTATGTGATTCTTTATGAGCAATTAGAAAATGTGTTGCTCCCCAGAGGGAATCCCTGGGTGTGAGGCTATTCTGCCATGGGAGGAAGTGTGGAGAAAGGGCAGTGCCAGCCTGGCCACACTCCTGGTGCCGAGGGCTTTCCTGGGCCAGTGCAGCAGCTCACATAGGGAAGCCACAGAGCAAACTCTGCTCCTCTGCAGCTGGTGACAGTAGGGCCACAAACCTGCCTACCATGGGCTCTGCAGCGGCTGAAGTACCCTGGCACCCCCAGACCTCTCTGAGAGCACAACCAGGACCCTGCTCCCCCTAAAAAAAAAACACTCCCAGGAGTGCAGTTCCCCCTGCCAGGCTCTGCAGCAGGGACATGGAGTCTCCATTCAATCCCAGAGATCCAGATGCCACCTGGTGTCCAAACACAGCTCTGCACCGGGACCCCCAGTGCCCAGAAACAGGGAATTTAGCCTGTTTAAGACGGAAATAATGTCCCCATCGGGGATTTCCAGGGATGGGGCAGCCACAGCTTCTCTGTGAAACCCGTGCCAGGGCCTCCTCACCCTCACAGGGAGGAATTTCTTCAGTATATCCAATTCTAAACCTCCTCTCTGTCAGTGTGAAGCCATCCCCCCTCATCCTACACTACAGCTCCTGATGCAGTCCCTCTCCAGCAATCTTGCAGGCCCCTTCAGACACTGGAACTTTCTCTGCTCCAGGCTGAACAGCCCCAGCTTTCTCAGCCTGAAGTCCTTCCAGCCCACAGAGCCTTCAAAGGTGGCAGAGGAAAGCAGGTGCCAGCCTGATGCAAGCCAGGCCCCCTCATGGATTCTGGAGAACTTCAGGTCCCTGAGTGCTCTGTCCTGTCCTCTCTGCTTGCTGAGACAAAGAGGGAATCACCCACTTCTACAAATGTTGGCTTTTTTATAGTACAGAAAGCAGGGCCTTGACACCCCTCAGCCAGTGTGATGTGAGGGGAGACATAGGGATGAGCTTGCTGGGGTGAGAGATCAAGGTGTGAGGTGGTCTTTAAAAGGTAGGTCCTACCTTAGCCCAGTGTGGTATTCACTGTTGTCCAGCTGGCTAAGAATTCTCTTTGGAGACAATCCCCATGGAAGCAGTCAAGGTGCACAGGCTCCCTCAAATCCGAAGCCAAGGGCAGGAGGGGAAATGCCCTCATGGAAAACACTTCTCATTCCAGAATGACTGAGGAGATGAGGATGTGGTGGGAAGTCTCCAGGAGTTGCTGGTGGTGGCTGGTCATTCACTGAAGTGCCTGGAGTGAAGCTGCAGGCAGGGAACAGGAGCCTGAAGCTTTTCTCTCCCTGTGCCTTCAAGATCTTCTTTCAGCCTGAAGCAGAAACAAGAACATGCTGGTGGTCAGCTCATGCCAGAGCAAACAGGCCACCACCCTCAAGCATGTCCCCAGTGATCAGGTCCATCTCAAAGCCCCACCCTTCTCCACATCTGCACCCTCACCTGGGCACTTGGCATCCTCCTCCCATGAGGAGATAGAAGGACAAGGTCTGGTGAGAAAACTACAGATTGAAACACAATAATCAAGTAGAGTCTGCTCTCAATCCCAAAACTCAGGGGTTGGAACAGGCCTCAGAGACCTGTGGTGGATTGTTAGATCCATCTCAAGTGTTAGGAAGCTGGGGAATATATTTAAGAGTGTCCCAGTGATCTCTGTCCACGACGATCAAACAAGGTGCTCGAGAGGCACTGTGTGATGTTTGCACCATCCAGTTGCCAGCGAGGATAAACGGAATATTCTGTGGATCTGCAGGACAGGCACTCCCCAAATCTCTGACCAGGGCAGCCTCTTATTATTTCTCCTCCCTCCAATGTCACCTCTCTCCAGACAGCGACACAGAACAGTCTCTGATCTTCTGTACCCCTTCCCCGATTCATCAGCCCATATCTCAGCCTGAACTGGATCTCCTCACCCTCTCCCATCTGAGGATGGGAGACTTTGCTTGCCAGCTCCTGCTTCTCCACAATCAGCTGCTGCTTCTCCATGCCCAGCATCTCCTTTCCACGATGTGCATCGAGTAGTTTCTCCTCAAAGTCCCTTTTCATCCTCTTCACTTCAACCTTCAGCCCTTCCAGGTGGTCAGTCCAGCTGCAGAGGTAACAAACAGGGCTGAGCAGGGATGTACTAGGAGTTGTGCATATGTAGGGATAGAGGGCCTTCCTTGCTTTTCCCCAAAATCCCAACCACCCAGCCCTCGTGCAGCACTCCAGTGACAGTCAGGGATGAAGTTCTATCCCTCTGCTAAGCCCAAGAGGCAGAAAACCCTCTAAGAGACCATCCCCAGTCCAGCAACATCAGCCCCAGGTTTCCCAAGGCACAGATTCACACTGGAACAATACTTTTCTTGTTGGGAAGGATTCATTACAGCTTTCCCTCTCTGTGACAGCTACAACCTGTTTGGGTATTTTAAATTGTGAGCCCATGCTCTGTCAGAAAGATCAAGCACAACATGTACAGGGGTAACCAGTTAGGCAGCAGTGAGTGGCAGCCCTTGTAGTCCAGCATCAGGTAAACCAGGCTTTAGTTTGATCCCTGCTAATCCCTCTCTTACCCAGCCACATCAGCAAAAACCTGCCTCCAGTTCCACCATTCTGCTTCAGTTTTCTCCACCTTAGTTGCAGCAGCTGAGTTATCTAAAAAGAAGGGAAATACAATATAAAATACCTTTTCCTTCTTCCATATGTCCCACAAGCTTCATGATGCCCCAGACTGAGCTCTGCTCTTGCTGGACAAACCCCACCTGCTCTGAAGAACCTCTGCCAGAAGTCTGACATGCCCTTCTCTTAGGGAGGACACCACAAGATAAAGGTTGAACTCAATGTTAAAGGTAATTTCCAACCTATATTATTCTATTCTGGAACCTGCTGTCAATATAAACCCCTGATACTGGCAGCTCTCCCTGCCCAAACACAGCAGTGTTGTGGGCGTGATAAGGGTGGGATTGCTGTGCCTCAAGGAATGGGTGACATGTCCCAGGAGTAGTGATCAGCCTCAAACCTCATCCCAAATGCCAGAAACAAACACTAGAAGACAGCTCAGCTCAAGGAAAAAATATGGAGAGGCAAAGCCAGAAGCTCTGATGTCCAATGGCTCCAGTGAGTACAGGGGTGGGGTAACAGGGTTTGCTTCAGGATCAAGCTGGTTTCAGCTGAGCTGTGAAGTTTAACAAAGCCAAGAGCTGGATTCTGCCCCTGGGATGGGACAGCCCTGGATGGGACAGGCTGGGGAAGGAGAGGCTGGAGAGCAGCACCATGGGAAGGGACCTGGGGGTTCTGGTCAATGGCAAGTTGGACATGAGCAGCAGTGCCCTAGCAGCCAGGAGGGCCAACCCTGCCCTGATCCTGCTGCCCACCCTTTACTGCAGCTCAGCACAGTCCTTGTTGCACTGAGCTCTGCAGGTGGGTATTCTTGAACTAATTGAGCTAATTAAATCTGGCCTCATTTAATTGCAGTCGTTGCCAGTCCACCCCATGTTTTAGGGAGCAGCCAAGCAGTTTGGTGTCAGTGATGTAGAGGTGCAGGTGTGCCACCTTACCTGGGCTAGCAAGGAGTGAGGGTGTCAGGCTCACCCTGGTACCAGGAGTCCATGACAGGGTGATGCCACGGATAAACGTGGGGATAACGTGGCTCCAGCAGCCCTGGAACACCAGAGAGCAAGATTTCTGCAGACCAAACTTGTGTCCCAGCCATTTCCCAAAGCAGGGAAAACAAACCCACCTCCAGAAACCCAGGAGAGATGATACTCCAAATTCCCAGTCCTGTTTCAAAATGCAGGAGACAGTGGAACTCTGAAAAGACAAAGCCTGAGCAGTGCTGGGGGAAGAGGTGGCTGGGGGGTCTGCAAGGTGAAGTCATGTCCATCATCATGGCTCAGGGAATTATATGGGGGAATTCCCTTTTTATTCCAAAAAGAAGGTGAGAGCCTGAATTCCTTCTGTAAATCAGTTTTGCTATAAAGGTGGTGACAGCAGCAGAGGGAACACATCGGCTGTGACACCAGGTGAGATGGCAAGCTAGAATAAACCAACTTATTTTCTGTTGTCTTCTATTATTGAAAAAGTCTAACCACCCAATGGAGCAGCATTTTGTGCCTTGTGATTTGCCAAGAACATTTTCTCAGGTGCTGATCAACAAACACAGCTGATCAAACAGGGGTCAGTGGCCAAACAAATGCAGGAATGGCACAAGCCCAGGGTCAGCACACAGCAAGGCTTCTCCAGAGTACTCACCCACAGTTTGTACCCAAAAGTGTCTTTGTATTTACAACCTCAGTTCTTCTTTTCCCCAGACCCTTTTTGAAACTGCATTTCCAGTACTTGGTGACAAAACCTTATGTTGCTCAATTTGGTGAGTGCAAAACCACTTCTTATGAGCTGGCCCTTGGTAGATTCATTTGATAGAATCATGGAACCACAGAATAGTTTGGGCTGGAAAGGAACTTAAGGATCATCTCATTCCAAGCCCCTGACATGGGCAGGGACACCTTCCACTAGCCCAGGTTGTTCCAAGGCATATCCAGCCTGGCCTTGGACACTTCCAGGGATCCAGGGGCAACCACAGCTTCTCTGGGCAACCTGTGCCAGAGTCTCACCACCCTCACAGGGAAGAATTCCTTCCCAATATCCCATCTAACCCTGCCCTCTGGCTGTGGGAAGCCATTCCCTCTAATCCTGTCACTCCATGCCCTTTGAAGTCCCTGCTTTTGGAGTTCTTTCTCCTCTATCATCTAATATTTGGAGAAACCCTCTCCTATACTCATGGTTATGACCTTATGGCTCCTTTCGCAGCTCAGCTCTCCCTCCCCACCTGATGGATCCTGATCCACCAATTCATTCCTCACACAGGAGCTGTGCTATACCTTTGATCATTCTTCTCCACGCCCAGTTCAACTGTACAATTTATTTCTAGGATTTCCCTGGGCACCTTCTGGGAGTAACCCTGACTTACTGCCTGCTTCACATTGTAGTTACATGAACTACAAACCAGCCAACAACAAGGGGTTTGGGAGAGTGCAAAAGAGCAGGCTGTTATAGACACTGCAGCTCAAAGAAATCATGATATTTAAAATAACTGCAGGAAAGATTTCCTGGAGCAGATTCACAGCTTCCTGCAAAGCTTTTACTGGATTCACAGGTGTAAGCAAGAGTGTCCACTACACTTGGCCTCTTGTAAGGGAGTTCAGGGTACTCTCCTCATGTGAAGTGATGCTGAAAACTCACCATTTACTCTGAGGAGAATTTCCTCCATTCATTCAGACAGTGGATGACACTACCCTGCCAGGGATGTGCTTGATCCTTGGGAGAACAGGAGTCAAAAAGGTGTGAGCATTAAACAGACAAACAACAGGTCAGGTAAGAAAAATACTGCCTCTTATTTAATGTTTAAAGACATCAGTAAACAAACAGAACCGTACAGAGAGAGGCCAAACCCTCCCACCTCCCCAAACAGCATGTTCCAAACCACCACAGGTACCAGGTGACAGCTCGGGAGAAGGAGCAGCAAAATTTGGGATTTGAGGGACTGGCTGAGAGAAATCTCTGCTGTGTGAGGGCAAAAAGACACAGGACTTGGAGGAAGCAGCTTCCCTCACCCATGTCTGCTGGGTGCAGTCAGGAGGGAATGGTTTCCACTCGGAGCAAGCAGCCCAAATCTCTTGCTAACACACAGAAGGGCCATGTGTGAACTTGGAAAAGACAGCTGGAAGCTGTATTAGAGGTGCAAGACACACCACGTACTGACCTTGGCAGCCAAACCTCTGTTCCACAGGGATTTTAGCCTCTCGAAGAATAAACACAGCAGGGAAGTTGGGTCCAGCTTGGCAGAGTGCTGCAGAACTCGTTTGTGAATGCAAATCTGGGTGTGGGGGGAAGGAACAAGCCTGTGCTCTGCAAACATCTTTCCATCCCTTTCCCCCTGCTCCAAGGACACTCCTGACCCCGACCCCACAACTGGCCTTATCTTCTCCAATAATTTTCCTCGAGCTGTGGAGCATCAGATGGTTGGAAGGGCCATCAGGAAGCAACTCAGTGCAGGCTGCAGAGGACAGTCGAGTGGGTACCTGAGTGGAGGTTGGGGAGAGCAGAATGGATCCGGTGGTGCTGGAGAGAGGCAGAGATGGCAGGCACAACTGCTCCAGCTCCCACCTGGCTGGCAGAAGCCTGCACAGGAGTCACAGAGTACGGGTCAGGCTCTGGAGGCAGCCAGCCAGGACACAGCATGGGATCCCATCTCCCAGAGCAGTGAGAGCTGGAACCGTGACACGTGGCAGAAAGTAAGGAACACGTTTCACTGTTCTCTGCCTCTCCAGATGGCAGAATCCTGCAGTGGTGCTGTTTCTGCTGCTACCATGTGCAGTCTAAGATGAAGGGAGGGCTAACTGGCTCCTACATGGCCCAGTTAAGTGCTCCAAGCATTCATGTCCAACGTGGGATGCCCAGCAGTCCAGAGCCCTCAGATCTCAACATCACTCTCCTTGTCGTTGTCGTGGTCACCATCGTAAAACTCGTTGGGAGCCTCAGGCCTGGGGAAAGAGAAATCTCTGTCAGGGAGGAGAGAGAGCCCTGGGACCCAAAGTCAGAGTATGTACTGCACCCAGACATCCCGTGGAATGTCATATAAAGGCACCACATGTTCCTGGGTGAAACCAGAGACTCTGAAATTACTTCCCTGCCCATGGCAGGTGGTTGGAACAAGATAATCTTTATGGTCCCTTCCAACCTAAACCATTCTGGGATTCTATGACTGAAACAGTCTCCAGTATATCATCCACCCTTCCCAGCAGGGACAGTAAGGGAGGCCTATTTCTCCAGAACAAGCTCTGGTACCTGCTGTAGTTTTCTTCAGAGCCTCTTTCCTCTGGATCGGGCTCATCTGTGCGATCGTAGCTGAGCAAGTCCGAGGGGACGTCGTGGATCTGCACACTGGGAGCGTGGTTCAGCATCTTCAGATTCTCAAATATCGTCTGCCTGATCTGATCCAAGTACTACAGGGAAAAAAAAAAAAAAAGAGAGGGATCACCCCAGTGGGACTGTCAGTCAGCACTGTTACCTGCCTGCATCACCTTCGTGGTGGTCAAGAGAAAGAAATTTGTTCAAATAGCCATTTATTAGAGCAGAGGAGGGTGGGAGAGTTACTTCAGTCAACAAGCACAAGCACACAGGAAACAGTGAGACAAGCCAGAAAGGGTCTCAAATGCTTTGAGACTTTCTGACATCCCAGAGGAAAGGTAGTTAGTTCTTGCTTTTTGTCAGTTTTCTGCCCTTGCCTGGGCTCCACCTGGTTTCACAAGACAGAGCATCAACCACAGGGCTCTGGAAGTTCATAGTGGAGACTGCAACATAGCTGGAAGCAACTCACCTGCCTGGAGTTCTGATTTTCAATCCTTGTGCTGACATCAGGGTGAAGGGTGAAGTCTGGAGCGAAGTATTCAAAGTACTCTGTGAAGGAAAGAGACAGAGTCAGAGCACAGAGGGACAGGAGCTCTGCAGAGAGCACAGCTCACCCTCACACCTGACCTGGGAGGGACAGAGCCTTAAAGGCACACTGATGGACAGCTCTGACTGCAAGGGATTAGACAAAACAACAGAGCAAGCAACAGCAACACTCAGGCCAGTGAACAAGAAATGACACAAATTAAATGATACAGGGTGTGTCTGTCCAGAAAAGTCTACAGTAGGTGGCTGGAGATCACAGAGGTTTGAGTTGGAAGGGGCCTTAAAGCTCATCTCATTCCACCCTCCTGCCACGGGCAGGGACACCTTCCACTAGACAGGTTGCTCTAACCCATCCAACCCGGCCTTGAACACTTCCAGGGATCACTGAGACCATCTCCAAGGTCAGAAGGTGCTGTCAGTTTGGCCCTGGTCAATGCAGAACAGCGTGTAATGAATATTTAAGCTCAGCTAATGAGGAAAAAGGGGAACTCCAACTTACCACTGTAAGGGAGCTCTTCACTAATTGCTTCATCTACAAGCAATGATGTTTCGTAAGTCCTGAAACATGGAAAAAGATGACCTTAGTCCAGAGAAAGGGATATGGTAAATGCAGGGACAAATCTCACAACAACTGCTCACCCAGTGCCCTTCACCGAGCAGAGAAGAGACTCACCAGCATCGTGCCACGTTCCGGACTGTGTAACCACCTCCTCCCAGGACCAGCAAGGGGATGTTGAAGCTCTTCACATACTCCACACACTCCCTACAACCCCCAAACAGTAACATGCCAGAGCTGTGAACTGCAGCACAGATTCCTGTGTCAGAAATGCCCCCGTGCACTCAAACACCACCATGGCTGGTGTGACCCACCCAGAGCTCAGGGCTTTCACCCAGGGAGCCTGAACCACAGAATCATCATCTCACAATGGTTTGGGTTGGAAGGGACCTTAATGCCCATGTTCCCTTCTTGTTCCACCTTCTACTAGACCAGGTTGCTCCAAGTCCTGCCCAGTGTGGCCTTGAACACTTCAGGGATGGGGCAGCCACAGCTTCCCTGGGCAACCTGTGCCTGGGCCTCCCCACCCTCACATCCAAGAATCTCTCCCCAATATCCCAACTAACCCTGCCTTCTGGCAGTTTGAGGCCACTCCCCCTGGTCCTGTCCTTCCAAGTCCCTCTCCAGCTCTCCTGGAGCCCCTCTAGGCACTGCAAGGGGCTCTCAGAGCCTTCTCTTCTTCAGGCAGAACCACCCCAGCTCTCCCAGCCTGTCTCCAGAGCAGAGGGGCTCCATCCCTCGGAGCATTGCCATGACCTCCTCTGGATCATGTATTGCCCTGAACCTCTGCTCTGCAGCACCTTGTACACCTCATTCTCAGACCCACTCCTGTCACACAAACATTAAAAAAAACCCAAAAATTGCTGGAAGGCCAAAGCCAAAGCTCAAACCTCACAGCAGAGGCTCACTAGAGCCCTTCAGATGGTCTTTCTCTGCCCAGCCCTGCTGTACTTACCCATGGCCTCTTATACTGAGGTTAAAACAACCCAAACGGTCACAACCCAGAGAATCAGCACCACACTGGAGAACAGAAAACCAAGAGAATTTTGGTATTGCTTTCCAGACACACCAACTCCAGGAACATCAGGGAACACAGGGATAGCCCTCTCCCACCTACAGCCTCCAAAAGGGATGCCTGTGTGCAGAGCTTTGCTTCCTTACCTGCAGCACTATGCAGGTGGGCTGATAGTAATCTACCACCTGGTTAATGACTGGCTGGAAGAGGTGTTTGTAACCTTTGGAGAGAAAGGCAGATCTGTCATGGCTCTGGAACAGAGGACCAGGAAACACCTGGGGAAGGGAAAAGGGCAGGGAACACCTACTCTGGTCATCGATGCCATCTCGGAGAGGCACATTCAGACAGTAGTAACGGCCACTCTCTGCACCCACCTCATACATGTCACCTGGAAAACAGGGGAGTCACAACAGCTCTGACACTTCACAGGGCTGGAAAGGCCAGATCAGGTTTGGGCTGAGTCTCTTATTCTGTTTAGGACCCCTCCTTCTTACAAACAACTACAGTTCTGTTCCTCTCTAATCACTTCCTCCCACCATTTCTCCCTGCAGCTCTAATTTTGTGATTTACACTTTTCTACTCCAGCAAAGGACTCTGAAGTGAGGCCACATTCACAGTGTACAGGAAAACACATACCTGTACCAGGAAAGAAATAGTTCCCATATTTGTGAAATGACACTGTCATGACACGGTCTGTCAAGTAAAAAGCCTCCTGCACCCCATCTCCGTGATGGATGTCAATGTCGATATACAGGACACGTGGGTGATACCTATGGAATACAGGAGGAAAACCAGCACCCATCTGAGCACATCAACTGCTTTGGACATGAGGCACTTGTATACAGTCAAACACACAAAAACATTTCCTTTTGATGTGCTTGGAAGTCAATATTTAAAACATTTTCTTCTGATGTGCTTGAAAATAGGTATTAAAAAAAAAAAAGGGGTTTCAGACGGGGCCATGGAAAGCACATGAAAATCACTTGCTTTAACCACCTGGGGATTAGAAAGTTTCAGGTTTTTGTTTCCAACAAGCCCTTTGTTAATCTTTAAGAGCTGCAATAATTTTAATCATATCAGGAAATGAAAGGCAAGGAGGAGGTGGGAATAACTCATTTCCTCCACATGCCAGAGTACTGGAGCACTATGTTCCAGCTGGTGAGCACCAAAAATTCCAGGCTGGATTAAATTTACTGCAGAAGCAGCCAGAGACACAGAGAGAGGGTGCAGAAGGGAGATCATCACCAGCAAATGCTCCAGGGTGATGGTCAAACTGCTGCTGTGGAGCACTGAGACACAGCCCTGAGCCATCCCTGCTCCCAGCTCCAGAGCTGCCTGCTCAGCTGGAGAGAGCTTCTCCAGCTTTTCCCAAGGAAATGCTGCACCTGGTCATTCCCCAAAGAACAGGGGATCCGTGCCAAAACTCTCAGGGAGTGCAAAGGACTCTGGAAAAACAAGCAAACAACAAAACAGAAAGGAGCAGCGTGTTGTTTGTGCCTTGGAACCAGGGTTTTAAAGTGTCTGCAGGGATCCAAGCAGACTGGTTGATGGTCTTCCAAGAGACACATAAACTATTTAAATTTCCTAGATTACTCATCCCACAAATGACTGCAAGGAGAAATGGGAATGCATGGACACAGCCTTTCTGCACTGGGAAAGGGAGAAAGGGAGCTGCAGAGAGCACAGGCACTACTGCACTCCCACAGTGAGAAGCACACTCAAAATACAGTCTCCTGCTGCAGAAATGGTTCCTGGAAATAGGGAACAGAAGGAGAGGGACATATTATCATCTCCCATGAGGAGTAACTGGGCTGTATTTGAGGCCTCTGGTGTACTGGACTCACATCAGACTAGAAAATGGGTGTGCAGAGATAGACAGTGAAAGCCTGAGGTTACAAACATGGAGCAGGGATGACAGGCAGAGGAAGGAGGTATAAGAAATCTCAGTTCGTCCCCAAAGTCTGACTTTGTGAGTGAGTAAATTTGCCCCCAGCTATGTAACCGTTTTCTGTTCAACTCCAAATGCCTTTTAATTCCAAAACAACTTGTCTCAGATTCAGTGACAAGGAGGGCACTTGAGAGTACAAAAAAAACAAATAAAAAAACCCACAGAATAATTCAAGAAATTGAAGGTATTTCTGTTACTCTTCCTCCCATTCTGAACTTAATTTTCCTTCTCTAAAAACCAAAATAACCTGATGCTTTTCTACTGAGAGCAAGTGTCCTTTGATAATCCATGAGTAGCTTAAGTCCTGTTCTTGACCCACACAAGCAACGTAAGGAAGATTTGAGTCATTTCTCTGTCTCCAGTGAGCCATAACATGCATTTACCTACAAAAGGCTCACTGTGGCAAAAAGGCTGAGGCTCAGGAGACCCTGAATGAATGTTTTACAGATGGATGAGAAATGGGATTGAAGAACTCTTCTGTATCCTTTAGGCTTCATGCAACAAAACTGGCGGCAGATATTCCAATTCTAACACTTTCTTGTGTCTAATGAAGCCAAGGAAAAAAAAAAATAAATAAAAAAATCAAGCTTTTGAGATTCCTGGATTCCAGAAAGGCAAATGAGATGGGGAGAGAGAACAGTGAAGCAGCAGAGGGAAAGCACAAACCAGGCAGGACAGGTCAGCCCTTGCCCCCTGTCCTTACTTGAGCAGTTCCAGGATGCCGATAACGATGTCATTAACATAACAAAACCCAGAAGCCTGCAAGAAAGAGAAGCAGCTTTAGAATGGCACCAACACAGAGCCCGGGCCCCAAAAAGGCAGAGGAATCCACAGATTTGCCTCATTACCTCAAATTTTTTGGCATGATGGAGGCCCCCTGCCCAGTTTATGGCAATGTCACAGATCTAAGAACGGAAAGAGAAGCGAGTTTAAGGTGACAACGTGATAACAACAACCCTGTACTCTCTTCCCCTCTGCACAGCTCACACTTGTGGCCCAGGAACACCCTTCTGGTCCTTCCTCCTCCTAACGAGGCCTTCCCAAAGCTCCATCTGTGTTCCAAAAGATCAGCACCTCAGTCCCCTTACCTTGTTGTTCAGTTGTGTTGCTCCTTGCAAGGAGGCTCCAGTATAACGAGAGCAAAATTCAAAGAGGCCGGGAAACACTGGGCTGAAAAGGAAACCACCATTGAAACACAGAACATCTCATCCCTCCCCGTTTCTCCAGAGCAAAGCCAGGACTAAAACTGTCCAGGGATATTACCTGAGCAAGGCTGACACTCAGTTCTCTGAAAGAGTTAATTTGGGATCAGGATCACTCTAACCCTGCACGTGATCAAGCTGGATGCAAACACAATGGGAAACTCAGGGAACTGAATGATCCCCAAAGCTTCCAAGCCAGTCCTGAAAAGGCTCCCCTGCTCCCAAAGTGTGCCAGTGTCCTGGAGCCCCACTGGGAGGTGCCCAGAGCTGGGACATGATGAGAGACCCTGTCTCAGGAGTGGTGAGGACTGCTATGGTCCTGCACTAGCTCCCCTTTGGCTGCATCTGGAACATCATGGAATCACAGACTGGCTTGGGCTGGAAGTGATCTCAAAGCCAATCTAGTTCCAGCCCCTATCATGGCAGGGACACCTTCCACCAGCCCAGGTTGCTCCAAGCCCCGTCCAACCTGGCCTTGGACACTTCACGGGATGGAGCAGCCACAGCTTCTCTGGGCAACCTGTGCCAGGGCCTGCCCACCCCTACAGGGAAGAATTTCTTCCCAATATCCCATCTATCCCTGCCCTCTGGCAGTGGGAAGCCATTCCCCCTTGTCCTGTCACTCCAGGTCCTGGAAGACCACAATTAGGTCACACTGGAACCTTCTCTTCTCTTCTCCAGGCTGAACAATCCCAACTCTCTCAGCCCTTCCTCCCAGCAGAGCTGCTCCATCTCTCTCATCATCCTGGTGCCTCCTCTGGACTGGCTCCAACAGCTCCATGTCCTTCCTGTGCTGAGCCCCCAAGGCTGAAGGCAGCACTCAAATTATTAGCCAAGATCTTTGACACATTTCAGAAGAATTGGAGGCTCTTTCAGAACAAGTAGAGACAGAGTCTGTAACCCACCAAGCCAAACCATAGATCTAAAAACTGCAACATCTAAAGGGAAGGAAAAGGAATCAAGGATGCTCCATAACCTGATACGCACAGGAGGGACACACTCCTCATTCTGCTTGAAAACAAGGAAGAAATGGGACATTCTGAGAGAGCTCTAAGGACATGAGCAAAGCAGGAGCAATACTTCTGGCTGCAGGAGGCACAGGACACTCACCAGTCGTCGCCCACGTTGAAGGCGTTGAGGCTCTTGGTGAAGCCCTGCATGTTGTTGGGACTCACTCTCTGCAGGAAGTCGATGTAATCCTCGGAGTGGAAGCGGCACATGTCGTGCTGGGAAGCCTGGTATGGCTTGAAAACCTTCCAGGGAGAAAGACAGCACTTATTTCCCATCCAAACACATGTCTGCTTGGGCTAGAAGAAATCTCAAACTAATAAACAAGTGACCTGCACGAGGTACATGAAAAACATTCCAATGTGGCTTTGTGACATTTGTGTTCTTTTAAATTCATCAGTTGTTCCATGAAACCTTTTCGTGCCCTCGTGCAGCCACAAACCCATCTCCAGCCTCTCCTGACTGCAGCTGTTGCCACAAACTCTCCAATGCCTTCCCCCACAGCACATTCCCCTCCTTGGGAAGGAGCAAAACCAACCAGCCAAGTCCAAACCGCAGCTTTTCTTTCACTGGGGGGATTGTTCCCTCCTCAGTCACCAGCTTTACACAATTTTAAGACCCTGATCTAGGGGTGGTTTCAGTCCCTCTGACAAAGTTGCCTGGAATGGGCTGATAGGTTCCAAATTATTTGGTGAAAGCTCTAAAACAGACAGAAGAGTTGCGAAAGTTCTGTTTCCTTTGGAAAGGAAAATGGTGAAAAATGGTCAGGGAGCTGGATGGACTCAAATTCAGGATCTTGTGACAACTCAGGCTTGCCAGCTTGGCATTTAGGGCACATACCTCAATACAGAGGAGGTTAAAAATTAATACCATGTACCTGGGAGAGGAAATTAAATTGATAAGAGACCTTTGTTGTGCCTCCCAATTTCTCTTATTTAAAGCAACCACTTTGTAAGAAAAATGGGACATGAAAATAACAGTAAGATGCACAAAGTGGCCTCCAAAGGGAAATTTATCAGGAAAACCACACCAACGTTGCTGTTTTCTGGGCTGAGCAGGAAACCTGTTCATTTTCAGAGCCCCGAAACACATAAACAAGCTCATCTCCTTCTCTCTTGGTGTTTTCCACACAGTTGTGTAGAGTTTGGTGTTTCCATTCCCCGGGAAGGCTCCAGGAATCCAGCCGGTTCATGAAATCAAACAAGATTAAAACCAGTGGTAAAGAGACACCACAGAGAAGAAATGGCTCTCATTGGATATCTAGAGACTCTCTTGAACAACAAAAAGTAGGGACAGGTGATTCAAACAAAGTTAGGGAAAAAACAGGCCAAAATCTTCCCCAGACTCAGCTGCTGGCAGAAGAAACCTGCCTCTTTCCACCCTTCACTCAGTCCCAGCAATCCCACCCACCTTCCTAAGCTGGGAAAGGTGGGAAGAGGCAAACCCAGCCTGACAGGATAGCAGCCTTTTATTTGGAGGAGGCAGAGAGCGCAGATGATGCAACCACAACACAAAGTTAGCAGGACTTTTTGCAGTCCCAGCTGAACATAATCCCTGCTTTTATTTGTTCCTAACTTTGCCAGTCGGTGACTGTGCAGGATGAAGTTGCCTCTGAGATTTTCAGCTTCATGGAAAATACAAACCCCAGAAAAGAGTTTCAAGACTAAAAATGTGGCCAAACGTAGAGCTCTGCCCACTGCCTCTCTCAGACATGGATCTGACCTTTAAAAGTGTTAGGTCTGAACATGGGGTTTTTTTCCTGTTCCTGCAAGGAAAAGCCCAGCTCCAGGGAAGTTATTTGTGGAAGTTCACACATCGACTGGAAAAATGTGAAAGGGAAATTCTGCAAAGATTCCCCACACTCCAAGTGCTGCATCTCCACCCTGGGCAATGGTCACCACGCTGGATGTGATTTTACTGGGGAAGTATATTAATTAGGAAAGCTTTGCCCATGTTTAAACATCCCAGATTAATTTCATATATTGCATCCCTACAACTCCCTGACAGGAGGGTAGAACCAGATGGGGGTCATGCTCTTCTTCCCAGTAATGACAGGACAAAAGCAAACAGCCTCAAGTTGCACCAGAGGAGGTTTAGGTTGGATATTGAGGAAATTTCTTCACTCAAAGGGTGGTCAGACATTGGAACAGGCTGCCCGGGCAGGGGTGGAGTTAGGGTTAGGGTTAAACCTCTGCAGGGATTTAAAAGCTGTGTGGATATGGGGACATGGATTAGTGGTGGCCTTGGCAGTGCTAAGGGAACAGTTGGACTCGATCTTAGAGGGCTTTTCTAATCTTAATGATCCTATGACCAAGGAACTGGTCCATTTTAGCACCTTCCTATAAAACTTGACACTGGGCTTTAGCTTTGGGACAACTGCTTTTCTATCTGCTTTCACTGAACCCACAGCTCTCAGTACAGACCAGATCTGGCACTGGAAGAGCTTGAACTCGAGCCCAGTCCAAGCTCCAGGCACTTGGACAGTGCTGGAGACAATGACCAAGTTCTGCAGCACGGCAGGGGCAGGTTCAGAGCAGCTGAGATCCAGCTTTACCCTCTGCCCCTCTTGTATTGGTTTGGCTGATCTGACTTTGCCCTAAAAAAATAAAAAGCAGGAAAATTATATTGTTCCCACAGATACAGGATCTGTGCAGCTTGTCTTGCCCAGACAGTGGAGATGACTGTTCACATGGAGTCATGGAATCACAGAATAGTTTGGGCTGGAAAAGTTTAGGATCATCCAGCTCCATCCTCTGCCATGGACAGGGACACCTTCCACTGGACCAGGCTGCTCTAAGCCCCCTCCAACCTGGTCTTGGACACTTCCAGGGATGGGGCACAAAGGGAAAGGAGGGGGAATATCCTACATCCCTGGCAGATCAGAGCAATGATGGTTTGAGCCCTTCCCTCTCCTCCCCTCCCTGTCTGCCAGCTCTGCACAGTGATGGCTGTGACAGAGGCTCCTCAGCTCTTGACCAGGGCAATTCCCATGGAAACACACTGTACATGCATGGATGTATCCCATACAGGTACATCTATACATCCACACAAAGAAAATCCAGTAGTGCCTGGAGCTGTAGCCTCCAACATTTACTACAACATTCCAGGCACAGGCCCTTCCCCAGGGCACAGCAAACAGATCACAGGCTGTGGGGACAGCAGGCAGCAGCCAGACCCAGGCCCTGGATCATAACCTGACCTGGGACTGTGCCAGGCAGGCATGAAATGGTTCATCAGTCCAAAGCAGAAATCCCAGCCCAGGCAACACAGGAATCAGGACAGAAGACAAAACAAGTCGCCCCAAATCGATCAGCAGCTGCAGGGGGCACGTTCTGCACATCACAATGGGCAGAACCCACCTCAAAGTGGGCAGAATGGTACAAGACTTCTACTATTCTCTGCAGATGCCCTGGAAGCGTCCAAGGCCAGGTTAGACGAGGCTTGGAGCAACCTGGGCTAGTGGAAGGTGTAACTGACCATGGCAGGGGGTGGGACTGGATGAGCTTTAAGGTCCCTTCCAACCCAAACCATTCCATAACTCTATGATGACTCTACTCCTGCCCTGACTGTGTATCCTGAGGCATTAAATCACCTGCCCTGCATTCCTGAGAGCTTTTCTCTTGCTCTGTTCTGTGAGAATGGGCAGAAAAGTGTGCATAAGGATTCCTGGGAAAGGAGCATGGCTCATCCCGCTTCCAGAAAGGGAACTAAAATACTTCAACAGAGGGTACCACACAACCATAGTGATATTCTCTTATCCTAAAGGCATGGAGATCCAAAAAACTGATACCAAAGTCTTCTTTTCTATTACCTCTCCATGCTGATAATGTTTAGGCAGGTTTAACATGTCAGATTTATGGAAAAGCAAATCTTTTCAAAAGCCAGAACTGCAGTGCCCTGGGCTGGGAGAGCTGGGTGGGCTCTGAAGGGCAGGTGGGACAAACACTGACCAGATGTGAGATGGATGAGTGAACCCCCCTGGGGCAACAAGGTGAGTTAGGAAGCCTTTGGAGGGCTTGTTTGCAGCTTTACTATTCCATGATCACCGTGGTCATGGAATCAGAGAATGGTTTGGGTTGGAAAAGAGCTTAAGGATCATCTTGTTCCAACGCTACATTCCTCCAAGCCCTGTCCAACCTGACCTGGAACACTTCCAGGGATGGGGCAGCCACAGCTTCTCTGGGCAACCTGTGCCAGGGCCTCACCGCCAAGAATCCCTTTCCAATATTTCATCCAATCCCGCCCTCTGGCAGTGGGAAGCCATTCCCCTTTGTCCTGTCACTTCAGGCCCTCGTCCAGAATCCCTCTCCAGCTCTCTTGGAGCCTCTTTAGGCACTGAAATGGGGTCTAAGGTCTCCCTGGAATCTTCGCTTCTCCAGGCTGAACAATCCCAATCCCAAAGCTCACTGGCCCCTCCCAGCAGGTGCTGCAGACACAGACACTCAGTGCCAGGGCACTGTCACAGCCCCAGGGATGGCACTGCCACCCACATGTGACCAGAGCAGTGACAACCAATAGTGGGAACCTTCAAACCAGCCCTGGGTGGTCCAGAGGGGGTTCAGGACAACAGGAATCTCTGAGGCTGCTCCAAACCTGGTCCTGTTGGGGCAGGAGCGAGGCAGGGACACAGCAAAGCTGCGAACAGCGACTGACTGACAGGGGCCATGTGGGGCCCATGAGTGCAGGGAGCAGGGCAGTGCTCAGCTTTGGCACCTCTCACATGTGCTGAAGCCTCAAACACCCACCGTGGTGCCCTGCCCCAAACTCCCCTGTCACAAATCCCTTGCCCCAAACCCCATCCCAAGCACCCAAACCTCCTGCCCCAAGCCTCTGTCCCAAACTCTCAAGCCCCCTGTCCTAAACCTCTATCCCAACACCCTGTGCAGACACCCGTGTCTCAACCCCAACTCCCTGCCCCAAAACCCTGTTCGAAACCCTCCT
>VWZF01003322.1:107802-118551 GCA_013396755.1 Sclerurus mexicanus
CAGGCAGGGAGCCGGGAGCTGGGAGCCGGGAGCCGGAGGATGCTCGCCGCGGTCCCCAGCCGCGGGGATGCGGGGTTGCTAGGAGGCAGGTGAAGGTGAAGGTGAAGGTGACGAGGAGAGCGCTGCGGAGGACCGCAGGCCCAGGTACCGCCGCAGAGGGGCTGGGGGACAGCCGAGGGGCACTCTGTGCCGGGACGCGGAGCCGGAGAGTGGGAATGCGAGCGCTGAGCCCTCGGGAAGGGAGCCCGGAACTCCCGGGGAAGCCGGGGCGGAGGGAGCCGGCTCGGTTCTGTGGGANTGCCGGTGCCGGTGCCGGCAGAGGCCCTCGGCCGTGAGTACCGAGGGCTGCGGGAGCGGCGGCGCGGCGCGGCGCGGGGGGATGCTCAGCCATCCTCCGGCAAGGGCGAGCGGGGAGATACCGCCCGCCGCAGAGCCCCGGGCAGGCCGGGGCACCGGTGCCCTTGGGAAGCCGCCGGCAAGGGCCGGGGGAGCGCCGCAGCCCGGGGCCGGCGGGCCTGCGGGGATGCTGCCGCCGCCGCTGCCCTTGGGATGCCTCTTGCCGGGTGTGTGCGGGGCAGCGGTGTCCTTGGGAGACCGCGCCGAGACACCTCCAGCTTGTCCTCTCCTCCCTGGGGCCCCGCACCATGCTGGATCTTGTGGAGCAAGAGATGAGCTCTGGGCAGCCCACCCCAAAGTGGGAGCTGGCTCTTGCCCGACAGGAGGAAGAGGAGGATGGGCACAGGGAGCCTCCTGGGGGTGAGCAACGGGGGCTCTGAGCTGCCTTCCCCCTTCTCCTAGGTCCGCATGTCAGACCAGAACAGCACCGACGATGGGGAGTCAGACCCCCAGCACAGCCTGTCTATGGTCTTCCTCCTCGTCCTCGTCTTCTTCATCATGGGGCTGGTGGGTTTCCTGATCTGCCATGTCCTGAAGAAGAAGGGTTACCGGTGCCGGACTTTCCGGGACGATCTTGACCCAGATAACAAAGATGTGCTGGCGGAGCTCCAGGACAGTGAGTGCTGTGGCCACGGGGCTCAGTGGGGGCTCGGGGTCTGCCTTTCATCCAGCAGGGACTGGTGCTCCTTATACACACTTCTGGGATGTGGGATGGGACTGGGAGAGTTACCTGTGACGTGTGGCTGGGTTGGGAAAAAGGGATGGTGAGACCAGCACGGTGTTCCCTGGGGATTGGGAGTGTGTGGCTCGGGGATCCCTCTGATCTGCCAGCTCCACAATCTGATGAAGGCTGGCAGTGACAGGGAGGTGGGAAACAGTGTCTGGCTCTTCCCAAAGGACCATTATCACCAAAAGGTAATGCTGATGGACCTATAGAATTCTCAGTTCCTGAACTGAAATCCACATCCCCAAGCAGGGGCACAAGATGTCCCCTCTGCCCCTTTGGCATTAGGAGGTCTGGCATGAGGCCAGCATTGTATTGGTTGTGTCTTCTTCTAATCCCTGCTGTGTTCATGCAGGCCAGAGGAATAAGGGTATTTCCTTGATCTCCATGCTAGAAGGGGACCTTTAGGGATTTTTTCCCATCACTTCAGGCCACTATAAGTTGCTCTTGGGTGGCTGGATTGGGAAGTCACTGCAGCATCGAGCGTGGGTGCAAAGTAGAGCCTGGCCCAAGCAAGCTCTGTCGTTTGGTGGTTTCATGAGTCTCTGTTGAAATGGGGAAGACACATTCTTTCAGCTGCTTCCTTAGCTGGAAACAGCCACATGGTGCTAGATACCTCCTCCAGCTTCCATGTGCTATCAGCAGTGCTCGGCAAGATCAGCACCTCCTGATGCCATTTCTTGAGCACAGGAGGGGAATGTGGCTCCTTCAGCTCACCCACGGATGCAGCTTCCAGGTGTCCATGGGTATGCTTCTCTGGCTTTAATGACTTGGCCGTACATGACATGGAGACAGTGTCTGAACCTTCCAGGGCGGACTTTGCCCTCTGGAGATTCCACAGCCCAGGGAAACAACTCCATGGGCTTCCAGGACTAAGGTGGCAGCCTGTAACCATGCCCTTTGAGGCAGCTGCCTGACAGACCACAGCTCCAAAGAGCTTACAGGAACACCTAACACAGCAGACTGTGCTGAAGGTTCATCCACCCATCCAGGCCTCCTGCCTCCAACAGTGTTTGAAAGCAGGTTGTAATGAATGTTGTGGTTGAATTCCACAGGCAGAGCAAGCACCAGCCAAGTTTCCCCTCTTTTAAGCTTCTAATAGTGTGCAGCTCTGGGGCATTCTCCATCAGAGATGTTGTTTTTCCTGTGTTCAACGGGCCCCAGTGGGTTTATTTTCTGTGAACATGCCCTGTTTACCCTTGGAGACTTGAGCACTTCCAGCATCCTGCATCCAGAGGCTCCAGGGCTGGACTATCCCCACAAGGAGCCTCCTCTTTCAACTTTTTGGAACTTGCTTCCCACTCATTTCTCCAGATGCTCCACAGTTCTGAAGGAGCAACATGACCCCCCTCTCCCTGTGCACATATCTGCTTTACTCAGCCATTTCCTTTCCAGGGTGAGGGATCTGGTGTTCCCCAGTGGCTTCCCAGTATGATGAGGAACACAAGGCTTCTCCAATCTCTCTGTGGACGTGGCTGCTTCTGGGAGGGAACCATGAGCAGGGTCTCTGGATCCCAGCCCTCAGTGCCACATTGTCTCTTTTCAGATGAAGAGGAGGAGCTGAACGAGGACACCGTGGAGAAGATTGTGAGATGCATCATACAAAATGAAGGTGAGCATGTCCATGGGCCAGGCTGGAGATGTGCTGACCACTTTGGCTGACACATTCCTGTTTTCCTCTCTCTTCAGCAAATGCAGAGGCTCTCAAGGAGATGCTGGGGGAAAATGAAGGGGACATCCCAGTGCCAGTGAGGTGAGGGAAGCCAATAGCAGCTTGTGTCTGATGCAGAGTGGGGGAGAAGCAGCCTTTGGGTATCTCTTTGGTCTGGAGACTGCAGCCACCACCTTTCCAGCTGTTACAAAGCATATTTCCAATAAGAAGTCCTGCTCCTCTGGGGGTCTTGAGGAGTGCTTCACCCCACTGGCAAGGGGAATAGCTCTTTCTCATTCCTGTCCTCAGTGGAGGTCCCTTCCAGAGCTGCTGCTCCCAGGGCTTGCTGCAGTGGGGCTGCACCAAGGTTGGGATGTCTCCTGCAGAGAACGTGACCTGTCACGTCCTTCTCCTGTTGCAGCCTTTGTCCCCACAGCCAGGATGGGGGCCCACCACATCACCACACAGTGCACCTGGGCTCCACACAGGCCCCCTGCATCCACTGCAGCCGGAGGAAGAGGCACCCACTGCAGCGGCAAGGACGGTCCAAGGAGGGCAAAGGCAGGATGCATCCCGGAGAGACCACTGTCTTCTCAGTGGGCAGGTACTTAAATGAGCTTTGCCAGCCATGGTCCTGATAGAACAAGCAACATGGGGTCTCCTCAGTCCCCTGGTTCCTTTCCCCTGCCCCGCCTGCCCCAGGCTGGGCTCCCTCTTGCTCTTCCCCGTTGAGATGCCTCAGGAGCAGCTCTGCAGCTGGAAGTCCCAAGGACCCAGGTGGCTCTTGCACCTGGAAATGCCTGTGGTACGTGGTACCAGTGGCTTCCCTCCTTCTCTGGGAAGGTGACTCAAGCCTGGGTTTTCCTGCTGAGTCAGTGCTGGGCACAGCCCCAGGTCTGTGTCCTTCAGAGTCTGCTGTCCCAGCTACATACAAGCAGGGCTCTTGCTGCCTAGATGGGGGTTTTAGGGACCTCATCAGGAGAGGGAGGAGGGGACAGCATGACCCAGGTGCAAATTGCCTCCTACCACCATCAGAGTGAAAGAATGGTTGTGCTGCTCCAGGTCATTGCCTCCAATGGTATCTGTAATTAGATGACACAGCAGGAATATAAGAATAGGGGAGTGTTCTTGATACTTCCCACAAATACTTCTCCAGTCCCCACCTGGTCTCACCTCAAGGGACTTCCTGAGCATCCTGTGGTCTCTGTGTAGTCAGCAACCTGTAGGACAGTCTCTAGGCTTGCCCAGGTTGCCTGATGCCCCAGCAGAAAGGCTTGGAAAAGTCTTCCAGGGCTCAGCTCCCCACAATTGTGGTGACTGGGGCAGGGTGACAATCAACTGCCAGTCCCTGCATGGCCACCATGGTAAGGCACAAAGCTCTGTCATACTGAAATCCCACAGCATGACTTCATCCAGGGCCTGAGCCTTGATGTAGCTGCATGTTGTGATCCAGAGAGACAGTCCTTTCATGGGAATGCTAAGCCAGAGTGGGCATTTAATCCCAGAATGGTTTGAGTTGGAAGGGACCTCAAAGCTCATCTTGTTCCACCCTCTTCCATGGGCAGGGACACCTCCCACCAGCCCAGGTTGCTCCAAGCCCCGTCCAACCTTGCCTTGGACACTTCCAGGGATGAGGCAGCTACAACTTCTCTGGGCACCCTGTGCCAGGGCCTGCCCACCCTCACAGGGAAGAATTTCTTCCCAATATGCCATCTAACCCACCCTCTGGCAGTGGGAAGCCATCCCTCCTGGTCTTGTCCCAGGGATTTTTCCACCATCTGAGCCAGGAGCCTCAGTAGGGAAGTACTACAGCCTTATGGGGAGCTGGAGAATGGGGGACACATGCCAGCCCTCCCCATGCTGAATTCCAGCTCAGATCACATCTTCTGGAGACTGACAGCTCCTGGTGTCTGGTAAGCCAGATCTCTGCACAGATGCATATTCATGGCTATTTCATTCCCTGGCTGGTGCCCAGCTCCATCCTCTACTCTGTGTCCTTTGTCCGTGCTCTTCCCAGTCTCCTCTCACTCACCTCTGAGTGCCAGAGAAGACGGCCTCCTTTCCTAAAGGCACCTTCCCTCAAATTTTGGTTTTCTCTCCTTATCCCTGTTAATATCCCATGTCACACCCTCCTGCTCCACAGGACAGTCATCCCATTTCTCCAAGGCTGTATTTTAAATCCTGAATTTCCTTGGTACAAGGTCCCTTTACTAAGGGACCTATGTGCCCATGAGGTACAGAACCACCTCCAAATTCTGCTTCATGTTTCCAAGCTGGCCCTCTCTCTTCCAAATCTTGGATGACTTTCCTGGGACTGCCCTTGCTGTGTCTTATTTATGACAAATATCTTGGTTACACAAAATACTTTGGCTCAAGACTAGCCCTACATAAAACAGCTTCTTTAACCCATCTCTTGACTTAAAGACCCACCCTCAGGTCTTGTGATCTTTTATTTTTGTGGGTTTCTTTTTGCCGTGGGCACAGTGGCTGAGAGTCCAACCTCCTCCTCCATGCACCAGCTCTGACAGACACGTGGTTATGGCTGAGGGACTGGAAAGGATGAGAACTTTGAAGGTCCACCAAGATCATCTGGGGCTGGAACATGTGGCATGGGAGGATTTTTTAGCCTGAAGAATTATAAAGGGTGGATCTAATAGTTCTCTCTACCCAAAGGGTGGGTGAGTTTAAATGAAGATGAAACAAGGCTCCACTCAGACATGCACTGGGAGGGGCAAGAGGCAATGGCCATAAATTGCAACAAGAGAAATCCAGAAAAGATATAAGGAAAAACTATTTTACCATTAAGTGCAGACCTGGGGCAGGGCCCTGAGGAGTGGAGGGATCTCAGTCTTTGGAGATTTCCAAAACCTGACTGGATGGGGCTCTTGGCAAACTGATCGAGCGTGGGAGATAGGCCAGTTTTGAGCAGGGGGCTGGACTGGAGACCTGAGGGCTTTTTGCACCTCAGTCATTCAGTACTTCTTTGGCAATCAGGGGTATACAATCTGTATTCTCATATCATAGAATGATTTATCATTTATCTCAGGGCTTTCCCTAAACCAGTTGTTATCAGTGCCAGAGCTTGTCCACCAGAGCATCTGAATCTGACTGTCCTCAGCCCAGTCAGCCACAGTGTATCATATCTACTGAATCAAAAGCCTCAGTGATGCTGACAAGGCAGCCAGCCAGTGCTCTCTGCCTTTCCCTCACCAGCCACAGGTTGGTTACATTACCTCTTGTGTCCTCTCCAGTCCAAACCCTTCCTGCTCTTTGAATCCATTCCTGGCTCTCCCAGGCTGACATTGCTTAATGGCATTGCCAAGAAATGATCATGCCACTCATGCCTCCTCCCAGTCCTTCTTTGGGACCAGAACATTCTTTGGTCTTCCCAAATTGCAGCACCGGTGTCTTGTCTCCAAGGACAGACAGGTCTCTCCTGGACAGACCTGTGAGGTCACATTTGCTGCTGCTTAGCCTGACCTGAGCAGACCTGTGGTACCTTGTCTGGAGCTGGAGCATTTCTCTTCTTGATCTTTCCAGTCCTGAGCAGCATTTCTGACCATGCTGATGGGTCTGTGCTGTCCATAGGCTAGACCCCAGCCTGTTGGTCTCCTGGTGGTCTCTGCCATCTCACCTGGCATTTGTTCTTATCTCTCAGACCTCTCTGCTTCTTCCTTCAGAACTGCTGTGCTGCCATGCACTTGACCCATGGGTCTTGCTCTTCTTTCAACCCCAGCAGTGCTTGAACTTTGCTGCTGGAGTTGTGTTTTGCCCTGGTGTTGACTCGCAGCTGAACTTCAGCATATCTGGGGCCATCAGCAGTTTCTCCACGTGTGATCCAAGTGCAGGAAGAGCAGGTATGGCTGAGTCATGGGCTGCAGGAGATCTCTGTGGTGGGTTTGGCATGCTCTGGCTGGTGGACACCAACTCACCATGGAAGAGATGTCTTACCTGCTGGTCCAGCAGTGGCTGGCAGCGCTTGTGAGGAGGAGTCACGGCACGAGTCACAACCAGCTCGCTCACAATTTAGTTTAGGCTTTGCCTACACTTCACCCCTCACAAGCTGAGGGAGTTGTGGTTGTTCAGCCTGGAGAAAGGAAGGCTTTAGGGAGACCTGAGAGCCCCTTCCAGTGCCTAAAGGGGCTCCAAGAGAGCTGGAGAGGGACTTTGGACAGGGGCATGGAGCGACAGAACAAGGGGGAATGGCTTCCCACTGCCAGAGGGAAGGGTTAGATGGGATATTAGGGAGTAATTATTGGCTGTGAGGGTGGTAAGGCACTGGCACGTGTTACCCAGAGAAGCTGTCGCTGCACCTGGATCCCTGAGAGTGTTCAAGGCCAGGCTGGACTGGGCTTGGAGCAATCTGGTCCAGTGGAAGGTGTCCCTGCCCATGGGAGTGAGTGGAATGAGATGTCTTTAAGGACACTTCAAAACCCAAACCATTCTATGATCCCTAACTTCTCTGTTCTCCCCATGTGCAGTATTGCATCAGCTCTGATTATAAACACACCCCTTGATGGTGCCATACCAGCTTCTTCAGCTGTTCTCCTGCCCACGTGGCAGCTCTGAGCTGTTACCTGGCCATAGTGGAACCTTGGTGAACCACCCAGGTACTATCCGTCACTCCAGGAGATGGTGCAAAATGTGCTCTGGAAGATTTTAGCTAAACAACTCCTCCTGCCTTTGATCCCTGCTCCCAAATCACTGCCAAAACCTGTCTCTGCCTTTGCTTAGGGCACACTGTGGTCCAGGTTGTGTTTCCAAGCAATTCCAGCAGCTGTGATCCATCTTTCTGCCTGGAGCACAAGCTGGCAGGGTCTGCACCAGCCAACATCTGGATTGGACTTTTCATCCTTCTCTTTCTATTTGTTTTGCTAAAAATGCAGTGAAAAATTGGGTTAAGTCAGTGGGGGCATGGCTAGAGCAGGGGTGGGGTGGTGCTGAATGGGTCTGAAAGGCTGGAAGTCATGGTAAAGAGAGGAGATCTGAAGCTGGAGGTACAGGCAAGCTGGGAATACAGCTGTGGGAGAGGAGGGAAAGGATTTTGACCTGTCCTGCCCCCATTCCAGGTTTCGCGTCACACACATCGGGAAGAAACCCACTCTCCACGAGCAGCAGGACAGTCCCCTGCCCGACGGCAGCCGGGAGCTGAGCACGGAGGAGCTGGAGCACAGCAGCGACCGGCTCCAGCGGGAGCGGGCCCTCAATGGGACTGTCCCCACGGGGGGCCTGCAGAACGGAGACATCCAGAGTGGCAAAGGTGGGGAGCAGAGCCTCTCCACCACCCCAGCCCCGAACACACCAGCCAGCTCCGGCACCCGCGACAGCCGACGGGCGGGCACGGGCTCCCGCAGGGCAGGCTCGCTGCAGGATGCTGGCACCGCTCCCGGGAGCGGGAGCCGCCAGAGGAGGCTCCTGAGCCATCCAGCGCTGGGAGGGTCGAGTCCCAGCATCCCGGGAGAGCTGGCGCGGGAAGGAGTCAGCATCTGCCTGGAGGAGATCGGACTGGGGTCGGCAGATGAAGTGTCGGATATTCACGGGAGCCTGAGTCTGCACGAACAAGCCGAGGAGCTGGGAAGAGATGACAGCAGCAGGCAACAGCCTGGAGTGGAGGATGAGGAGCAGCAGGTATGTTCCTCCTCTTTCTTGTCCCCGTGTGGTCCTTTGGGCTGGAGGGACATTGCTTTTTCTCACCCGTTTTCCGATGTCTGGGCCATGCAGTCACCGTGACAGGTCCCACCTGTGCTTCAAGGGGAATAGGAGATGCTGCAGGCCCAGCTGCCCCTTGGGCAAGGGATGTTTTCCTTTGTGGTTGAGCTCTTTGGGGATGTCCATTGGAAACCTGACTTGGCAGAACTCCACTGCTGCACATGGTCTCCCCAAAACCCAGCCTCAACAGGGCTCAGCGTGGCCAGCAATGAACAGGCAGGGACAGATGTCTCTAGGAGCCTTTCTTGCCCGGAAGTCTAGGGAATTGAGAAGCCAAATGGCCATTTCTTGGTTGTTTTTCCCGGCTCCAGAGGAGCTGTGCTCAGAGGGGAGTGGAGCTCGCTCTGCTTGGAGCTCCCAGCACCCTGGTATCTCCCAACTTTCCCACCCAACCACCTTGGTGGAGGAGCCAGAGAGCTCCAGGATGATGAAACGGTTTGTTTGGCCATTGGTGGGCCCCAATTTGGGGCATTTGTTCCCTGAAACTGCCTCTGGGATCTTATCACTGAGCAAATGGGACTGGTGGTGGTGGGAGCAGAAACCCAGCATGTCACTCATGCACTCGTGCTCATACATAGTTCTGCAGTTGGGGTAAGATGATTTTCATGGAAGGGGGCTGGGGAGACACTCCTGGTGTGATGTCAGCAACCCCAAGAACTGGCCTTGACTTTCCCCCCAAAGCCAGCAGGAGGGCACACCTTGAAAAGCCCTTGGAAGAAAAAGGAAGCCAAACATCTGGGTAGAATTCCTGGCATGTTTCAAAGCCAAGGAGATCCCCTGGGGCTGGCTCAGCTGGAGCTCCACGGGCATGGCACATGCCAGCAGCTCTTGGCATGGGCTGGGATGGGGTAGGACTGGGAGAGCCTTGGGAAAAGTGCCTGGCTGGATGCTGACTAAGGAAAAAGCAGGATCCTGCTGTTTACTGTTTCCCTCTTTGCTTTCTGGTGGCCAGGTCGGGAGGTTTGAGCTGTTTCGTAGAGAAGGGCAGCCAGGCAGGACAGAGTTGATGGGCTGCAGCCCTTCTTCAGAGACCTGGAGAGGTGGTGACAGACCCTTCCATGACCCACTACGCCTTTGGTGATGGCTGTGGTCCACCTGATCACTAGGGAATCAGTTACATGCAGGGCAAACCCAGGGACATGGTGATCTATCCCCTCTGTGGCTCCAGGCTCTTGCCTTGGACCCTGCGTGTGGTGTTGAGGTGCTCCAGGACATGGAGTTCCAGGAGAACAGTGATGGGACTTTCCTGGGGTATTTGTCCCCAAGACCTGGCACCACCCCATCTCCCCCATCCCCTCAGTCCCAGTCAGGGCCACCACAAGGGTTATTGGCTGCTGCTTATCACCTCCTGCAGGTGATGGAGAAGGGCAGAGATGGTGTTTGGGCTGTAGTTGCTCCTGAAAACTCACTGGGGTTATGTCCACTGGCCCAGGTCACTGCTGTGGCCAAGAGAGACCTGGTCCTCACCCCACATCCTTCTCCTGCTGACATCCCTCCTCATCCACATCCCTCCTCCACCCCACAGGAGCCCACTGCCGCGGAGAAGGACCGAAGATCAACAGTGTGACGTGAGTGCTTCGTCCCCTGTCCCTGGGGCAATGTCTGGGTTGAGGTGGGAGGACACTGTCAGTGCCCCTGCCCTGGTGGGTCACACTCTGGTGACGGAGGTGGAGAGAGGCTGAATCCCTTCTCCAGGGGGATTGGCTCCCAATGTACCAGCTCCTGCATGGGCAGGACCACATGTCCAGCCACAGGCAGTGATGCCAGTGGGCAGACACGGGTCCAGGACGGCCCATTTGGGGGTGGATGGCAGGGTGCCATGGTGGTGGGGACAAGCCCTATGCTGCCCCTCTCCCCACAGCTCCTCTCCACTCCCGGCTGGAGTGTGGACAGGAGGCGCGCAGCCCCTGGCCCCCATGCTGGGCAGGGGGCTCTGCCGTGGGGCAGCCGTGGGGCAGCTGGCCCCGGCCCCGGGTGGGCAGCTACGTGCTTGGCATGGCCAGAGCGACACGCCGGCGTTACCGACAACCACGCTGGGCGCCAGACCTCATCCCATTGGCAATAGGTACCCGAGCCCCACCCACCGCACCCGCCCCAGAGAACCCTCCTGGGGGCTGTGGGGCAAGGCAGGGGCAGAACAGCACCTAGTCCCCGCTGTGCACCCAGCCCCTGCAGCCCCCCAGCTCCGGGGCAAGGATCAGAGGGGGGGCTGCAGAGCGGGCCGGGGATGGAGGCAGCAGCTGGAGCCCCCCCGGGTGGGGGGCAGCCC
>VWZF01003322.1:118578-215145 GCA_013396755.1 Sclerurus mexicanus
CGGCACGTTCACTGCAGAGCACAGCCCCCCCCGGGCACCCCTGCCACGCAGAGCGGGCACAGGCACAAATCCTTCACCGGCGAGACACCCTGCCGGTCCCCGGGAGATGCTGGCAGAGACAGGAGCTTCCAGCCCCATCCCGGCACAGGAGAGGCCGGAGCCTGGCCCGGGGGCAGGACCACCCCCTGGCCAGGCCAGCGGGCAGCCCCGGTGCCCGTGCGAGCTTTGGTGTGTAACTGCACTGTACATAGATGAGCTACAACCATTAAAGCTGCTGAACCCCTGGCCAGAGACAACTGGATTTATTTGGAACAGTCCCCTCCATCCACTCCTGCCTGTGGGGGGCTGGCAGGGTCCAGGGATGAGCCCCCCCCAAGGAATGAGGACTGTGCTGGCAGTGCACAGGTGATGCCAGGCAGAAAGGGCAGAGGCAAGAGGTGGGTGAGATGGGGCCTGGCTGTGGCACAGAGCACCCCAAAAAAGGGGTAGCCAGGGTTCCCGGTGCTGTTCTGGGATGCAGGAACACTCTGCAAGTGGCACTGGGCAGGATGTAGCCCATGGAGAGACCAGCTCGGGGCATGGGGCAGTGCCAGGGACAGCAGCCTGTGGTGGTTTGCTCAGGCAAAGCTTTTGGGGGGCAGAGAGGGACAGAGGAGACCCTCAGGGTCAGCTGAAGTGCAGCTCAGGGTCGGGCTCGGGAGCTCTGCTGGGTGGTGGGGGAGGCGCACGGAGCTGCAGAGAGAGGAGAGGAGAAGCAGTGCCAACATGCTGCGGCCACTCATCCCCCTTAAGACCCCCCAAAGCACACAAGTGGCACCATCCCCCCGTTATGGGATGGCTGGGGGCAGGTTTGGGAGGCCCAGCATCGCTGTGATGGGGCTTACCGGCCGGAGTCGGGTGGCTGCCAGGTCTGGAGAGCTCTGTCCACTGCCCGTACCATCCTGCCGGCATCCTGGAAGGGCCCAGTAGCTCAGCCTGGCTTTTTGGGCCCCCCCAGCCCACCCTCAACCCTCCCTTCAGCACTCACCTCCCAGTGATGTCTCAGAAGCAGGGCTGGGGGCCAGGCTGGCCCCAGGTGTGAGGCCAGGAGGGGAGAAGGGTGGAGGAGATGGTGATGGCAGCTCCTGGGAAGACACAACCAAGAGGGATGGAAACAACGGGAACGGGGTCTTTTCCTGCAGCAGTCACAGAAGATGGGGGATGCCCCATGCCGAAGGGACACGATGACCGTCCTGCCACTGACCTGTCCAGCCACCCCCCGGGCCCCAGTGAGTTCCTCCACCACCAAGGAGGGGAAGACGCCGATGCGGCCGTCGAAGTCCCCGGTCCAGAAGCCGTCGTCCACCTCGCCGGCAGCGCGGGGCAGCACACGGATGATGGCCCCCTCGGGGAAGCTCAGCTCCTCGGGGCTCTGCCCCTCGTAGTCATACAGGGCTCGCACCAGCCAGGCTGTGGGGGTGATGGGGAGGGGGCTCAGCACCTTCTAAGGTCCCATCCCACTCTCCAGATTGGGAGTGATGCCCCAGCACCTACCTCCAGGCTCCAGCACCAGTTCTGCAGCCATGATGCTGGAGAGCTGGCGGTGCAATGCAGAGGGTCCTGGAGGGCCGAGCCCAGCCCCTGACTCACACCCCAGGGACAGCAGGTACTTTTCAGGTACGTAGCCGATCTGGCCTGCCTTGTTCCGAGCCTGAGGGAGCAGAAACCACGTGAACATCCCAGCCCACGAACAGGGAACAGTCTGGGAACCTCCAAAAGGTGTCCCCCCGCCAGCTGAGGGGGCTCAGCCCACTCCCACCTTCACCCACTCCTCTGCGTCCCCGTCCTCGATGACCTCCAGCTCCTCGCCCTGAGTGATGGACAGCTCATCTGCCTGGCAGCCCTGCAGGGCACAGAGACAAAGTTGCAGGGATGCTGAGGTGCAATCCCTGGGCAGGCAGGGTGAGGGGCAGGCAGCTGAGGCCATACCTGGTACCCAAAGATCACCCGGCAGGTGTATGGGTAGGTGCGAGCAGCAGGACCAGGCTCATCGTCCCCGTCTGGCTCGTCACTGTCCTCGTAGTCATCGAACTCAGCTGGGTCCAGCCCCGTGGGTGTCTCTTCACCTGTTCCCACCATGGCCCCTGCCAGCCAGGCATCCACATCCAGCCCTGCTGCCCGCAGCAGTGCCAGCCGTGCTTCAGCCTTCACTTGGCTGACCTGGGGACAGCCACAGTGTCAGGGTCAAAGGGGACACCCATGGGGTGGTAACCCAACCCCATCGCCCCCATCACCAGCCTGATGGCCATGGTGGCAGAGCATCCCCAGGCACACTTCCCAGTGCAGCATCCCAGCCACCATACCTCCCCATCCCTGTGTCCCCCACCCTGGGGGTGACAGACCTTTCTGGGGGACCCACCTCTGCCTTCCGGATATTTTCCCTCGCTTCTTCCATCTGCCGCTCCATGGCAGCTGCTTCCCCCTCTGGCACCTGCTGCCGCCTGGCCTCCAGCCGCTGCAGCACCTGGAAGGGCACCCGCAGGTCAGAGGGTGGTGAGAGCTGGTGACGGGCTGGAAAAGCCCCTTCTTGAGCCTCCTGTCCCGTTCCATGGGGCAGGAGAACACCCACCTCCTCACTGTGTGCCTTGTTTTTGTGGTCCCGGGCCACACGTGTGGCCCAGCGCCGAGCCTCCTTCTCCAGGCTGGCCCCATCATCCCCCGGTGGCAGCAGGCACACCTGGGCAAGGACATGGGGGTGAGAAGGGCTTGGCTGTGCAGACCTACATTGCTGTAATGTTTGTGTTCCCTCCACCTACCTCCTCCACCCCAGTGAGCTGGAAGCGCTGCTCAGGGGCCAGGGAGAACGCAGGGTGGTCCTGCAGGAAGAGGAGGAGGTCCTGCTCCCGGCACACCTGCAGCAGGGGAGCCGTGTGGTGCCAGGGGGCTCACCTGTCCCCTTCTGTCCCACCCAGCTCCCAGGACAGTGCCTTTACCCGCACAGATGCCTCTGCAATGCCTTGGAACCAGTCCCGTGTGGCTCGGCAGGTCTCCACCTCTGTCCGGCTGGCGGCCGACAAGTGCTCCCGGAGCCGCTCATAGAGATCCCCGTCCAGTGCCTGGGGGAAAGCCAATGGGAACCCCCCAGCACTGCCTGGAGTATCCCTGACTCCCCCAGGGCAGCCAATCCTGTGCCAGCAGGACCCTTCCTGCTGCCCCCTTCACAACAGCCCTGGGGAGATGCTCCTTGTTGGACCCCAGGGAGGTGGCACGGGGTGGTCTGGGCAGCTCTTACCTGCATGGCTGCGGGCAGCTCCACGCGCTGGTAATGCTCCAGGTGGGCAGTGGCAGAGACCAGGGCAAAGCTGTACTCGTTCTGCACCCCTGCCAGCTGCCTCGAGTGCTCAGCCAGCCGTGCTGAGAACTGCAGGGATGGGAAGAGCAGCACTTGGTGATGGGGTCCCGCCCCATGTCCCCCTGCATCCACCTGCCTGGGCACCCTGCCAGCCCCCTGCGCTGCTGACCTTGGCACTGAGCTTTTGCAGACTGGCCTTGGTGTGAAATATCCGCCGGTCACTCTTCCGGAGGCTGGGGAGGATGGGAGAGGGGTATGAGACCACCGTGCAGCCACAGCAGCCCCCCTGTTGTCCACCCACCACTCACCGAGCCTCCACATCGGCCGCCTTGTCCTTGGCCACCTCACTGCTCCTCTGGAGGTGGGTGAACTGCTTCTTCGCCTTGTCCAGCTCCTTCACCGACTCCAGCAGCTCCGCCTGCGCCTTCTGCAGTCGCTCCATGCCCTGCAGGGAACGTCAGCTGGGGAGGGAACAGTTGTCCCCACCACCCTGGCACAGGGGACACGTCCTCGTCCCAGTACCTTCTTGAGCATCCTCTCCTTGGAGAGGCGGGCGGTTCGGGCGGCCTCAGCGGCCAGGGCACGGTAGTTCTCTGATGCGGTGACACGGACCTGTCCTGCATGTGCTGTCCCCTCGATGACACCCTTCCAGACAGCAGCCACACTCCTGCAGGCAGGCGGTTAACACAGGGCAGGGTACTCCCTGCCCCACTGCCAGCTTTTGGGGTTGCCCAGCAGGACAGACAGCACCCCCAGCCCTGGTGGACCCCTCTGAGTCAGGCACCACACCCCTGGGGACATCCCACCCAGGGCTGCATGCCTGGTATGGCATCTGGTTGGCATTAGCCATCTTCCAGCTGGAAGGGCCATGGATGGGTATAGCCAGCCCCAGCCCCAGCCCCTTGTCCCCATCCCTGTCCGTTCCCAGCCCACCTCGAGTCGCCAGCCTCGCCACGGCCCCGCTGCCAGTCCCTCTTCACAAACTGGCTTGCCAGCCTCTGCAGTGCCTGTGGACAGACCCAGCATCACCAGCACTCCCCAACTCTGCTTAGCATCCCAACACCCCTCTATCCTGCTCTGAGCCCAAAACTGGGGTTCCCCACACTGGCTGCCCACCTCATGAGCTCAGGGACACACACATGTTCCCCCAGAACAGGGACACCTCCCACAGTGGATTGGTATTAGCGGGCATCCCATCATGCTCCCCCCATGAGAAAACCCTTTTGCGGAGCAGCCACCACCAGAAGACCAGCCTGCTGTAGCTTTTGGGAAAAAGGTTCTGCAAGGGGACACCAGGGAGGGATTCTGGCTACAGACACAGAGCAGAGGAGGCCCCAGCAAAGCCAAGCACAGAGAGAGCCCAACCCTGGGGGGACAGTCCCCTCCAACCTCAGATAGGTGAAGGAGAGGGGTAGAACCGTGCCTGACTGCAGGAAGGGGGGACACAATTGCTCTGCAGTATGTCCCCAAGGGATGCTGCAGGGACAACTCACAGCAAACGAAGCTCTGACATTTCAGAGCAGTGCCCTGCAATGACCCAGCAGACAGCAGAGCCCAGCAGTTTCCTCCCCCTGCAAGGTTTTCCCTCCAGGCTCCCAAAACACCCGCGGCTGGGGCCATGCTGTGCTCAGCAAAGCCCCCAGCAGGTGCCTGAACGTGGTCAGGGTACCCCCAGCAAGGGAGATGCTGAGTCCATCTGCCACCGGGACCAGCACGGGGCTGCCAAGCTCCCATAGTTTCTGAGGCTGCCCACTGCCTGCATGGGGCCATGCCCAGCTCTGGACACCCCACACAGGCAGGATGGGGCCCGGGGCTCCACAGGACATTGGTTCTGTATCTGGCAGCCCCTCCTCCTTACCTGCCCATACTCCCTGTCGATGGCAGCCCTCTGCTTGCTGTAGGACCTGCGGGGAGAAGGGACACAGGGCAGGCAAGGACACACAGGGGCAAGAACAGGCCATTCCTGCCATTCCCCCCCCACCATCTCCCTGACAACACCCTCTTCCACCAACCCACACTGAAATGTCCACATCAGGCCACCCCAGCAGGTGATGGAGCCCATGACCTCGAGGTGACAGACTCAAGGTGAGCTGTGCCCAGTCCCTGGCCCAGCTGTGGGATGAGGTGCCTGGTCTCAGCTCAGGGACACACACACCGGTGGGATGAGCTGCCCGGTCTCAGCTCCACGGGGAGTGTCACACACATAGGTGGGCCATACCTGATGTCCTCCAGCAGCTCAGCATCCCTCTGCTGCTTGCTCTGCAGCCCCGAGAGCTGCTCCAGGATGTGGACCCGCAGCTCCTGGGTGAGCTTCACCTGCGGGACAGCCCCACTCAGCCCCGGCCCCACCGCAGGACCGGCCGTGAGGGGGTGAAGGGATGGGGTGCGGGATGGGATGAGGGAATGGGGTGAAGGGATGGGGTGCAGGATGGGGTGAAGGGATGGGGTGCGGGATGGGATGAGGGAATGGGGTGAGGGAATGGGGTGAAGGGATGTGCTGCCCCCTGGCCAGAGTACCGTCCCCCACCACTTCCCCCCGGGTGCCCCCCGGCCGCGGTCCGCTTCCTCAGTCCCGGTGAGGGTCCGCCGGGGGGCGAGTGCCGGTCGCGGCTGCAGGACAGGGCAGCGAGGGAGGACCCGGTCCCGCCCGCCCGTCCCGTGCCCCGGCCCGGCCCCGCGCTCACCTTGCGCGGCGGCGGCTGCATCGCTGCGTTCCCCCTGTGCCGTCCTGACCCCGATCCCGATCCCGATGCCGATGCCGATCCCGGTCCGGGTCCCGCTCCCGGTCCCGGTCGCCGCTGCCCCGACCCGCGTGTGCCGAGCCCGGAACTGCCGGGCGGCCCCGCCCACCGAAAGACCACGCCCACCGCTAGGCCACGCCTACCGGAAGACCACGCCCCTCCGGTTACACTGGCAGGAGCCCGGCAGNGGTGAAGGGATGGGGTGCGGGATGGGATGAGGGAATGGGGTGAGGGAATGGGGTGAAGGGATGTGCTGCCCCCTGGCCAGAGTACCGTCCCCCACCACTTCCCCCCGGGTGCCCCCCGGCCGCGGTCCGCTTCCTCAGTCCCGGTGAGGGTCCGCCGGGGGGCGAGTGCCGGTCGCGGCTGCAGGACAGGGCAGCGAGGGAGGACCCGGTCCCGCCCGCCCGTCCCGTGCCCCGGCCCGGCCCCGCGCTCACCTTGCGCGGCGGCGGCTGCATCGCTGCGTTCCCCCTGTGCCGTCCTGACCCCGATCCCGATCCCGATGCCGATGCCGATCCCGGTCCGGGTCCCGCTCCCGGTCCCGGTCGCCGCTGCCCCGACCCGCGTGTGCCGAGCCCGGAACTGCCGGGCGGCCCCGCCCACCGAAAGACCACGCCCACCGCTAGGCCACGCCTACCGGCAGGCCACGCCCCTCAGGTTACACTGGCAGGAGCCCGGCAGGCCACACCCACCGTGCCCGGAAAGCCACGCCCCCCGTGTCTGCAGCGCCCCCTGGCGGCCGGTGCTGCACGTGCGTGGGGCGCAGCGCAGGGACACGGACATGGGAGAGGGGGACNCACAGAGCCAGGACAGAGGGACACGGGACAGGGGATGGGGCGACATGGACACCGGACAGAGGGACACGGACACGGGACAGGGGGACACGGGACATGGGGATATGGGGACACGGGACAGGGGGACACCAGGACATGGGGATGCAGACACAGGACACAGGACACGGGGACACCGGGATATGGACACACAGGAAGACTGAGACATGGGGACACGGGAAGGCAGAAGGGTACGGACACAGGACATGGGGAGAGGGGGACATGGGAATATGGTAGTCAGGAGGACAGGGACATGGAACATGGGGACACAGGGACATTGCACACAGCAATATGGGAGATGGGGACAGGGGTACACGGGGAGGGAGGAGGTTGGGGCTACAGAACATGGGGACATGAGGATATGAGGACACAAGAACATGGAGACAGCAGAACGCAGAGAGACAGGAATATGGGAACACAGAGAGTCAAGGACAGGGGCACAGGGGTGTGGAGACAGGAGCACATGGAAGACAGGGCCATGGGGCCATGGGGATATGTGAGGCAGGGTCATGGAGACATGGGAAGGCAGGAGAACAGGGACATGGGGGCACAGGACTATGGGGACATCAGGGGTGCTGGCGCACAGGGCTTTGGGAATGCTGGAGACCAAGTCTTTTGGCACAAGGACACAGAGGGGCCCGGGACATGGTGACATATGGGGTGCTGGGGCACCGGTCCAGCATGCGGGGACATGTGAGGCAGTGGGGCCTCAGCCCCCCTGGGCACAGGGACACATGTAGTCCCACATCACATTGAGGACACAGAGCCCCTGGCAGGGCACGACCCTGCCATAGGGACATGGGCACAGTGCTGAGCCATGGCATCTGGTGGGGGACACCTGGCACCATGAGGGATCGCCAGCCAGCCCTTGTCCTGTCTGTTCTCCTCTCCCTCTGTCCCTCTGTCCCCCTCCTTTCCCTCTCCCATCCTCTTCAGGTCTCGTTTCTCTCTCCTGATTTTTCTCTCTCTGTGGTTCCTGCAGAGCTTGTGGCTCACTCCACCATCCCATTTGTCCCCTTCTTGCTCTTTCCATGACATTTTTGAGGTCAGTTGCACATCCTGGTTCCCCTAGTGTGTGACAATGCACAAGGCTGGGCTGGGCTGGAGAAGTGTCACTGGGTCTGTTATTCCCCACCTTGCCCCCTCTGTTGCAGGAGAGAGCTGGGAAAATGTGTAAGGGCCACCCAACACCCACTTTGGTGGCAGGAGGAGGACCGAAGAGTGAGACAATACAGGGCAGCCCCACTCACAGGGTGCCATCAGCTTGTCGTCCTGACCCTGGTGATGGATCCCTGGGGATGTCTGGTCCTGGGCAGGCAGGGTGCCATGTGTCCTAGGGGTGCTGCAATGGGGCAGGGAGACACATCACTGGCTGCCTCCTTTCTGTCCCACATGTGGGACTCAAACAGCTCCATCTTCCCACTGCGGTTTTCCACTGTCTGTCTATGGCTGCCTCACGTCTGCTTCCTCCTCCCCACAGCATGGTTGTGTGCCTGTGTCTGGAAATCCCCCCAGCCTCGACTATGTGCCCTGGATGCTCAGCAGTGGTGACAACTGGCGGTCACCTTGTGCTGCTGTCTGGCTGCACACACCACAGAGGCGTGGGCGGGACACCACTGGTGACATGAAGAAAGAGGAACGGGGCCAGCAGGGAGGGGAGCTGATGCTGGTCCCACCACAGTGACGCACGGTGGGGCCAGCTCTCTCTGTGGCATTTGTGCAGACTCAGCTGGCACAGCGGCCATTCTGCAGAGATGTCCCGGCCAGTGCCATCGCCCGGCTCTGCTGCCACCTGTGTCACCCTCCTGCTCTGCTGTGCCTGGCTCGGCTCTGCGACCGAACCCTCTCCGAGTGAGTGTCTTGGCTGTGGGGGTGATGGGGCACAGGGCAGGGAGGCCTCGCTAGGACACCCCAATATCACGTCCCATCACACTTGAAGGGGATGTCTGGGTGTTATGGGGTACTGCTATGCTGCCTTCCTTTGGTGTCCACATTGAAAATCTGAGTGAAGACCTGAAACACAGACAGCATTTCCCCTTTTGGCAGCAAAATTCAGACTACTGCTCTTGTAACCTGAGTTTTCTATCCCCTGGATGTGGAGAGATGGCAGAGGTTATGGGAAACCTGTTGGATGTAACTGAAGTCCCCCAGGGTGGAGTGTTCTGAGGACCCACCTGGATGGAACTTTTGGAGCTGGGGGTGATGTGCAGGGGAGCAGAGACCAGCTGGATTTTTTGAGCAAGCCAGAAAAGGGATTTGATTCAGAGTTGTTTGTCTGGTGTCCCGGGACCTTCCTGTTCTTTACTTTTGCTCTTTGCACACAGCAAAAAGCCTCCAACCGCAGGAACATGGGGAGACATGCCTGGCTGTGGAGGGGAGCTGAGCTGGGGAGCAGGAGGTAGAAGCTTCTATGGGAGAACATCTCCCGTCCTGGCATGGGTATATCCCAATCCTGTGTTGGTGTGGGTTTCCCATCTGCCTTTTTGATCCGGTTGTGCTGGGCTCAGTAGGACAAAGGGGTGTCAGCAGAGCCATGTGCCCCTGCAGCAGTGCGTGGGAGCAGAGCCCATCTGGGCTGCGGGCAGGGCGCCCAGATGGCTGGCACTGCTGCTGTGGTGGATGCCACAGGATGTAGCACAGCTCTGCATGGCAAGGAGAGAAGGATGTTGGGGGCTCCTGTGTCGGAGCTGCCCCCGCCATGGGGCAGGGAGACACAGCTGCTGTGTTTGCTGGTGGCCCTGCAGGGAGGGGTGACAGCTCCTGTGTGGGAAGGGGCAATGGGAGGGGGCTCTTGGCAGGCCCTGATGCCTCGTGTCCTCTGCAGTGCCTGTCAAAGGGCGATCCTTCATCCGCCTCAAACTCCAAGAGAAAAACCTGTGCCCTGGCGCCTCCGAGGAAGCTTTTCTCAACAGCACCCTCAGCACCCGCCTCCTCCCTGCTCTCTACTCCGTGGTCCTGCTCGTGGGGCTGCCAGCCAATACTCTGGCCTGCTGGGTCCTGGCCACCAACTTCAGGAGGTGTTCCAGCACCCTCTTCCTGCTCAACCTGGCTGGTGCCGACCTGCTCTTTGTCCTGCTGCTGCCCTTCAAGATCTCCTACCACCTCTTGGGCAATCACTGGCTCTTTGGGGACTACCTGTGCCGCACCATGGTGGCCTTTTTCTACGGGAACATGTACAGCTCCATCCTCTTCCTCACCTGCATTGGCCTGGAGCGCTACATCTCTGTGGCACACCCGTTCCTGTGGAAGGGCTCCAGCTGGACCAGGGGCAAGGTGGGCATCTGTGTGGGCATCTGGCTGCTGGTGGGGCTGGGCATGAGCCCTCTGTTTTTGCATTCCCAGACACAAGATATCTCGAGCCTGAACATCACAACATGCCACGATGTTCTAGAAAAGGAAACGCACAAGTTCTTCAGCTACTATTTCCTCTCCCTGGTGGGGCTGGGCTTTGGTTTGCCCTGTGTGCTCATGACCATCTCCTACAGCTGCATTCTGGTGCGGCTTCTGGCCAAGGGAAAATGCTATGGGCAGGTGGTGCGTGTCCTGGCCTTGGTCCTCCTGGTCTTCATCCTCTGCTTCACCCCCAGCAATGTGCTGCTCTTCATCCATTACATGCTGGAGCCCACAGGGTGCCACAAC
This sequence comes from Sclerurus mexicanus, assembly GCA_013396755.1. Classification (NCBI taxonomy): domain Eukaryota; kingdom Metazoa; phylum Chordata; class Aves; order Passeriformes; family Furnariidae; genus Sclerurus; species Sclerurus mexicanus. Next base: position 129,123 of record VWZF01003322.1, read on the forward strand.
ATCACCTACTTCTGGTACGCCCTGGCCCTGGTGCTCAGTGCCTTCAACAACTGCTTTGATCCCTTCATCTACTTTTACATCTCCCAAGATTTTCGGGGCTGGGTCCGGGATGCCGGAGGCCGCTGCCTGAAGGGACTTGAGTCCTCACTGGGGAAGTCCACGGAGAAGACAGCCTTGCCCCTGAGGTCCAGCGAGCAGAGCCAGCCGTAGGCAGGACCAGGGGGTGCCAGACTGTGCCCCCCTGCCTGGGGAGGGGGGATCCTGCAGTGTGGTGCCCAACACAAAGGGCTGTGCCATCCCAGACTCGGGAAGAAAATTCCATCTGGATCTGAGGTTCACTAAGACTTTGCTCCAGTTTTACAGTTCCTCCAGTAATGCTGGGGTCCCCCAGCTGGGTGCCTGGCCCCCCAGTCTCCCTGCCTGCCACACCTCGGCATTCCTCAGCACTCCTCCTGCAGTGACCAAGCCCTCCAGAGTACAAATAAACCTTTATTTCTCCTAGCTGGTGGCAGGAACAGGCAGAAACCCCCTCACTGAGCAGGGGCTGTCCTCCATCGCCGGACTAGGTAATGGGCACACACGGCCAGCCCTGCTCCTGTTGCCCCCTGCCCCGCCAAAATATGCCACAATAGATACAAGAAGGGAAGAGGGGGTGACTTGGGTGTCCTGACCCTGCCCCACGGGCCCAGTGCTGGAGAGGGGACATGCTGTGTCCCCCTGTGCTGACAGGCACCGTGTGCCCTCCTGCCTGATATGGTGCCATGCTGCCAAAACATGCAGGCACCACGCTTCCACTTTTATTTTCCCTTTTACTTGCTTTCCTCGGTGCTGGGCTCCATGACAATGTGCCACCCACGAGCCAGAGAGCACATATGGCAGCATCCCCAGCCTGCCCAGGAGGGGGTACCATGGCTCAGCATCCTGGTCCCCACCAGTCCCTGGTTTGCCACCAGTCCCTGATCCTTGCCCGGCTCCAGTATAAGGAGAAGGAGAGTGTGGATTCCATGACGTGGGAGGGTGGGGGACCCATCAGTGCTGCCACCGGGCGTGACTCAACCCCCAGGTCAGTGGCTGCCCCTTTGGCACGGTGGGTCACAGGTCACGTCACTGGCTGGCCCAGCCCTGGTGTTTGGCCATCACTCTTCCTGAGGATGACACTGCTGAGCTCCTGGATGAGTTTGTCATTGATGGGCAAGGGAGGCTGCAAGCTCCTTTTCCTGGGCAGCTCCAAGGAGCTCTCTGCACTGGGACTGCTCCCCAGTGTGGCTGCCTGCTCCCAGTCCCTGCCCAGTGCCAGGGAAGGCTCCACGTTCCTCTCCAGAGAGGCCGTTTTGGTGGGTCTGAGCCCCTGGGTTGGAGCTTTGCTGCTCTCCAGGTTCAAGCCCCTTTCAAGGGACACGGCTTTGGTGACGGAGGGACCTGTCACCCTCTGGGCTGAGCTGGCAGGCAGTGAGGAGCGCAGCGCTGTGGCTGGGGGCTGCTCAGGGAACGGGGCTGGTTTCTTGGACCTGTCCACGGGGGGCACGGCCGACAGCTCTGCCAGCAGCCCCTGCCCCAGATCCAGCGCAGCCAGCTCGGGGAAGTTCCCCACCTCCTCGTAGACGGGATCAGAGTCCACCTCCTTCTCCTGCTGCTCCTCCAGGGAGTCCTGGTGAATCTTCATGGGCTGGGGAGGGCAGGGGATCAAGGTGAGGGGCACTGTCTGCACTGCTCAGCTGGACCCCTCCAGTCCCCCTCACCTTGCCCTCTCTGCACTTGGGCACTGCCCAGGAAGCTTTGTCCCTCACCATGGGGCCAATGCCCACAGAGGACCCAGCCTCCAGCTGTCTTGACTCAGGCACTGCTGCCCTTTCCTCCCCATCACTGATAAAGGGGGAGCATTTTGGTCCTTGCCAAGGCACGGTCCGTGCCACCAGCCTAGCACCTCTTGTCAGAGGGGGTTTGGGGTGGGAAGGGCATGTGGATGCCCAATAGAGCAGGTGAGGTGAGGTCCAGCCAGGTGGCCCCTGTAGCAATAACCTGAGGAGGAGGAGGATCCAAACCTGTTTCCTTGCGTTTCTTACATTGATCCTCTCTGGGCAATGTGTGCCCCATGAAGGAGGCACTGGGAACTGGGCTGGACTACTGTGGTCTTGCTTGCCCACACTGGGACCATGCAGGAACCCCCATCCCCAGGCACAGGACATGCAGAGCAATGGGCATCCCCTCTGCCACACAGCATGTGCAGGACAGCCTGGGCACATCTCTGAGTGCAGGTGGGATGCTGCAGGTGAGCCCTGTCTGCTGTGGCCAGCAGGAACAGTGCAAAGCCAGCCACGGACACGCTCCACGTGTGCAGGTACTTACAAAGAACATGGACAAAGTCCTTCGTGTGTGCAGGCGGCGCTAGAAACAGAGGAGACGGGCAGAGGTAAGCACAGAGAGCACGGAGCGGGGCCATGGGAGCCTCAGCAGGCAGAGGAGGGGCAGTGGCATGCAGCACCTCATGTGGGGCCTGCAGGCATGGAGAGCTGCCACTGACACAAGCACAGCACACAGCACACAGCACACACACCACCGAGCACGGGGGCACACACCCACGGCACCCATTGGTGCCAGGCAGCACACACCTGCCTCACGGGCTCTGGGGTGGGCACACGGTCTTAGGATGGGTGCAAGGACATGGGTGGGTGCAGGAGCACCTATGGACAGAGGGAGCTGAGAGGGCTTTACCAGGGTTTGGTTGGCAGAGAGCATGGTGACATCAGTGCTGTCCCCATGCAGGGGCACCAGCGGCATCGTGCCAAACTTCTGCTTGGCGAGGTCAGAGGAGGAGCGTCGGCGCATGATCACAGGGTGCCGGTCATCGTGCTGTGCACAGGGACAGGGCAGGGCGTCATGCCAGCTCTGCTTAGCCCTGCCCAGCCCTGCCTTGCTGGGTGGCAGAGCCTGCCTGCACCCACCTGAGCCTTGAGGATGCTGGTGGTCCAGTCCCACAGCTCAGCCTGCCCCGAGCACACCAGGTACCTGCAGAGCAGACAGCAGAGAAGCTGCCAGAGAGCAGGGACAGTGGGACCCATGTCCCCTTGTCACCTTGTCTGTGAGCCTGGGGCTGTCAGGCACAGCTACACCCCATGAAGTTGCATCTCTGAAATTCTTTGCATGCCCAAATTCCTGCTTCAGGGCAAGATAAGAGCTCACTGGACACCCAGCATCTCCCAGGGGCGCTGGTGGGGATGGGGAGGTGAGAAGGGTGTAGGATAGGGAGATGGAATGCCCCTGGGGCCTGGCTCCCACCTTGAACCAGGGAGCATGTGGCCCCACCACTCTGTCTCTGGAGTGCCCCAGCTCTGCCCTGGCCCCAGGGCCCTGTAGCGCTGTCCCTGGCTGTCCCATTCCCACTAAAACTGGGGACAGATCTTGACATCCCTCCAGCCCCAGGATGGCAGGGGCAGATACTCACAGCTGCTGCTTGTCCAGGGTCAGTGTGAAACCCCACCTGGAAAAGAGACAGGTTGTGGGGCAGCACTGCCAAGCTCAGACACAGCCCGGGGTCTGTGGGCAGTGGGGCAGCGGGCTGAGCTTGCCCCACAGACCCAGGCTTGTCACAGCTTTGGGTCCAGGTGGAGCCTGGTGTGCTCCCAGCAACTGAGTTCATGTGCCAGGCACAGGGATTGAGGGATTCATGCCTCACTGCTATGGCCAGGGAACATCCCACTTACTGGGCTGGTGGTTTCAGCTTCTTCTTAATGCCCATGTAAACCTTGGCTGCGTCCAGGGGCCACTCACGTTCTGGCTTGGCACTCTGGGAAAGGAGATCCAGTGGGTCAGCCCAGCTTGGTGTCAGCCTTCCCGATAGGAGGACAGCCACCACCATGCCACAGTTGTCCCCAGGCTCCCCCTCCCTGTCTCTCCTCCCACCCTCGGGGTGCAAGTCCATCCTGCAGAATCCCCTCTGTACCCTCTTCTCCTTGAGCAGCAGCAGCCTCCGGTCCTGGATGACGAAGTAGCGCTCCTGAAACTTGCTCCCCAGCAGCTTGGGGGGCTCCTCACGGCATTTCAGCAGACCACACTTGGGGCTCTCACGCTTGACACCTGCCCAGTGTGAGATGAGGGTCAGGAGGGCTGGGAGGGACAGGGGGGATCCCACTGTGGGTCCTGGGGATGTGACCCTGATGGCTGCAGGGTGGTGACCAGGGCAAGCAGAAGCTCAGGCAGAGCTGCCCCTCTCTGAGGAAACCCCGAGGGGCTGGGACCCTTTGGGATTGCCTTACCTGTGAATAGACAGCTGCCCTCGCCAATGGGGACCTTCCTCACCAGCAGGTACGCGGCGCTGGGCTCCGGGAGCTTGCACCACTGCAAAGCTTGCTCCAGCACCTTCTCCTTGGGGTGCAGGGGCCGCTCTGGGGACACGGGAACACTCTCATTGCTGTGTCCCCTTCTCTGTGCCAGTCCACATCCTCTGTGCCACCATCAGGAAGCCTCCCACCCACACCCCACACCTCCTCCTCACCAGCCTGGCCATGCTGGGGGCATTGCCCCATGCCATCCCACCATGCTCACCCAGCTCCCCGTTCTCCAGAACCTCAAAAGTCAACCAGATGTCCAGGCTGGCTGCCACGTTGCGCATCTCCAGCACCTGGTTGGTGAGTTCCTCTGCCGTCATCGTGGGGGACACCTGGGGCCGGACACACGGGGAGCTGAGGGGGGTGGTGGCAGGATGGGGACAGGGACAGGCTGCACCTGGAGCCCCAGTTCTTCCTTGCTTCCTCCAGCACAGCCCTCCTTTGGGACTCACCTTCAGGGTGATGCAGCAGTCAGGCAGCTTCTGCTCCAAGTAAACCTCAATGATGAGGTCCCCTGCCTGTGAGAGCTGGGGAAGAGTGGGTGGCATTGGTGCCATGTTGGCACGGGTGCTGTGCACACCCCATCTTCCCAGGGGCTGGTGATGGTGTCTTAAGAAGCTGGGACTGCTTCTCCCCTGGACAGGAGCCTCAAGGTGATGGGCAAAGGGGAGAAAAGTTGGGGAAGGTTTTTTCCCAAATATCAGGTGTAGGACAGTGGGGACCCAGGCTGGACAACAAGGAGTGTCCCCACCCTCCAATCAGTCCTAGCAGCTGGAGGTCCCTGATGTGGTAGGGGACGGCAAGCACATCCCTAGTACCTGGGTATCCTTCCAGGTGGTGATCAGGCTGTTCTCCAGATCCATCTGGGATACCTGGTCCTCATCAATCTGCCGGAGGAAGGATGCAGAGGGTCAATGTGAGGCAGGATGCGGCTTGAGGACACAAGGGCAGGATGGAAGGATGCAGGGGGAGGCAGAGTGGGACAGGATGAGGGGATGTAAGGGGAGATGGAGGGGGTTGGCAGGCCCCTGCTTACGTTGAAGATGCTGACATAGTTGTCAATGAGGTCTTCCATCACCTTGACCTCATGCTCCCCTTTGCCATCAGTCTGGAAGAGGCTGGGTGCGAAGAGCAGGGACAGGTTCTTGGTGCTCATCTGGTTGAGGTCTGCACATTTCTGCACCCTGGGACAAATAGCACAGAGGTGAGGGGCTGGTTCCACTCTGGACGGGGTTTCAGCCCCAGTCACCCTCCTCTGCCTCATACAGTGTCTCCTGAAAAACAGCCTGGATCTCTGCAGTCCCCAGCAACGGGAACTTCAAGCAGGGCAGTTCCTGTTTTGAGAACTTCCTGCTGCCATCAAACCAGACAAGAGCCACACCTCAGACTCTGAGTCAGGAATGGGAGTTTCGGTTTCTGGTTTGGGCACTGGTTGAAGTTTGCATCCTACAGTGGGGTGTCCCCTAGGCCCAAACCTCCTGTTATTCCCCCTCACTACAGGATGACTTTGGGAACATTCAAGGTGTCCCAGAGTAGCATGTTCCAGCACATCCAGGGGGCTGGTGTGGCAGAGCACAAGCATGGGGCTCCTCCTGGCTGTCAGGGTTGGAAGGCAGCATTCCCTGGGAAGCAGGGAAACCCCACAATTCTGGCGAGTCTTGAGGACCCTGCCTGGACCAGGGGACCCTGAGAGGAGGTGGCCCACTGACCGATAGAGGTGTCCAATGAGCGCAGCCAGAGTCTTGTGGTTGAGGCGAGGCAGGCGATGGATGAGCTCCTTGTACCGCTCCAGGCGCTGGGGCTTCGAGGAGATTTCTGAAGGGAGGAACACATGTCATGGATCATTGCTGAGACCAGCAGATCTACAGAAATGACCATGGTTGGCACCAGGATCCTGCCCTGAGGGACATTGGCTCCAGGGGACCCTGGCAGGCAGCCCACTGTAGGAGCAGGTCAGGTGAAGGAGGTACCTGCAGCTTCCTTCCACTGCGGGTGCAGCTCCAGGGTGAAGATGGGATCTTCCAGCTCACGGAAGAACCTCTTCAGCACATCAGTGACATCCTCGATGAAGTTGTCATTGATGCGCAGCTTGACATTGCGGGCGTCCCGCCGAAACTCCTCCATCAGTACCTTGATCCGGGACTTGGCTCCGTTCTTGCGGTAAATCCCCTCATGCCGCAGCCCTGGGACAGGGACATGGGGTCACAGGGGCTCAGTCCTGCTTAGATGATCCCTAATGGAGCGGTGCCTCCTGCCTGGACCCACTGGCCACCCCGTTGTGCTGGGGGATGCTCCAGCCGTGCTGCGCTCACCGTACTGGGTGATGAAGGCGATGCAGCTGTCCACGATGATGGGGATGTCCCCTCGGCTCAGCTGCTGGTCCCGCAGCGCGTTGCCCCGGCCCCCCGCCGAGGCCTGGATGTCTGTGTACCACGCTGCCGAGTCTGCCCGCGACAAGCCCTGCAGGTAAAACGTCCTGAGAACAACAAGGCAGAAAAGAGGGGATGAAGGTTGCCAGAGGGGCAAGTTATCCCCTCCTGCCCAGGACAGGGAGTAAGGCACAGGCAGATGAATGACACCCTGCCCAGAAAGAGACCCCAGGCTGGGGTAACATCTGCAAACCCCTTGATCACAGCCCTGCTGTCCCAGTAACATCTCGACCATGCATTAAGGATCGGCACTGACCGATGCATAAGTAGCTTTGCCCCAGGCAGCCTGCTGGGGTTCCTTGGCTCATTCCCCATCATTCCCACAGCCAGGACTCACCTCCCCATCTCCACCAGGATCAGCATCTCCTTCTTGTCTGGAGTCTCCGTGGCGGGAACCAGACCTGCATTGGAATGAGAAGTGGAGGGGTCAGAGCCAAGCACAGCCACCCACCACGCAGTGCCTGCCCTGGGCTGTCACAGCACTCACTGAGCTCCTGCAGCCGCCGGAGGTTGATGCTGTCCTCAGCCCCATCCTCCTCGGCGGGGCAGATGAAGAGGTGGGCTTTCTGGAGGATGAAGAAGGCCTGCTGCCATCGCTCGGGGTTGAGCATGCACTTGTAGCGCAGCTGGCCCACGCGCTGGAACTCATAGCCCAGCAGGCAGTGGCAGCTTACGGGTGTGAACCACTGCAGGATGGAGCAAGAGATGAACAGGGTGAGGACTCCCACCAGGACAGGGGCAGGTCACCAGGGAGGATGGGAGCCCCTGGAAAGGGAGGAAGGTGCTTCCCACAGCAGATCAAGAGCATGGGAGGAAGGACAACGGGGAAGCAAGGACAGATCCTGGGGACACACCAGGGTGCTGGGGCTGGGGCTGGCTCACCTTGCCAATGGCACTGGCCCAGGCCTGCAGTGTCTCAGGCCCATCAGTTCCCAGCTGCTGCACTTTTTCCCCAGTGAGGAACAGCTCAAGGGTGAAACGAAACCTGCAGAGGATGAACCAGCCCATCAGGGCAGCCCCCACCCCAACCTTGCACCGAGAGCCAGAGCAGACCATTGCACCCAGCAGGGACCAGTGCCCATCCCTGCCCTCTGTGTGCCCCCAGGCTCTCCGGGCATGTGGTGGGGGCACAGCTTGGGGTACCTTTCGGTGGGGCCAGGGCTGGTGAGTGCCTGGGCTCTGCTGACACCCAGGGAGATGAGGTCCCCAACCTCAATGTGGCTCAAGGGCTCGGTGCATTTCTCTGTCTCAAAGAAGAGCAGGGCTCTCTCCAGGGAGCACCACGTGCGCTGGAAGTCTGTGGAAACATGGGGTCAGTGGCACTGGGGTGGGCACTCTGCTGGCTGCCCTCCTGTGCTCCCCACACTCACCCTCTTTGCTCTTCTTGGCTCCTGGGAGCTTTGTGGGGGCCGTGGCCCGGTACAGGTACCCACTGTGTGCCACCGGCTGTGTGATCTCGTTGTAGACACCCTCTGGACCTGGTTCCCGTGTGCGGGGGCTCCCTGTGGGGCACGGCACTGAGGGAGGGGCAGGAGCAGGCACCCACCAAATTGTGGGCACCAGAGGCATAGGGAGACCCCACTCATGTAGATGTGGGCAAGGGGGTGTGCCAGCCACGGGGTTCCCTGGAAAGGGGCTCCAGAGGAACCACTGCTTTGCCCCATCCTAAAAATGAGGCTCAGGCAGGGCCCCCAGGGAGCCACAGCACCTGATGCCCTGTCTGTCCCCACCCTTGGGGTGTGCTGAGGGGGACAGGGACAGTGGCAAGGAGGAAGGCCCCCCATTACAGATGGAGCTCAAGGCTCCTCGTTACCTGAAAGGTTCCTGGGCCTTTTACTCTCTGATCCCCACCAAAGGTCAGCCCCTGGGGCCACCTCGCTTGCAGCAGGGTCAGATGCCAGACCAGTCTCTGCAGATGAGAAGAACTGCAGGATGGTCTTGAGCAGGGTTGGTCCTGTCACCGCAGTGCACAGCGCCTGGGATGAGACAGTGCCTTTAGGGATCACATCCTGGCTCATGGGGCACAACCTCCCACTCAAGCCCCCAAAACTGCCTGGCACAAGGGTCTGAGCACAGGCAGCCAAGCGGGAGGTGCTGGCACCTCAAACCAGGAGCTCTGGGAGGGTTCCCAGCACCCCAGCATCCTTCCTGCACCCCAGGGTGGCCTCTACCTGGAGCACATCCTCCTGAGTGGCGCAGTGGGGATGGGGCAGGCGGTACCGTCCCTCCCGGTACTTGCGGGAGATGAAGTCCCGTCTCTGCTCGGCGTTGCTGTCTGGGTGGATGGCCTCAGCCACAGGGAGGCGAGCGGCCCAGAAGTGGTTGGCTCGATCATTTCCCAGCACGATGAAGAGCTGCAGGAGAGCCCTATGGTCATGGCGAGCACCAGGGCCAGTGGGAGGACCACGATTCCCAGTGTTCCTGAGACCATGGGGCAGCTGCCCTGCTGGAGGAGCAGCCTGGCCCCTGAGCACACTGTGCCAGCCCCACTGCTCTGCCCTGAGTGCCTCTACCTGTACGATTTCATTGGACCAGACGCTGGTGTCCAGCTTCAGACTTTGCACCTTGGAAATGCTGGAGCCCAGACTGCGGTGCTGCCCTGTAGGGAACAGGAGAGTGAGCACCCCTTGATCCTGCCGGGGAACTGGGACCCAAGTTGTGCCAATAACCCCAGCCTTCTTGCCCAAGCAGGCCACCATGTGCCCCCCCCCAGGGAGATGTCCCCACCTGCACACTGCTTGCAGATGACCACGCACAGGTTGATGGATGCCCAGTCAGGACTCTGAGCCCAGCAGTCTGCACAGTATTTGTTGGCTTTGTTGGACCAGATCTTCTCTGCCACCTCATAGTCATAGAGCATCTCAGCAATGGCCTCCTGCAGTGCCTCCATCCACTCCCGCTTCTCCCGCTCCGACTCTGCCACGAAGCTGTGGGCACCAGCACAGACAAAACTCAGGGCACTGCAGCAACCAGCACCCAGGCCCAGCACCTGGCTGCTCCTCCCACCTCATCCCAACTGGATGCCAGGGATACCTGAATGTTTTGGAGGGGGTGATGAGCTCGAAGCAGCGGTTCTTGGCTTCACGGATGGTGGAGCCACGCATCTCAATGAAGAACATGGCAATGCCCATTTTGAAGAACTGCAATTCAGAGTGACACTGGTATTGGCTCTGCAGTGCCACAGCTGTGGTGGACACACCACTCTGGACATGCCCGTGGTGTTGGGGTTGGAGTCACAGAGCTGCCTCAGCACCCTCAGCAGCCCATCCCTGCTTTGCCGGGGCAAGACCCTGCCACATCTCTCAGCCACCTCACATGGGTTGACACAAAGGACCTTGCAAATGCATTATGCCTTCAAATGAAAGTTCTGCCTACAGCCCCTGGAACTCAGCCATGCAGAACCTTCCATTTTCGGGATTTGAATCAGGGACACTCACAAAACAAGTACCAGCTTGAGCCATAACCTCAGAGTTGATGCTGACTAGTGGACAACGTGGAAATGAGGTGGTAGAAAAAAAACAGAGTGTTGAGAAAATTCAGCAGGAAGGAAGCAGGGGTTCTGTGGGCAGCAGCAGGGTGTAAGTTGACAGTGACCCGCTGCTTCCCCTGGGGCAAACGCCCCTTGCAGCAGGCATGTTTGCTGCTGATTCCATGCTCATTGATCCACCTGTCCTGTGAGGGATTGGGATGCCTTGCTGTGACTAAGAAGTGTCTGGCAGAGATGACGATAATTTGGGAGGGGTGTCCAGTCCTAGTATCCACTACTGCCTCCTTGTGCAGGATCTCCAGCTTCCTGCTCTGCCATTTCCTTTCTTCTGCCCATCCTTTTCCTCTCTGCTCTCCCTTTGGCACCAACCCTGGCTAAGCTCCCTCCGGCCCTCTCATCCCATCTGTCATTGGCACAGCCCTCTGTTTCAGCAAGGAGCCTGCTTTGGCCACAAACCTGCTCGCTCTTGTACAGCCACATCTCGGGCAGGCTCAGGGCTGCAAACACCTTGGACTTCTGGCCCTTCAGCTCCAGGGTGCCTGACTTCTGGCAGTGAGCGGTGTTGGCGGGCCGGGGCCGGGACCCCACCAGGCGCTGGTCCATCACCTTCTTCTGCAGCGTGGAGCACCACTCATTCCTCTGGGCTGGGGACCAGGCATGAGGGAGCAGGGCTGAGCCCTTCCCAACAGCCCTGGCAGGGAGTAGAGCACCCGGCAGGCATGGCAGGGGATGTTTTGGGGATGGGATGACAGCTGCCCTTGGGATGCTCTGGATGGGGGAGGGAGGCAGGGATAGCTCCTTGGGGACTGGTGGTCTGGTTTTTCACCTACCCTCATTCTCAGCACGGAAGACAAAGATCCGATGGCTGGTGACAACTTGGAACTTGTTGTCCTTGTTGGAACGAGCCATCTCGATCGCAGACAGTGGGATCACTCCCTTGGGGTAGGGCTCCTGCAACGAGCCCCAGGCAGGGTTAACCCCCTTTGCCCTCCCCATGGGGCCCCTTCATAACCTGGCACATCCTCCACATCCCCTGGGTGCTGCCTCACAGCACAGCCCAGGGGCAGCAGGTGGGAGCCTAGGATTCAGGAAAGGATGAATCCATGGCTGGGACTCTATTTTCAGTCTGCCCCAGAGTTTGTGAGTCAGCAGGACCCCTCCACACCCCGTTCCTGCTCCCTGTTGGCAAACTTTGCTATCTCGGTCTTCCTATGGCTGAGGATGTTTTTGGAGCCCACCAGGCACCAGGGCCATACCTGCTCCACACTAGTGATGGCAAAGCACTGCTGGCTCCTCATGGAAGGACAAGGGGAGGCAAAGGGAATAACACAGCTCCTGGGGTGTTGAGACACCTTGCAGCCTCCCCACCCTCCCCCATCCTGCTCCTTTGTACCTTCTCACTGCTGAAGTACATCAGGTTCTTCCCATCGAAACGGACGTAGCGCCTCTGGAAGACATAGTTCCTGTTGGGATGGCAGAAAAACTGTTGGGAAGGGGATGATCCCCCTGAGGCCCCCACATCTGCTCACAGTTCCCCCCCTCCCACAAGGGTGGCTGTGCAGAGGCCTTTGCAGCACAGCTGGGGTACCCAGGAGGGTCCTCCTCCCACACGGAGGTCTGGCTGTCCCAGGTAGCACAGTGACCAGTGTGGCCACCTCACCCAAGTGGGCTTCACCTATGGGGGCTGCCCCATAGGAAGTGTTCCAGGCCAGGTTGGACAGTCTAGTGGAAGGCGTCCCTGCCCACGGCAGGGACAAATTTGTTGGAACAAATGAGCTTTGAGAAAGTCATGGCAGCTGGGACACTTCAGCACCCGCAGGAAAGTTTTGAGATCCCTTCCAACCCAACCCATTCTGTGATTCCATGACTGTCCCACGTACCCCTGTGGGGACAGCTTGTCCAGCCAGCCACTGAGCATGGTGGGCCGGGGCTCAGAGAGTGATGTGAAGCTGGCATAAGGGGAGATGGTGAGGTCATCCAGGACCTCGTCTGGGTAGAGGTGGGATGGCAGGCTGAACGGGGTCCCCTCGGCCCGCGGTGCCTCCACAGTGGAATATCCCTCTGTGTCATTCTGGATGATGCGGTCGATGAGCCGGGTCCGCGTCTCCTCGTCCTCGCTCCGTCCCTCGCTGCTGCACTCGCTGCTTGTCCTGTGGGAGATGGGGCTGTGAGGGACCCAGGCTGCAGCAGCAGGGCTGCTCAACATGCAGGGTCTTGGTCAATGCCATCCCATTTTGGGACATCTCATACTGCTCCTGACCCCATCCTCAGGGCACCCAGTGATGTGGGTGTTCGCATCGCCATGAGCAGGGTGGGACAAGGGCTCAGTGCTCATGAGCCCCATGGCCATCAGCAGCTCAGGGCTCAGCCAATCCAACATGATGGCAAGGTCTCCAAAATCCCCGGCATTAGCTCCTTCCCCTTTTCACAGGCAGCAAACTGAAGCCAGGCAGTTCCCCAGTCCCAGGTCCTAGACCCTGCTTTTCATCCACCCCATCTCCCTCCTCACCAGGGCTCTCAGCCGCTCTCCCTCTGCCCCTCCAACATTCCTGGCACGGTGAAGGTCTTTCTACCACAACAACTTGTGCCTGCTCTTTTGTCCAGCCAAAATGCCTTGTAAAGGGATTGGGATGGGCCAGTGGAACTACTGCACCTTGGGAATCCAAAATCTCTATCTCCTTTTCTTGGGAAGTCATGCTAAACCCCCCAGCCAGGCCTGCTGAGCCTCTCCAACCACAACAATAAAAGGAAACTGTAAAAATAAACGAGGGCTAAGCCTGCCCCTTCCCATCAGCCCTCTCAGCCAGCTGTTTTTCTTTCCCTGAAAAGGAAATGTGCTGAAAAATGTCTGACAATCCCAGGAGCTCACAGGGGAGCTGCCCAGGTGAAATGGTGATGGGCAGGAAGAGAGTCATGGCAGCCAGAACACCCCAGCACCCACAGGAGAGCGCAAATTCCACATTCCAGTGCGGAATCCCATGTCAGGATGAAGGAAAGGCTCCAAGAAAGGCAATGAGGATGGTCCAAGCCCTGTCCCAGGTTCTCTCTGAAGAGCACTCGAGCAAGTTGGGCACCTCCAGGGGGACAAGGTGAGTGATGGGGGAAGGTTCATGAGGAGAGCACACAGGAGCTTGGTGACATCAGATAAAGCCAGCAGGAGCAAGGCTCAGGAGCACATGGGAAAGGAGCAGCTGACCTGTGGGGCTCCTCCTTGTAGGAGAAATCTATGAAGGAGAAACCCACTGAATATAAGAAACTGCCTCCAGCCTAAGTCCATGACTGGAAAGGCTTTTGGAGCAGAAGGCCCCCAAATACTTCCCATCATCATAAATTCTCCCAACACCTGGTTTGGGGCACTGCCTCATCCTGGGGGCCAAGGCTGTGCATGGACCTGTGCTTTGGCCCTGGACAGGCACCTTATGAGGCCATCGGATATCAGATGTCCCTGATCCATGCGGGACAGGAGCAAGTCTGCCCAGGAGGATGCTGGGCTGGAGCCACCCAGATTGGAGTTCAGCTCTAGAGAAGTGGGGTGGTGTGTGGATGAAGAGGTGATGGAGATGGAAAATGGCCTGTTTGGCTCTAGTGTTTGCAGGAAAGACAAGAAATGGCCAAGGGTGGCTGAGAGGCTCAAAGCACAAGGAAAATTACTGTTTAATTAGCATAGCAGAGCCTTGGCAGGGTGAGTCATCTGGCTGGAGTCCCAGCCTGGTCTCCAGCTTCTTCAGGAGGGACTGGCCAGGGAGCTGAGCAGCTGGAGGACTCAGTGAGTCATAGGCAGACAGCAGCCTTGAGTCTCAGGGCTGAGGGGGAGACAGACCCATGGAAGGGGTCAGGGCAAGAGCAAAAGGCGATAAAACCCATGATAGCCCCTTTCTGAGCCATGACTTACAGCCAATGAAACTATAAAGAGCTGGAGGACACAAACCCTCTGTTAGAGAAAAGCAAAGCCCATGGTCTGGCTGGAGTGGGATCTCTCAGCATCCCAGGAACACAGCAAGATCCAGCTCTGCCCTCAAGGACAGGGTTGGTAGATGAAGCCTCCCAACAAGTCTGCAAAGGTCATGTCCCCGTCAGCTGGTGTCAGGCAGTGAAGACAAGTAACCTCAGGGACAAAGGAGTCCCTAGGGCCAGGAGAAAGTGTCTCCAGGTCAGCTGAGCCTGGAGGGTGATCCCTGAGGTGCACCAAGTTGGGGCAATCTCATCCTGTTAATGCTTACGTGGGAGATCTGGTGGAGGATGGAGGCTGGGTGATGGAGGGAAGGGACCTGCTGGTGGAGAGAGGACCAAGGAGCTGACCGTGGATCTGGTTACTGCAACTGGAGGCCACAGTCAATGAACCTGTGAGTGGGCGCCTGGAGGTAGGGAAGGAGATAACAAATAAGCTGTTAAGGACACAGCATTCCCAGTGTTTCTTTTCCTGAAGGGAAGATGCCTTCAGTTGTGGGGAGAAGCAGAACCAGGGCAGAGTCCACCATCCTCACCACTGTGCCTGGTGAGTCTGCCCCAGTCCCCTGAGCTCCACGGGGTGACACAGAAAACGCTGTGCCACCATCTTTCTCCTGCTGAGACTGATGTCTGGAGCAGGGCAGGTGATGCCCTTGGCACCAGCACTTCAAGGGGCTGAGGATCACCAGTTTGGATGAAGGGGGTCAATGTCAGAGTGGGTAAATCCCACCCTACACTTCAGGCTCTGCTAAACCCTCAGAGACTCAGCTCCCAGATTTCATGGGGATTTTGCATTCCTCTTCCTCTTTGCTGAGGGTATTTTGTTTGCTGGTGAGGTGGCTCTGCCCTCTCCTGGCACTGCCCAGAAAGCAAGAGAACAAGAGTGGTTCAGACAAAGCTCCCGCAGAACAGGGCGAGAAAGGCTACCAGGGGTAGAAGAAAGGGGAAGAAGGGACACTCTGAAGCTCAGGAGTGGGAAATATTTCCCATAAAAAGCGGATTTTTGGGCTGCACGAGATGCTTCTGTTATTCCCAGTGACCAGCTGCCAATCAGCAGGGTGAGAACTGGATGAACTGGAGAAACAAAAGTGCTGAAGGGGAGGATCAGGAGGTCCCACAGAAGGACCAGGGCTGGGGCCAGAGCTGGCCAGTAGCCCCTCAGCAGCTGAGCAGGAGCCCATAGCTCTGGGGGATCATGGCCAGACCAGTGGGGCTGGTTGAGGGAGGAAAGCATTGGAGCAGCTGGATGATGGAATCTGTGAGCACAATGCAAAAGGTCTTCAAAGGCTTTTCTCTCTCTTGTTCCACTCCCCACACCCCAACCACCTTAGTGCTCAGTCTGGGGAGAACAAACCTATGAGCCACTGCCTCTGACACTGCTGACAGTCACATCCTGCGTCTTCTCAGCAAGACCAGGCTGCAAAGTCCCTGGTGGGTCTATGGCTGCAAGTTCCTGACCAATGCTCTTGGGATATTCTGGATCCCAACTCCTTGGAAGCCACTGGGTGGGGACTGTGACCCACAGAGCAGCACCCAGCTCTGCTCTGAACTGCTGGTTCAGAGGCTCCATGGGAGATTTCAGTCTTTCTCCCGTTCCCAGGTACTTGCAGTTCCCCACCCACCACGGCCTGTGTCAGTTCTCATCTGTGCCACTGGATCAGGCCCCGCTGCAGTGACACACACCCAGAGTGTGTCACACATGGGCTGGACCAACACTGGACCAGAAAGGCAGGGCCCTGGGGATGCAGTGGCCAGCAAGGCCATGGCCAGAGCTGAAGGACACAGAGCTGCAGCTCACCTCCTTCTCTCTGAGCAACACAGGAAAAGGAACCCTCCCCATCCGAAATGGGAAGAGCAGCTTTCCTTCCTCTTTTTGAGATGCTATCAGGAGTTATGGAAAGTACATTTCAAAAGCATTTTAAAGGTACCCCTCACAATTTCAGTGTCCAACACATTGTGACTGAGCAGAAAATGCTGATCTGATGACACTGGAGCCTTCAGATATTGCAAATCCCTTCATCTGGAGCTTGGAGCTACCACATTTATGAGTAATTCCTGTCCCCCGTGGTGTTTCCCTGCTCTCAGAGGCCAAATCCGGGCTTCTTTGGGTGTGCAGGTGTCCACTGCCACTGGCACCACCCCAACTGTGCACTCACATTTATTGTCAAGCACCGTCTCCCCAAAGGCCACCCACCAGCACAGCTGCTTCTCATTCCCAAACTCATCGGCTTTCTTGGAGACTGCTGACCTGATCCCAGACACTCCTGACTGGCTCTACAGTGAGGGAAAGCCCCTCAGTCCCCTCTCAGGCTGTCTCCAGAGGTGACCTCTGTCCTCTGGCATGCAAATCCCTGACACTGAGCCCAGCCCAGCCCCTGTAGCCTAGAGGAGATGATCCCACCTGCAGGCTTCTCGCTCCAGGTCCAGGTCAGACACTGCCTCGTAGCTCTGATCAGCAGAGATGCCACCACCCTGTGGGGAGAGAACAGTCACATCTCCTCTCCCTTGTGCCCTCTCCCATCTCAGACCTCCTCAGCTTGCTCAGCCCACAGAGCAGGGGGCTCAGCCCGTGACCCCCACCCCAGCACAGAATCACAGTATCACAGAATATCCTGAGCTGGAAGGCACCCACAGGGATCATCCAGTCCAACCCCTGGCCCTGCACAGGACACCCCAGCAATCCCACCCTGTTCCTGGGAGCGCTGTTGTTCCTTGAGCTCTGGCCACCTTGGGGCCGTGCCCACTGCCCTGGGGAGCCTGTTCAGTGCCCAACCACCCTCTGGGGGAAGAACCTTCACCAGGGACTGCTGGGCACCACGGTCTCACCAGTTACTTTGCAGCAGCTGGTGGGATGCAGAGTGACAGCAGGGGACAGCCACCATCCCCAGTCTCCCCTCACCTTCAGCTCCCGGGATGGAGCTACATGCCCGAAGATGGTCTCGCTGTAGGGGCTGACAGGCTGCTCAATCACCTCTGTGGGCAGAGACGTGGGAGGGAAAGGCACTCAGTGGTGCATACGGGAGGGAGAGACTAGCCAGGACTCCCAACCTTTGAGGGGGAGCCCCCCCTGAGCCCACCACAGTGCACTCCAGCATCCAGGGCATGTGACATAACAGAGATGCCAGCCCAAATACTTGTGTGGTTGAGCTCTGCCTTGGAATGGAGCACCCCAGTCCCTGAGTGAGGCAGGAGCATCAGGGAGGACCCAGGGGAAAGGCAGGCTGTGCAGGTGTCCCCCTCTCTCCCCTTCCCTGGGGACACCAGAAGGTCCCTGATGCTCACCAGTGCCCTGGGGGCTCTCACCTGGCTTGCTGATGGGTCTCTGTGGGATGGGGGGCAGGGCTCCGCTGGGCCAGCTGGGACTTCTGGAAAATAGGAGAGGGGTTACAGGGCTGGACTGTGCTGGAGTGGGAGCCTGTGGGGTCCTGTCTTGCTGGAGGCTGCTCCCCAGAGGACCCGGGTTTGCCCTCTGGGTTGTGCAGCATCCCCTCTCTGCTCCCAATGCCCTCCTTGCTCTCCCTTCTCCTCCCACCCTGTGACCTGTCAGGCTGTGTCTCCTGGGGCTGCTGGGCATTTCCCATCCCAGCTTTCCCCCCCTCTAACATATTCCACTTCGCTCCCAGCAGGAACCAGACCAAAAACCCTCACTCAGTCACCCCCTCACCATGCTGGGGACTCCCATCCCTGCTGCTGGGGAGGCAAAGAAGGGGCAGAAACTTCTCCCCACAACCAGAAGGAGCCATCCAGGGGCCCAGGGCCACCCTGTCATCTCAGAGGGATCCCAGCTGCTGTATCCAGACCTTGGGGAAGACACGAGGAGGGTGGGGAAAGGGCTTTGTCTGGCACCTGGAAGCAGGCAGGGTCAGGCTCTGGGGTGGGATGGGGTCCCAAGGGTGGGGGGGCTCTTTGGACTGTTGTTTCTGGATATTCCACACCCCCCCTGCACTCCCAGGGGTAAAGGAAAGCATCTGCTTACTCAGGCTTGTCATCCGGATGGGTCAGCTCCTGTGGGGACAGAGCCAGGGGCTGAGCGAGACCCTCACCCTGGGGACCATCCTCCCCTCCCGAGTCCTCAGGAGGTGCTGATGGGTGCTCTAGTCCTTCGTAGATGACGTTGGACACCATCTCCAGCCGGCCCTGCCCTGAGCCTGCCCTGGGGCACGGCGAGAGATCTCTCCTGGCGGGGGCAGCTGCAGCGGGAAGGGGAGGGTGGGATGGGGGGTAACCCTCTGGCACGTTCCCAGGGCTGGGCTCAGCTGCCAGGACCCTGTGGCTGTGCCGTGGTGGGACACATGGGACGGACGGGGGGGATTTCTCTGATGGCTCCAGGGTTTGTCCATGATTCGGAGCTGGGGATAGCCGTGTCTCCTCCCGAGGGCTCTCCCGAGCTCGCAGTCGGGATGTTATCATGCCCATGGCCACGGCTGCCCCTGGATCAGCTGGTAGGGCTTGTCTGGACTCTGGGCTCTCCAAATCCGTGGAACTCTCCCCTGGCACAAACCCCTCTAGTACCACAAAGGCCGTAGGCACCCTGTCGCTGCCCGGGCTGTGTGCTGGCACTGTGGAGCGTGCTGGTGGCACGGGCACTAATCCCTGCTCTGGCTTTGACCGAGGGAAAACCGTCCTTGGCTTGGGAATCGGCTTCACAACGGGAGGAACGGGGTCCTTCTCTACAGGCAAGGCCTGGGTGGGTGCAGCAACACGCTGCTGTGTCCTAAAGGCATCAGTAGTCCCTCCTGACTCTGCTTTCATGGCATCCTTGCCCGCCTGTGGGGCATTCAGGACCTCCGTGGCTCGGGAAGGGGTGTCTCCTGATGTGCGTCCCGTATGGGATTGACTCAGCATCCGTGTCTGCTGCGCCAAATTGAGGATCCTTTTGCGGTGCCCGGTGGCAGTGATGCCGATCTGCTGCAGGTGGTGGCCGTCCAGCGAGGCGGTATCTCTGGCCACATGGTACCCGTGCTGCTTGAAGACATCCCGATACCTCTCCAAGTGGATGGTGGCCAGCCAGTCTGCAATATCCGAGTCAGGACCGCACGGGGAGCTCATGGCCCTGGGGTGCCTCTGCGACAGATGCTCAGCCCATCATCTATGCAAGGAGGAGAGAAAGGGGGTGAGGAGGCAGCAGGAAGGGAAGGGCGTGGGTTCGGCTGCCTTGAAGGGCACAGATCCTGTGAGTGGGAGCGCAGGATGCTTCCAGAGGTCTCCCCACTTCGCCGCTCTCCCCGGAGTCGCGCACCTCCCAGCTCAAGGAGCCGGCATCCTGTTGTTCCTGAGCCCAAGCCTCTCCACCCCTCCCCGGAGCTGCCGGGTCTGGCCCCGCTTTGTCGGCGGGGCCGTGACCTGAGCCCAGGCAGGCACCGAACGCCCGGGGGCTCACGGGGGAGCGGCCGCTGGAGCAGATGCCGAGCGCTGGGACATCGCGGGCTCCGCCGAGCGCGGGGCTGCGCGGCAGGACAAGAGCGGGCGCCGCAGATAACGGGGGAAGCAGCACGGCCCCTCCCAGGGGATGAGCTCCTGTGCCGGCCGGCTCGGGGAGGGCTCTGCAGCCGGAAGGGCCAGACCATAATCTCCCTGTCTCACTGCTGGCGAGGGCATGGGAGAGGTCAGCATGACTCACGGGCAGGCAGAGGGGGGACAGCCTCCCACCCACTCCCGGCCGGGACGGACCCCCCACTGCCAGCACCCGCACATCGACACGGAGGGACATGTCCAAAGGCTCGTGTTCCACCAGGGACCCCCTCATCCCCAAACGATTTGCCGGCACAGCTCCGGGACAGAGCCGCGGGCTGCCCGCCGGGCGCTGAGGGCCTTTTTCCCATGAATCATGAGGCTCCGCACTAAACCATCTGTGCTGACTGTGCTGCCACTGGGTCTTTTTCCAGTTCCTCCATTTCCCTCTATTGTTCGGCGCAGGCTTCCTTCCTGCTGCCTGCACGCTCCCACGCATCCCCTGCCCCCTCCCGCAGGAGCTGCGTCCCAAACTCGCCGGGCTGAGCCCCCGCGCCCCGGCACAGGCATCTCCCGGCTCCCCAGCCCTGCCTGCCCACGCAAGGGGTGCCCTGGGTGCCATGGAGAAGTGCGCTGCCAGAGGCAGGGGTGTCCCTGCAAAGCACGTGGAAGGGATGCTGTCAGCGAGGAAAAGGGACAGTCATGGCAGGAGCTGGGAGAGCAGCACTTGGGGAGCAGGGCACGGGGACACGGCAGCTGGAAGGATGCCTGTTGATGTAGGACCTACGCAAAGGGCAGGGCAGGGGGGTGTGGAGGGTGATGCCCCGCACCGATGTGGGTTGGATGTTTGTGCTGCAGGGTTAAAAAAGGCTGTACCCACTTCTGCCCAGCGACTTGGGGATGAAATGGGGCAAATTCCCCCTTTTTCATTACTATATCGCCCTGAGGGATCTGGTGCCAGCTTTGCTTTCTGCCTATCCTGCCTGGGGCTTCAGCTGGTCCCCAAGACCTCCCCATGCCCAGGCAGGGGGCACCTGGGCTGTGCCATGCACCAAGTTGTGGGGTGGCACTTTGGGGCAGTCCAGCTGTACCTATGGGCAGTGGCACCTCACAGGCCAGTGGACACCATCCCGGTCCCTACGAACCCATGCAGGCTAGCCACTGCAGTGGTCATGGACTGCCCCAGTCCTTTCCACACCATCCCCATGTCTGTCCCATCCATCCCCTGCCACCCTCAGGGTTCTCCCTCACCTCTTGTGGTGTGCAGCCCCCCAGGGCTGGCTCCAGTGGAGCAGCATGGTGGCAGTGCGGCTGAGGACTCCAGGGCTGCCCTGCTCTGAGCTCCAGGGTGATGCCAAGGCAGTTCCCTTGAGGAACTGCTGCGGGTGCAGACAGGCTTCACAGCACCCAGCCTGTGCCTCCCACTGCTGGTCCCTCCTCCAGGCCAACCTTCCGGTCCCCATCCCTGTCCCACCCTCCTGTCCTGTCCCTTCCCAGGCATGATGCTGCCCTGTGTCCTGTCTCTCAGCCAGGCTCTGCTCTGCTTTGAGGGCTGTCCTGCATCTTTCTTGTTCACCCCTCATTCGTCCCTTGCCTTCCCATCAAGGGTCATGCTTCCCACTGCAAGCCCTTGGACACTCATTGCCATGGGGAACCAAGATTCTCTGAGACTCACACTCCAAGGATGTGCTACCAAGGGATATCTCTAAAGTTCTAGGATGCATTCAGCTCTATCTGCTCTTTCTGCCCCGGTGAAGGCAAGAGGAGATACTCACTCTATCCACCATGGATACCACAGGACTGGGAAGGGTGCGAGTGTCGCCAGATTGGAGGAAAGAAGGAAAAATGTTCATGTTAATGAGGGGACTTGGGAGGGCTGGCACTGGGGCTGGCTGGGAACACCAAAACCTCCCTTGTGCTGCAGGGATACTGGGGATACAGCACTCCATCCCACTCCTGGTGCCCCATGGCAAGGGGGGTGTGGAGTGAGCCGAGGGGCAGGATGACAGCAGGGTCTGGGGTGGAAGTGGTACATCCAGAGAGATTGTCCCCTGCAAGGAGCCTGAGCTTTCACCATGCACTGACCCAGCTGCCTTTAACAGAGTGCTTTTCACAAGAGCCCCAGCAGGACTGGCAGTTTGTCTGGCTCTGCTGTTACCCAACTTTGCACAAGATGCATGTCTGAGTCTGATATCTCACAACACCCTTCTCCGCTTCTGATGCCACAGCTGATAACCTCTCCTTGCCCTGGAGGGTCCAGATCTGAGGACACTCTTAGTCCAACTCAAGCCTGTCCTTTCCTGCCACAACAATTCCCCCAAAAGCCACTGCAGGGATTTGGGAGCATTGGGAGCCTCTGGTGTGAGAGGGCCACCATGTATGAGCCTCTCTGTGTTCAAGAAAGGCAGATTCTCCTTATCACAGGCTGCTCCTACAAAGCAGAAGCAGAATTTAGCATGAATTCAGCACGAGTCTGGCATGGCTTTTGCCTTCCTCCTCTTTCCCTGTCAGCTGCTCTGCCACAGAATGACACATCCCCATGGCTGGGGATAGCATGGGTGGCCCCTTGGACCACCTTGTGGGTGGGGAGTGGAGACAGAGTGCACAGAGACCCTCAGGGTGTGCAGGGACCTTCTGGCCCTGCACTGCAGACCGTGCCATCCCTCTGCGTCTCAGAGGAAGCTGTTGGGCACCGCTGCTCATGGGAGGGTTGCTGAGGTCTGTGGTGTGAGCAGGAGGGACAGACCAGAGGGTGCTGGTGGTGCTGGTGACAGATGATTGATGTGTCACTATTTCCATTCCGCCGCTCTGGAGGCATTGGCACCAGTGAAGCACAGTCCTGAGTGGGACGAGATCCTGGCACCCAGCAGCACCTCCATAGACAGAATTCCAGAATGGGTCAGGTCAGAAGGGCCTACAGCACCTCATCTGGTCCCACCTCCCTGCTCCAGCAGGGTCATCCCGGAGCACATGGCACAGGATTGTGTCCAGGTCATTCTGGAATATCTTTGTTCAATGCTGGGTCACTGCACAGCAAAGAAGTTCCTCCTCCTGTGCAGGTGGCACTTGCTGGGCATCAGTTCCTGCCCGTCCCTCTTGTGCCATGGCTGGGCCCCCCGAGCAGAGCCTGGTCCCTGCTCTGCCCCCTCCCTGCAGGCACTGACACACATGGACAGGTCCCCTCTCAGGGTCCCCTCTGGAGGCTGAACAGCCTCAGCTCCCTCAGCCTTTGCTGCTCCCACAGATGCTCCATCCCTTGGGCATCTCCGCAGCCTGCGCTGGCCCCGCTGCAGGAGCTCCCTGGCCCTGCTGTGCTGAGGAGCCAGAGCTGGGCACAGCCCTGCAGATGTGCCTGCCAGGGCTGGCCAGAGGGGCAGGATCCCTCCCTGACCTGCTGCCAGTGCTTTTCAGGCTCCTCATAACCTACTGTTGGGAGTGATGCCAGGAGGCAGACCTGGGCTACTGGGGAGGAAAATGCTGTCCCACATGGAAGGAACACTCTGGGACATCCCCAGAGTGGCAAGTTGCTGTCCTGGCAGGCCTAGTGTGACCAAGGGCAGCGTCTAGCTCCCACAACCCACATCCTGATGGCTGCTGACAGGGCAGTTTGGTGCGGAAAACCTTCCCCCCCACCCCCTTCTCCCTCCACTGTCACCTAAGTGCCAGGATTGGGGCTCAGTTCTCTTGGCAGGGGGGAACTCCCTGCTCAAGCTCTTCTGCTGAGCTCCAGCATCTGGTTCCCAGGGGGGAGTTTCCCTTCCCAAAAAGCCATGATGACAGCTTGAGCTGAGGCATCCCCCAGCCAGGGACCACTCTGGATCCACACAGCTGGCACAGAGCGGTGCTGGAGGGGAGCAGGGCACAGCAGGGCACTGACAGGCCTGAGATGTGTGCGGTGTCTGGGATGTTTCCCAAGGGCTTCCTATCAGCCTCACTTTCTGCAGCGCAGGTTTCAAAGCTTCTGCCTGATCTCAGTGTTTGCCATCCTGCTGATGGGATTTATATTTAGATGGCAGCATCCTTGGGCAGAGGCAGAGAGCCCTGTCCTGTCTGTGGTGTTCACTGAACATCAAGGTCTTGCCTGCTCCCTGGAAGAAGCAGATGGACAGGATCAGAAAACACCCCTGGGGCTGGGGATTGGGCTTTGGGAAGATGCTGGCAAGGGCTGGAGGAAACAAACATCAAAGTGAAGGTTGGATCCTTCCAGCACAAAGGCCTATGTGGTCCTTCCGCTTTCCGGGCAGTACCCAGGATGACACTATCCCTCAAAGTCCATGTGTCCAGCTGCCCGTCCATCCACTTCTTTAACAATTCTTCCCAACCTCCCTCCCTCCCTCCCTCCCTTCTTCCAGCCATCTATCCATCGATCCATCCATTGATCCATCCATTCGCAGTCATCAGCTTTTGCTGCACCCTGGGGCAGCCTTTGCTTTTCCTCCAGCCCTACCCATGCTGGATCATGCTGCAGGATGTGTGGGGTGATGGTGGAAGCATCTCTTGGGAGCAGATCAGGGTGAGGGACACTCAAGGCTCATACCTAGAGGGTAAATGTCACATATAACAGCTGGAAATGTGGGGTTGGGACTGAGCCTGGCGGGCTTGCCAGGGCATGGCAGAGATGTGAGTCCCTGGGAGCGCTTGGTGGAGGAGTGGGGAGGGGGAAGCTTGAGGTTGCTGGGCTTGGAAACCTGCTGGACCTCTCCAGCAAAAGCCCTGCTGAAGGTCAGTCCATGAGTAAGAAGGGCTGCAGCGGGGCTCCTTGCTGGGCTCAGGGTCCCAGTGTGGGTGGTGTGGCCAAGAGCTAACCTAGACCTATCCATGAGCTCAGGAAATGCAAATCAGGAGATCCAGGGATGGAGTCACATCCTCCCCCAGCCACACATTTGACACTGTGTGGCCAGGATGGGGGGCCCATGCCGCGCTCCCCCTGCCCCCCATCCATCAGGGAGCCGGCTGACATCACTGCCTCCGGGCTAATCTCTCATCCAGCAGCAGTTTCCCGTTTCCTTTCCAATCTCTGCTCCAGGGCGGCTCCTCTCCACTTGGGGCCAGGCAGGAAAAGCCATCCAGCTGGGCTCTCCTGCTGGACTGCAGCCCCCCCATGTCTGGCCCTCACCTCACTGGACCATGGGCCACCCGCTCCCCCAGAATCCCCGTGGGGGCACCCAGGGGGCTCCAAGCCCCGCTGCACCCTGCCTGCCTCTTCCCTCACTCACGATGTCAGTGCATGGCCCCTTTCCTGATTGTGCCATAGGAAACCCAGCAGTGGCACATCACTTGGAAAGAAATCAGCGCACTGGGGCTCCTGGTGAGGCACCCCCTCCCTTTCTCCAGCCCCCCAAGTTTCACCCTGCTCCCTGGCCAGGCTGGAGGGAGCTGGGGCCCAGGAGCTCCGCTACCGCCCAGTGCTGGATGTGGACCAGTGACCCTGCCAGTCCAGCAGCCCTTTCATCCCTGTGCCACGACCATCCTGGTCATTTTGGGCTGTATCCTGCTCTGAGGTGTCACCCATCCCAGCACACCATTCCCTGGGGCTGGCTGTGGAGCAGGGACTCCCTGCCGGGCTCTTGGTGCACAGGCAGCAGCTCCTCACACCCACTCAGGGCTGGCTAAAAATAACCCCACGGCAGAGCTGCAGCCTGATCCTGCAGAGAAACATCCGGGGAATGAGATGGGATGAGGCTGCTTCCTGCAGGACTGAGGCTGTGAGGGGTGGTCTTCATCCCAGGAGCAGTGGGATGCCAGTGGGCTCTGCCCCATGAGGGTGTTTGTTCCCTTTGCTCTGGTGCAGTTCCCTGCCCGGCTCTTTTAAAGTGTTTTAGGGGCAATCTGGGACTGGGATGTGTCTTTTCACAGGTAAAATCCTCCCTGCTGTGGGTGCCCTCTGTCTGCTGCCATGGTGGGAACAGCATGGGGAATGGGGACTCCTCCCCTCACCATGAATCCAGAGCACTGGGAGGAGGGAGCTGCACATCTCCTGTCCTTGGGTTTTCTGTGTTTTCCTTGCGGAGGCGGCTCCTCACCCCAGCTGTGTCTGTGCAACCAGCCCAGCTGCAAACCGTGGGAGCTGGCTGTCCCGACAGCCAGGGCCTTCTGTCCCCTCCCCAGCACTCTGTGTGTGTGTGACGTCCCCCTGAGGCAGCACAGGGGACATACATGACCTAAGGGGGTGGCTGAAGTGGGACAGTGAACATCCACACCTGGGATGCTGGAGTGGGTGTCCAGATGAATGGGGAGGAGAAGCTCAAGGTGTGGGGAAAACACGCACAGGGCAGTCACACTCACAACTCAGTGGAGGGACCACAGCAGGTCAGGGGGACCAGGGAACATGAGGCAGCATCAAAGGGGTCCCAAAAGCCACAGTGGCAGGTGGCTCTGTGCAAGCTGCAAGGCCCAGGTGCTTCCAGGGGGTTGTCCCGTACCACTGCCTCGACTGTCCCCCACGTTCTGGCTGTGAGAGTGGCTGTGACATCCTGGCCATGTCTCCTAGTTTTTTCCCTTGCTGGGACAGGTCTGGAGCTGAGGAACCCAGCACCATCATCAGTGATGGCCCCATGTGCACAGATCAGGCTTAAACCCAGCTGAGGCAAGAGCTCAGCAGCCTCAGAGTGTGGGGGCGAGTCGTGGGTGGAAAATCCCTCATTTGTCAGCGTATTCCTGCAGCACTGTCTGTCTAGACCAACTTCCTGTTGGCCGGTGGGAGCTGCCTCGTGCCCACACATGCTCACCCACACACATGTGAGGGTCTAGAGCTGACATCCATCTCTTCTGCCCTGCCCTGGCCACTCTGCCCTGCTGAGGGTCACCTCGGGGTGCTGGGGCTGCACGGAGGGACTAACCCTCCTGTCCGACCCAGACCAAGCACCTGGACAGCCTCCGGGTGGGCTCGGTGCCAACTTCCTCCCGTGCCAGCCCAACAGTCTCTTGCACACACACCAACCCCTTTATTGTTGTGCCAGAAACCACAACAGTGGCAAACACCAAGAGAGTGGGGACACAGGCTGCCCGACACCCCACTGCCAGGACAAGCCCCCCCAAACACCACCTGGGGAAGGGGCCCTCAGAGCCAGCTAGGCTAGAGCCAGGCTGCGGAGGTGAGTCTGCCACTCAGGAGAGGACCTGGGAGGGCTCCCTGAGGTGAGGGGGTCGCACAAAGCATGGTGGGGCTTGGTGGGCTGGAGTAGGTGCAGCCTGACCTTGAGTGTGGCAGACTTTGGGCCAGAGTGGGTCAATCCAAGCCTGAGCAGAACTCCCACAGCCCCCCACTTCTGGACCTTTGAGACACATCCCTAGAAGGCCTTACAGTGGCAGAGACATATCTTGATATTAGAAAAGCTCCTACCCACCCCGTGAAGGGTTCCCCCTCTCTCACTCTGCCCAGCCTCTTCCTTGGGGCTCCCACTCCCACTGCCAGCACTGATTCCAGTGGGGACATCTCCATGGACACGGAGGGGACCAGGGTGCCCATCCTCCCTCTTTCCAGTACTTGTGACTCAGATTCCCATGGGACAGTACCCTGCTGCCCAGGTAGGGGGATCTACGATGAAGGAGTTGGAGAGCAGATCTGACTACTGAGGGGCACAGGGCCAAATTCCCACCTGTGCCCCCTGGCTGCCAAGCCTTGGTCATGAGGGGGTCCCCAAAGAAGAGCCTGTGGAGAGGGCTCAGGCCTCGTGGTCACTGGTGCTGAGGTGGTCCTCGGAGAGCCCCGTCTCATCGATGTTCTCCAACGAGTCGGCGTGTTGCACCGAGAGCTCGGCCAGGCTCACGCTGGGCAGGGTGTTCTGCTCTGGGTACACCCAGGGCTTGTATTCGGGGTCGTGCTTGCGTTTCCACTCCGGGTACTTCAGCCCAGCCTTGTAGATCTTCTTCATGGCCTGTGGGCAGAGCAGATCAGGGGATGAAGCTGCCCTGGGCACAGCTCTCAGCTCCCTCACTGCTGGTTTTTGGGGGTGTTGGGAGGAGATGGGGGCCTGGCTTGGAACACACAGCCCCAGCAGCATGCCCAGAGCACACTCAGTGTCACCCAGCACCCATCCAGTGTGCCACCCGGGATCCATTCTGTGAGTTCTGGGTCACCCCGTACCCTTTCTGTGAGTGCTGGGTCACCCAGCACCCATGCTGTGTGTCACCCAGGATACATCCTGTGAGCTCTGGTTCACCCAGTACCTGTCTTGGGAGCCTTAGGTCACCCAGCACCTGTCCCATGAGCTTTGGACCTGTCCTGTGACCCGTGTGCCACCCAGCACCTATTCTGTGGGCCCTGGCTCATCCACCACCCATCATGCCCCTACCCAGGGGTACTAAGGGCAGCTCATCCCTGCTACCTGTGCATCCCACCACCAGCCATGCACCCTGCTTACCTTTGGTGCCACAAACTGGGAGACACGGTTCACCACCCACTTTGGCAGAGACCCTGCAAGAGCCCAAAGCCCCGTCACTCAGGCAATTAGGGCCAGCCCTAGAGGAGGCACCATGAGCCTGCAGTGCTCTGTGACAGCCTGAGCAACCCCAGGACTGATGGCAGTAGTGCTTCGTGAGGGGACCCCCTTCTTCTTTGGGTTGTCCCCACTCCCCAGAGCCTGGGCGATGGAGAGCCATGGTGGGTGAGCCCTGGGGGTACACTGGGACCCACCCCTGAGTGGGCATGGTGCACCCTCCCCTCCTGCTGGCACTCACCGCGAGGGTCCACCTGGGTGAGGTAATAGAGGACACAGGCACCGTCACCATTGGCCTTGATCAGGTAGCCCGTCTGCAGGGACACGGCCCTCACAAAATCCTTCCTGGGTGGGTATTTCTGCAGAGAGATTTGTGCCCCTCAGAGCCTGCCCGAGCTGCTGCCCAGCCCTGCCCGTGCCTTCTGGCACCCCTGCCAGGGCTGGGGGCTGTCGGGGGGGCTCACCGGGTGCTTGACGCTGTAGTTGATGATCATGTAGTCATTGCCCAGGGGCAGCCAGGAGCGCAGGGTGACGAAATCCCGGTTCTTCAGGGGGCTCGGGCACTTCCCTGTGGACAGACCTAGTCACACCACAACCCCCATGGCCCCACACGTGCTCACAGGGGTGTGGGGTTGGGGAGGGGGAGTCTCCAGGGGCTGGGGGCTGCTCACAGGAGTAGTATCCAACATCAGCATTAACGGTGAGGCGCCCGATATCGTAGGTCTCGATCATATTGGAGTCCCATTTCTTGCGGTAGCTGGTGTCGTGCAGCACATCGTAGAGAGTCTCGGCAGGGACATCCTTGCAGGAGATGCGGGTCTGTGGGGAGACAGGCAGGGGGTCAGCACCCACCCCCGTGACATGGAGCTTTAGGCTGTCTCTGTGGGCAATGGTGTATCCTTGTGCTGCTGTAAAGCACATGTGCCAGGGAGGATGATATGCACACATGGTGCATGTCCCTGCTTCAGGACAGCCCAGGCAGAGGCCCTGATCCTGCTGCCAGAGCAGGGCTGGAAAGACCCTCTGCCCTCAAACAGAGATGCCTGGTGGTCCAGGCTCTGGGGACCCTGAGCCCTGCCCTGTCCCCTCACCCCATGTTCCTGCAGAGCAAGCAAAGGGATGCTCCTGCCCTGGCACGATGGTCTTGGGTGTGGGGTCTAGTCTGGGGAGGCTGGAGGTGCCTGGGCTGTAACCAGAGCTGTGGAGCTGCCCACCCTCACCAGCCAGTGCATTATTGATTAAGGCGGCTGCCCTGTTCTTCTCAATGCTGGGAGGAAGGAGATGTCATCTGCTCCTCGTTAGAGGCCTTGCATCTTTGATGAGGTGCTGTGTAATTGGAGATGGCCCTCTGAACATGGCAGGTCCCATCAATCTCGGGCAAGCTTTCCCTGGTGGCCTGGGTGATGGTTTGTGCCCAGCGTGCTGGACTCATGCCCAGGACAGGCTTGGAGATGTGCTGTAGTGCCCAGGGCACTGTAGAGGAGTGTGGGAGCACCCAGCCCCCTCCTCTGGCTCCCCCGCCCCAGCCACTGCTCCCAGCTGGGCCAGGATGTGTTGCTGCTGCAGGGAGAGGGATGTTTCCAGCTGTAGGTGGAGCTCATGGGGCTTCTGGAAGCTCCAGTTATCACAGCAGGAGCATCTCAGCCTTGCACCCTCCAAGTTCCCCACTAAAGCCTGTCCACCAGCCCCCCCAGCCTCGGATGGAACAACAACCCCACCTGTCCAGGTGTAGCAGGTGGTCAGTTGGGATGGGAAAAACACAGAGCCCAAAACCCTCCAAAGGGATTTCAGGTGGGAAACATCCAAAGCTCCAACTGCTCAGTGATCTCTGGGTTAATTGATTCCCTCAGTTAATGGAAAGACTGCAACTCTTCTGTCCCCAGGTCCCAGGGAGTTGTGCAGCTCAGCTCTCCCGCAGGGACTGGGTGGCATCCTCCATCCCACATTCTGGGAGGAGTCCCTGGGCACTGCTAACCCCTGTGCCATGCCCAGGCCTTCTCCAGGGCAGGGAAAAACCACATTAAAGAGGTATAACTTGCAATGAACCAGGCTGAGTGATGGTGCCTTACCCCTCTGGATGTGGCTGGGGTCCCCTGTCCATGTGGTTCGTGGTGGCAAGGGGGACATAACTGCACCCCCTCTGCCAGGCTGTGTGTTTGACCTTGGCTGGACTCCAGGAATTCCTGCCAGCCTGTCCTTCCAAGCCTGTCCTGATCACACCGAGCAGCACCCACTTCTCCAGTCCAGATCTCAGCAATGTGGTGACACAGAGATGACAGGAAACGCTGTCCAAGGCTGTGCTAAAGTCACAGTACAAGGCTCTCATGGATCTGCCTGTACTCACACAGCCAGATTTCTTGCTGCAGGAGGCAATCTGGCTGCTCAGTCATGATCTGCCCTTGGTAGAACCCTGCTGCTGTCACCACTGCCCTTTTCCTTCAGGACATGGCATCCAGGACAATGTTCTCCATCTCCTTCCCAGGGAAGGAGGAGACACAGCAGCCCATAGTACCCTGGAGACCCCGTTTGGGAGATGGATGTGATGGGTGGCCTTTTCCCGGCTATCAGGTATCTCCTTTTCAAAGAGATATTGGCCAGACTCCCCAGCACCCCTGGGTGTATCCTCCCTGGCCCTGTGACTTGTGCATGTCCAGCTGGCTTAAGTGCTCCCTGATCCTAGTCCAGAAGCTCTTCCCTGGCTCACGACAGCAAGGAAATGTGTCTTGCAGATACACCTATTGCTCCTCCTTCTCACCTTGGCCCCAAAAGTTCTCCATCCAGGGCAGCACTGTGTGCCCAGCTCCTCCTGGTGCCTCCCCAGCTGGGAGTGCATATGCTGGGGTGCAGGCATGTGGTTATTCTGTGTTCAGGGGAGTGGTGCAAGAGCCTTCTCCAGTGTGTTGTATCCGTTCTCACCACCTCCCCATGCCCTCCCTGCTCCTCAGGTCATGGTAACCCTCCCCTAACACTCCTAGTCTCTCAATCAGGTGGTCTGCCCCTCCTTGTTTTGGCAGATCCCAACCCTGCCCAGCAGTCTGGATTCTTAGTGGCCAGCAAAGGCAAAGCCCGTGACACCCACCACTGAGCCAAGCATGGACCCGTGGGATGCTCCCACACAGGGAGCCCACCCTGTGCCCCCAGCACCCTGTAACCTCTCCTGATGTGCCCAAAGTCATCTGGCAGTGTCACTGGGGCTGTGTAGATGAGCAACAAGGTGTAAACAACAATCTGAGGGCTGGCTGAACCTTGCTAGTTCCTCAGATCTGGCTCCTGACAAGCAACAATCCTCCTGAGACAGCATATGAGGGCTCTTAAACTCTCTGAGATGCTCATCCAGTGAGGATATGAGGTGATGTCCCCCAGGATAGTGAGCCAGGGAAAGGACACCCGGGAGGCATCCCATCAGCCTGTCTCATGTCTGGGGGCTCCCAGCAGGGCCATCTCCATAACGTAATTGATCTCAGGGCCTTCCCACCCGTGTCCGGATCAAGGGCAGTCGCAATGTGAGCCCACATGGCAGGAGGGTGCCTTGGGCATCCCGGCAAGTCGAGAGGGTAAAGCAGCAGGAGCGTGAGGAGCAGCTGGGGAATCACCTTTGGGAATCTCACCCTGCCAACCCTGAAATTTGGGGCAGTAACACCCCCAGACAGGCTGGACTGTGCACTCCAAGCATGGTCAGCATCCCAGGGACCCTCTGGAGCCGCTGGGCACACAGCTGGGGCAGGGAAGATTGAGCGTCTGCTTACCTTGATTTTCTGCACGGTGCAGCTTTCCTCCTGGCCCTGACTCCACACGGTCACACCAGCCTTGTTATACCGACAGTGCCAGCCCTCCAGGCTCTCGCACTGATCTCTGAAGGAGCTGAAGTCGGAGTCATCCGGGATATAAACCATCTCCCCTCCTCTGGACATGGGGCTGAGCTGCTGGACCCCAGGCGTGGGCACTGACTGCAGGCAGGCTCCTTCTGCCTCACCTCCTGGGAAACCCGGCTCTGCCCTTGAGCTCTGCCTCGCTGGGTGCCTGCTGCAGCTCACATCATCCTCCCAGACCTGAGACTGTGCCCCTGGAGCGGGCACTGGTCGCCCAGGCACACCGGGATGGGCAGAGACCTCCAGCCACCCTGGCCACGCCGCACGGCACAGAGCAGCAGGGGGAAGGCTCCTTCCCTGCAGTTGCTATCGCAGCTGCTGGGAGCTCAGATGTCTTCCCTGGCTGGCTCACCAGCATCACATTTCTCTCCGCTGGCTGTCAGCTCCTCTATTATTCAGCAGGTAGCAGTGTGCAGGTGGCTCAGTTTTCAGGGCAGAGCTGCCCTCGGCTCCCTGAGCCCCTCGTCCTTCTGGCCCTGCTCTCCCCTCACCGGTGCCCTGGCAATCTCTGTGCCTGACTTTGCAGCACCAGCTCACTGGAAGGATCAGCTGATGCCAGGAGCAGCAGCCAGGCCTCCCGGCACCACTGCGGAAGCAATGCAAGCGTGGGCCCTGGCGTGCGTGGGATGGGGCCGCGCTCCAGTGCACAGGACTTTGGCTGCCAAGGTGTCCCAGGAGTGTGGGTTGGGCTCCTGGCCCGGGGATGGGAAAGAATTTGCAGGTGAGAGGTTGCCCCCCACTGGGCTCACAGGTGGTGAGGAGGGATCCCTGGGGGTCTCTATCACTCCTGTTTGGATCAAAAACACCACCAGCACAGGTAAAGTTCCCCATGGCTTTACCCTGTCTTGAAGGATGGACTTGACCACCTCACAGATCCCACAGCTGCACCACCTCCCAGGGAAAAAATAGCAATTCTACTGCCCACCCTGAAGCTGCAAGTGATGCCCCTTGTGCTTTGGTACATCTCATGCCCTACCAAGAGAGACAGCTCTATCACCAATGCACCTGCCCTCCAGGTAGCTGCATGATGCTGGTACATCCCAACCCACCCCTCATGTAGCCCCAGGTCCCAGTCCTGCCAGCAGCATCTGCTCCCCCTCCAGCTCCTCTGCCTCTCCCTGAACTGGGCAGGCCACTCTGAATGCTGATGGTTCCCTGGAGCTGCAGAGAGGGGACAGGCTGGTGGCCACACTCCTCCTCATGGTTGCGGCTTGTCCCATTTGTCCAGCCTCTTGTCCAGAACCCTATCCAGGACCTTGTTCCAGACAAGAGACCTGGCTCAGTTCCTCAGTCGCTGGCCTGGGTGAAACCTGAGGTTATCTTGCCCATCTTCTTGATATCCACAAGGTTTCTCTTGACCTAAACTTTGGATTTCTTGGGCCCCACCTGGACTGAGGCTCTGCCATTTGCACACCCCTTCCCCCAGGTTTAGCCTCAGCTGCAAGGCAAGGGTGCACTTACCCCCTCACCCAACCCTGTGATGAGGATGGGGAACAGCCCCAGTACTGACCCTGGGGTACTACACTTGAGACCAGCATCAGCTGGGGAAAAACTCATGGAAGGGGCAGCAGGGAGAAAGCTGGAGGGCCTGGGGAGGAAGGCTGCCTGCACTACCTGTGCTGCTCCTCCAGGCACACTTGATCACCGTGGGGCCATGTGTTTCTGAGCTGGGGAAGCTCTGGGTGCCAGACACAGAGATGCCAAGTGCCACGCTTGGTTAAAGAGCTGCCGCAGTGGGCAGGGAGTGCTAGATCCGGAGCTGGAAAGACCTTGGAGTGGCCTTGGGGCTGCAGAGCAGGAAACAAGTGTGTCCAGGCAGATTTATGGCCTAGAGCTGTCTGACATCACCGCTGTAGTGTGCCATGGGGTGCACAGGAGTGTGTGTGAGCTTATGCACACCCCTGTGTCCACGTGCAATCGGGGACAGTGACCCCAGCCCTACAGGAGCCAGACACAGCTCGGAGAGGCCGTGTGTGGGTGTGTGGGAGAAGGAATCAAGGGGCTTTGTAGCCTCAAAGTGTGTCCGTGGGGTGAAAGAAGGGAGGACACTGCAGTCCCAGGGATGGTGGAGCTCCGCCAGGTTCTGTGGGAAGGAGAAGGCTGCTTGCACAGTGTCACTGAAGTGGAACCAGCCCTGTCTGGCCACATTTCTCTGTGCCTGAGAGATGCATGTCTCTCCCTGGCTGGACAGGCTGGAAACTTGAACGGAAAGTTCTTTCTTCTCTCCTGCAGCAGGCCCTGGGGCCAGTGATCAAGCTGGAAAACAGTATAGCTATCCAAGAGCTTGCTGATTGCCATCGCATCCCCCCTGCAAGCCACCAGCCAACTGAGCTGGGTTCCCATGACCCACTTGGAAGCTCAAGGGCTCAAACCAACTCCATTTACCAATGCCCTTGGCTCTTTTGGAGCCAAGGTGTGCATCTGGGTGATGTTGCTGGGAGCTTGCACATCCCAAAGAGAAGAGAGGAAGGTGAGCGTAGCAAATGTGAAGCCACACATTAATGTGACCTTGGCTCTGTCACAGCTTGTTTAACTTCTCTTCATTGACTGTGGACCTCTTAGAGTGAGTTCAAAGGAGGCCACAGACATGCTGCAAGGGTTGGAGCCCCTCTGCCATAGAGACAGACTGGGAGGGCTGGGATTGTTCAGCCTGAAAAAGAGAGACCTAAGAGGAGACCTGAGAGCCCTTTCCAGTACCTAAAGGGGCTCAAAGAAAGCTGGAGAGGGACTTTGGACAAGGGCCTGGAGTGACAGGACAAGGGGGAATGGCTTCACACTGCGAGAGGGCAGGGTTAGATGGGATATTGAGAAGAATTTCTTCCCTGTGAGGATGGTAAGGCCCTGGCACAGGGTGCCCAGAGAAGCTGTGGCTGCCCCATCCCTGGAAGTGTCCAAGGCCAGGTTGGATGGGGCTTGGAGCAACCTGGCCTAGTGGAAGGTGTCCCTGCCCATGGGGTCACCCTTCACCCTTTCAACCCAAACCTTCTGTGATTATGACGATTCTTTGATCTCAGGAATAATTTTGTGATGGATCCCCAAGGTATTTTGGGGCTGCTTTGGGGGCTGGCTGAACCTGCACTCTGTAGTTAGGGGTAGTGTCTCATCACACCTGGTTTAGTGAGACACTGGCTTTCCTTGGCTATGGGATGCTGGCAGCTCCTGATGACCCACGACTGGCATGGAGCTCCATTTCCTGGGCTGACAGGCACCCATTGCGAGCATGCAGGGCTCACAGTTTCTTGGCCACACTCTCACTGTGAGGGCACAGGGGATGACACGGGGGACTGTCACACCAGCAGCCCCAGGGATCCCTGTGTGCCCCACAGCCATCAGCTTCATGAGTGGAGCCTCTGCAGAGCCTGGTGGGGCTGGCTAGGTACAGCAAGGAGGACGCAGCTCCCATCCTGTCTCTATCTGATTTACTGGTCGCTTCCTCCTTCTCCTTGTTTTCATTCTCTGGGTCAAATTTCTAAATCCTCCAAGTGTCTTTACAGACTCCAGAGCTGGAATATGGGATTGACATGCTGGGAGTGGGGTTGCAGGGCATTGCATGTGGGTATTCACAGCTTCATTAATGAGCTTGGAGACCTCAGCAGGATGGGCTTCCAGCCTCTCCAGAGATGGAGAAGAACATCCAATCCCCTCTGCAGTGAACGCTCCTGCTCCTCTGAGAATTGACTTTGAAAGCCTTTGCAAATTGAAATGGAAAAATGTTTTTCCTACAGAAAATGGTTCTGCTTTGGCATTGTGTGAACCAAAACGCTGGCTCCCCTCAGATCCTTGTTCCTTCAGGGTTTATCTCCTGGGGAATGAACAAGAGAGTTAGAAGGAAAAGTTAAAGATCCGCTAAGAGTTTCTCATCGCAGAGAAATCCAGCTGGAACAACCAGGAAGGATTACAGCTACCACGAGGCATCTGGAGATGGTGGCTGGGAGGTGAGGATGGTCCCAAAAGGGGAGCAGGAAGGTGGTAAGTACCTGAAAGACATCAGGGCATGCTCTGGCTGGCCTGCCTCACCTTTGAGGGACAGTGAAAGGCAGGAAAGCCAGGAAAAAGTGGAATCCTGACCCAGGAGTGGTGCAAGGCATCAAACACCCTGGGACTGCAGGGGCGCCTGGGGAGACTACAGAACCCCAGGCCTCCAGGGACCTTCGAGTGCCAAGTGTGGTCCCAGAGTCCCAGGACTTCAGGAACTGCCCTGGAGTCCCAGAGCTGCAGGGGCCCATAGGGTCTTCCGTGAGATCCCAAAGCCTCTAGGCTGCAGAGACCCTTGAGGCCCCACAGAGACTCCAGAGCCCCAGCGGCACCAGGGCCAGGGGGCTGCAGTGAGCCCTGGGGCCAGAATGAGACCCCAAAGCCCCAGAGTTACAGGGACTCCCAAGATCCTGGGGAGACTCCAGAGCCCCAGTGAGACCCCAGAGCCCTGTGGCTACAAGGACTTACATGACAAGGGTGGAGCGGGAGCAGTGAAGAAACTATGAAGAGCTCTGGTGAGCCCCAGAGCTGCAGGGACCCCTGGGGTGCCTGAAGAGATCCCAGAGTCCCAGGGTTACAAGGATCCATGGGTGCCTGGAGAGTCCCCAGTGCCCTGGGGCTGCAGGGACTCCC
This sequence comes from Sclerurus mexicanus, assembly GCA_013396755.1. Classification (NCBI taxonomy): domain Eukaryota; kingdom Metazoa; phylum Chordata; class Aves; order Passeriformes; family Furnariidae; genus Sclerurus; species Sclerurus mexicanus. Next base: position 165,678 of record VWZF01003322.1, read on the forward strand.
AGATGCCTGGAGATAATCCAGAGCCATGGGGCTGTAGGGACCTCCGGGTGCCTGGAAAAAGCCCAGAGTCCCAGGGCTGGAGGACCCTCTTCTGTCTGAGACACCCCAGAGTCCTGGGAGTGCAGGGGCCCCCATATGCCTGGAGAGATCCCAGAACTCCAGGGTTGCAGAGACCCCCGGGTGCTTGGAGAGACTCCAAAGCCCTGGAGCTGAAGGACCCCCATATGCCTGTTAGACCCCAGAACCTGGGTGCTGCAGGGACTCCCAGTTGCCTGTAGAGATCCCAGAATCCCAGTGAGACCCCATAGCCCTCGGGCTGCAGGGACCTCCCAGTCATGACCCCACCCAACCCAACCAAATGCAAACCCACCTACAAGCCTCTCGGGCAGTGCCACCCTATTCCCAACAGGAGGACCGTGTCCCCCGCATGGGGTGACATCCCCATCACCGTGCTCAAGGACTCTGCTGCGGCTCTCCCCGCGTGTGCAGTCTGGTGCTCACCCACTGGGTGTCACGCGTGCTCCACGGACGGCAGCGACAGCGACAGCGACAGAAATAAGGCCAGCACTTGGGAGTGCCAGGGAACGGGACAAGCCGAGGAACAGAGAGAAGCCCCGAAATCCTCTCCTCGTGCTCCACGCTGATGCCACCAGCTTGTCCACGGAGGTGAAGGTGGAGGTGGTGGCTGGGGCTGTGTCTGACCTGGGTCCCCCACACCGATGCCAGGCAGATGCTGGCAGTACCCCAGCATGTCCTCCCAGGGTGGCATCAGGGGTGGCTCTGCACCCCTGGGCTCGGTGTCCCCTGCTGCTCTGAGCTGTTCTGTGGCACCGCAGGGACAGCTCAGTCTTGGCAGTTCAAGGGGATTTGGGTCATTTGCACTTCAGTTTCAGGCTCGGTATTACTGGTCCCAGTTAAGGGTTGCCAAGACAGTGGGCATACTGGGACCATGCTCCTCTCATTGCCAAGGATCCCAAAAAGGGCATCCCCCTCCTGAATTTTACCATTAAGCAGAGGTTGGGATGAAGCCCCAGAAAATTTCCTTTTCCTCCATGCTCCCACCTGGCATTAGCATTGCATCCCTCCTGCTCCAGGCACCCTGAACCCTCCCGGTGAGGGGGACAAAGCAGGGACAGCACAGAAATCCTGCACTCAGGATCACCAGCTTTAACACAGAGCTTTTTCTGCCACTTTGGGGTTTTCTGGTGTCAGAGAAAAGTGTGTGTTTGTGGGGTTGCTCCCCACAGTCCTTCTTGGAGCTGGGACCCAGCACTGTCAGGGTATCCAGCACTGCTGGGTCCCTTCCCTGTTCCCAGGTCTCATCCCTGTCACCACTTTACGAGGGTATGGGCAGGGGCAGCACCAGCCCCCCAGGCAAAGGCAGGGAGGGAGCATGGAGCACCCAGCTGGCAAAGCTGGGTGGCACCAGTGGCAAAGCACAGGAGGCTCTTAGGACAGGCTGCCAGGCACATTTCCAGGGCCTGCACAGCTGACAGAGGCATGGACAGGTGGGGTGAGGGTCCTCTGCTCATCCATGCCATGAGGTTTGGGCTCAGCCCTGCCCTCAAGAAATCCAGCGGAGGGCAGTGTATGGGGTGGGCCCCCTGCGGTGCAGAATAGGGTCCCACAGCAGCTCTGCCCCGTTTCAGATGGGTCAGAAGGTCCTGTGGGTGGTGTGACTGCATGTATTGGAGGGTTGGAACAAGATGGTCTGTAAGGTCCCTTCCAACCCAAACCATGCTGTGATGTATCTCCTGAGTACCCATGTACCTCTCTGTCACTTCTCTGTGTCCTCCTACAACTGGGGTCATGCCAGGGCAGTATCCTGCCCCAGGATGCTCCTCCAGCTGCGTGCATCCCACATATCCAATGTAAGATGTCTACACAAGACAGTGCACAGTGACACACGTCTGTGGTACATGGCATGGAAAAGGCAGCACCCTGGGGCAACCACATGTGTGGGCACAGCCACGGAGCAGCAATGTGTTCACAGGATCCTGCCACACACAGGGACATCCAGCAGGCACCTGTGGCTCCTCCACACCACTGGTGGCACGGAAGCCGCCACTGACACACAGACCACATGTCTGGACACAAGTGTTATCCACCCACATGTGTGTCAGCAGATGCAGCTGGCAGATACACACCCCATGGCTCCAGCCGGGTTCTGGGGCAGCCCAGAGTTGCTGAGCACCCCCACACTCCTGCACACACACCTTCTGGGTGGTGCAAATGTGCTTTAGGGGTGTGCAGACACACCTGTGCACACTGCAGCTGCTTTGGCATATATTTTTTGCTCCTCAAAGGCCTCTCCTTAGCCTCCCCCCCTCCACTCTACAATGCTCATTTTAGCTGAATCCTTCTCCTCATGTCATGTCATGTCACTCCTTGCTTGCTCTGAAGCATCCCTCCCTGCCCGCTGACATCCTGGAACCCTGTACTACCCCTGGCTCCCCAAATTCCTGCTCTGTTCCCCACACTATTCCCAGCCTGGCAGAGAGGGATGAGGCACCAGGAGCCCCATGGCTGCAAGGCCGGGGCTTGCTTAAACAGTGCCACAGCCGGGCATCAGGATGATTTAAAAGGACTGTGAAAAATGTAGTTATTTTTTCCCCTTTCAGCTGCAAGTCAATACTCAGGGAAGGATGTTTAATTATCTTTGTCACCCTCCTAAATCTCTTTATGAGAAGGTTTGGCTGCAAATCTCCACATCATTTCAGAGTTATTGGCTAGTGCAGTGCACAGTGACACAGTAAATTAGCCAGTTGGAGCAGGCGTGGGTGCTCCCACCACTGCCAGTCCTGCACGTGGCTGGTCCCCCTTATCCTGGGCCTGTGACAGGGTGGCAGCAGCAGAGAACACCCCTGATAGGTCAGGAGTTACGGCTGGTGTCCCCTCCCATTGTGGGCACCACCTGGTTGTCGTGGCATAGCACATGCCCCATCCCTGGGGACTTGGCATCTCCTGTGTGTTGCCAGGACCAGGCAGGATCCAGGGGACATGGAACAGTCAGAGCCACCCCAGGGCGACCTCTGGCACCAAGAGGTCCATTGTTCTCACTGTGTGATACCCCCAACACCTCCTTCCAGATACTCTCCCCAACCCTGGAGCCACTCTGCCCAGACCTAGGGCTGCGGTTACCTAGTGCCCAGTACCCCGACGGCTGGCAGGATGCCCCCGGGGTGATCCAGTATCAGCCTTCACTGAGGGATGGACCAGGATGAGGCTGAGGTGTCTGAAGATGCCAGGTCCACCCAGCTGCTCTGAGCCCCCCAGAATCCCTATCCTTTGAAGGCAGATGGAAGAGTGAGTCGGTGGGCTGAGGTCCAGTGCTGGGTCTTGGTGTCATTCCAGGGCAGGATGACATCCAAACCCTGGATGCAGGTGCAGGGCTGGGTGGGCCAGTGAAAGCGAGGGGTGAAGAGCAGGCACAAAAAGTGGGATACAGCTCCCCACCCATCAGCATCCCTGGATCATAAACCCACCATGCCCTAAACCCGCCGTTCTCATGCAGAAGCAGCAGAACCGGGGCTGGGCTGGAGGACTGAGATACGCCAGAACGAAATACCACCTTCCCGATAATGCCTTTTATTGGACTAGGTGACACGCAGGCTTTAGGGGGATAGCGGGAGAATCCTCTCGGCTCATCCGCAGAAAGGATTTCCACAGCCCTCCCGGCGGCTTGTCAGCGCTCGGCGCCGAGTCCCTGAAGAGTTATTACCTCCCGACGCAGGGCTCTGTCTGCCGGGAGCTCAGCGGCGTCCCTGCCCCTCTTTGCTGCTTAGAAAGATTACGCCGCCTTGGAATAAGCTCCGTGGAGCGCTGCTGCCGTCGCATCAGACAGGGGCTAATCAGAAAATTAGCAGGGAAAGAAAACTTTGTGGCAGGAACTTATCTCCGGCGCGGGAGCGTTGTCGCTCTGGCTGCCGCTGCTCCCGTTCCTCCCGCGCCCAGCCCCGGCCCTCGGGGCAAAATTGCCCTGGATTACAGCGAAGAAACCTGGTACAAGTGTGAGGTGGTGTGTGCACACGTGTGTGTTTCAGCGCGCTGGTGCAGCGTGTGCATCTTGGGGATGGTCCTGTGCCGGGGTAGGGGTTGGACTTGGTGATCCCTGTGGGTGCCTTCCAACTGAACATATTCTGTGATTCTGTACCTGGCACTGGCATTTGTGCACGTGTGTGCACACAAACACACCTGCACTTACAAGCCTGGACCTGCACATGCATCTTAAAATCATAGAATCCCACAATGGTTTGGGTTGGAAGGGACCTTAAAGACCACTTAGTTCCACTCCCCTGCCATGGGCAGGGACACCTACCACTAGCCCAGGTTGCTCCAAGCCTGGTCCAGCCTGGCCTTGAACACTTCCAGGGATCCAGGGGCAGCCACAGCTTCTCTGGGCAACCTGTGCCAGGGCTTCACTCCCCTCACAAGGAAGAATTTCTTCCTAATGTCTCGTCTATCCCTGCCCTGTGAAGCCATTCCTTCTTGTCCTGTCACTCCAGGCTCTCATAAATAGTGTTTCTCCATCCTTCAGGCACTGGAAGGCCACAACTGAGTCACCCCAAAGCTTTTCTTCTCCAGGCTGAACAAGCATTTCCCCCCCAGCAGAGCTGCTCCANCAAAATTGCCCTGGATTACAGCGAAGAAACCTGGTACAAGTGTGAGGTGGTGTGTGCACACGTGTGTGTTTCAGCGCGCTGGTGCAGCGTGTGCATCTTGGGGATGGTCCTGTGCCGGGGTAGGGGTTGGACTTGGTGATCCCTGTGGGTGCCTTCCAACTGAACATATTCTGTGATTCTGTACCTGGCACTGGCATTTGTGCACGTGTGTGCACACAAACACACCTGCACTTACAAGCCTGGACCTGCACATGCATCTTAAAATCATAGAATCCCACAATGGTTTGGGTTGGAAGGGACCTTAAAGACCACTTAGTTCCACTCCCCTGCCATGGGCAGGGACACCTACCACTAGCCCAGGTTGCTCCAAGCCTGGTCCAGCCTGGCCTTGAACACTTCCAGGGATCCAGGGGCAGCCACAGCTTCTCTGGGCAACCTGTGCCAGGGCTTCACTCCCCTCACAAGGAAGAATTTCTTCCTAATGTCTCGTCTATCCCTGCCCTGTGAAGCCATTCCTTCTTGTCCTGTCACTCCAGGCTCTCATAAATAGTGTTTCTCCATCCTTCAGGCACTGGAAGGCCACAACTGAGTCACCCCAAAGCTTTTCTTCTCCAGGCTGAACAAGCATTTCCCCCCCAGCAGAGCTGCTCCATCCCTCTGACCATCCTGGTGCCTCCTCTGGACTCTCTCCAGCAGCTCCATGTCCTTCCTGTGCTGCCCTCAGGGCTGGAGGGAGCTCAGCAGGTGGGGCAGAGGGGCAGAATCCCCCCCTGCCCTGCCTCCCACGCTGTGGGATCAGCCCAGGGCATGGGGGGTTCTGGGCTGGGTCGTGTCCCTCAGCAGCACCCCGAGGTCCTTCTCCCCAGGGCTGCTCCATCTGCTCATCCCCGGCCTGGATTGATCCCGGGGGTTGCCCTGACCCAGGTCCAGCTCCGGCACTTGGTCTTGTTAAACCTCATAAGATTCCACTTCTCAAGCTTGTTCAGGTCCCTCTGGATGGCCCCGTCCTTCAGATGTGTCAACCACACCACACACCCGAAGGACACACGTGAACACATGGGCATACAGGTACATGTGGCCACATATGGGCACCTGGGGACTCTCCCATCCCTGGCTGTGTGGTGTGTCCCAAGTCGTGCCACCAGTGCCATGCCAATTCAGGACAGAGGTGGTGTCTCTCCTGGGATGGCATGACATGAGTCCCCACACCACAGTGGCATCCTGGGGAGCAGTGCTGGGCACCCTTGGGTGTTCCCAGTGCCATCCCATCCTGTGCCATGGGGGCAGGAGCCATGGGGGGTGCAGGGATTGGCACAGGGTGATTAAAATGCGCTGTTCATGTTATTTCAGCCAAAGCATCAGGGAGTGTTACAGGGCAGTGAGCTAGAAAATGGCATTTACAGAACCCACCTCCTGCCATCCCCAGCCCCGGCCTTTGCAGACTTCATTAGTGCCATGTAGGCATGGGCACGTTCAGTGGGGTGGCACACAGAGGGGGAGGGCTGGGACCCCTCCACACCATCCCCAGCCCTGCAGTCTCTATGTAGGACACCAAACACAGCCAGAGGGGGAGGCAAGGGACCCCTTTTCACCATCTCCAGTCCTGCAGACCCTCTGTGGGACTCCAAACAAAGCCAGAGGGAAGGGGAGGGATTGCCACCACCATCCACAGACCTGCACCCCCTCCCTGGGACCCCAAACATAGCAAGAGAGGGAGGGCAGGGACCCCTCCTCACCACCCCGAGCCCTGGAGCCCCTCTGTAGGATCCCAGAGTCAGAAGGGAAGGACAGGGATTCTTCTCTCCACCCGAAGCCCTACGGACCCACCATGGACCCCAAACACAATGAAAAGGGGAGGGCAGGGACCCCTCCTCACTGTCTCCAGCCCTTCAGCCCCTCCCCGGGCCCCCAAACACAGCCAGAGGGGAAGAGCAGGAGCCTCTCCCCACCACACATAGCCCTTCAGCCCCTCTGTGGGGCCCCAAATGCAGCCATGTCCCAGTTTGGGTGCTCTCAGTAGGATGTCTGAATCCCATGTGACTCGGCACTGTGGCAGAGAGGTGTTGGTGGCAATGAGGACAGGGGGACAAGGACCGTGCTGGGATCTCTGTGCCCCCTGCCTGCCACTGGGCAATACCAGCAGCCCCACTAGGCAGCAGTGGGGATAATAGGTCCAGCCGTAGCAACAGTTACTACGATTCCCTTTTCCCATTCCCTTTTCCCAACTCCAGTGTCTTCCCATGGCACTGCCGGGGATGAGTTTAGAGGCAATTAAAGCTCATTAATTGTGCACAGAAGCAACAGAAGCCCCTCGGCAATGTGTGTGGGGAGGGTGAGTCCCGCAGGGGACAGAGCCAGACCTGGCCATTCCTGACTTATCCAGGGGAATGTGGGCCGTAAGTGGGGGTCTGCACCCCCCTGGGGTGATGCTGGGCTGAGTTTGGCCCTGAGGTGATGGGTGATGGGGGATGTGGGTGGGCGCTGCCACGGGTCTCATCTGCTCCGAGTCCCCATGTGAACATTAACGCAGGCACAGACTGCTGCCAGCAGTAAACTGAGGGGCCAAGGGGGTCAAACTTCTTCCTTCAAGGACTACCAGCCCCGTATTCCTCCCTACAGCCCAGCACATCTGTGGGGGTGAATCTGGCTCTTCTCTCAGCAGGAATAGAGAGGGGTCATGCTTGAGGCTCTCTGAGCAGAGCTGGCAGGGGAAGGGACTGAGCTGCTGCTCCCGAGCTCAGAAGAACAATAGCATTTGGTAGCAGGAGGAGAAAAACCTTCTCCCAGATTGAAATGACGCTTTGATTTGGAACAGATGCAGGAGATAAAGCAGGAGGCAGGTACCCACATGGATACGGCACAGGGCCAGCCGCCAGCCTGCTCCTGGTTCCTCGCTACAGGGAAGGGGAGAGTCTCTGGAGGTGGCTGGTGCTTGGCTTCCTGCTGTCCTGCCTGCTCCAGGGCTGCTGGGATAGCCACGGGCTGCCCTGGGAGGCAGCAGTGCTGGGGCTGGGCATGGGAACAGATGGAGGACAGAGCGGTGCCAGTGTAGGGAACAGGAGCAGGTGAAGGATGGAGTGGTTCCTGGGATGCACCGGGCTGCTGGATGGAGGATGTCGGGTCCAGTCCTGGGTGTCAGGGTGTGATCAGGAGACCCCACAGAATTCCTGGGGGGATAAGCTATCCTCTGGCTGGCTGGGGGTCACTGGCAGAGGGCATTCATGCAGAGGGTGCTCTGCCAGACTGGGACGAGCTGCAAGCTTGGGATTTATTCTGCCAGGAGGGATGTGGGACTGCATGTGTGTGCCCCACATACTGCTTCAGGACCAGCACAAGAGGTGCAGTGAGGATCCTGCTGTGGCTTCCCCCTCCTCTTCCTCTTCTTCCTTCACCTCCAGTGCTGGTAGCAGGGCCCAGCAAGACAAGGCACAGCTCTGCCAGGCTGAGGCCAAGGGCATAGCTCAAAATAAAGACTAATCATGCTGCTGCTGAAATTCCCTGCCCTCCTGTCTGCAGAGAGGCTGGTGTGCATAGAGCCAGGTTCTGAGATGCTCGGGGGCAAACTACTGTCAGCAGGAGATGGAGAGTGGCTCAGCAGGGCCTGACCCTGCACTGGCTCTCCCTCCCTCCCTCTGGCTCTCTCTTTTTCCTGCAGGGCCATGGCAGAGGCTGGCGTGGGGAGTAGGAGGGTGCAGGGAAGGGCATGGAGTTGCCCACAGCTGGGTCTGGACTAGGGTGTGCAAGAATGTGCTGCCATGTGATGGGATCAGAAGAAAGCACCTACCGGCCCTTTGGAAACTCCCAAATTTCTCCAGCAAGACCTACAGAGGGTCATCACCCAACTCCAAGCAAGTACAAGGCTTTTCCCCACTAAAACCAGCTCCCGATGCCTGGAGGTGGCCATGCCCTCATTCCTGGGAAGGGATGGAGAGCTCACACAGCTTCCCTGCGAGGCTGCAGGCACCCACCCAACCCCACATCCCCCCAGTGCCCCACCATGCTCTGCCCCAGCACCAGGCATGACAGAGCTGACAGGGGGCTGCTCAGTGACCCCCGGGGACCCAGGCTGGGGGGTGGCAGGATGAATACTTACATGTGCCAGAGAATTGGGGCACCCGGCACCCCTCGTGGAGCGGGGAAGGGGTCCATCCTGCCTCTCACCGTGGCTCGGTGGCAGGCAGCACCAGCGCAGGTGGGAGATGCTTGGCCCACTTTAACCCTTTCCCTGGCATCGTGTGATTGCCAGCGGGCTGGGTCCCCGCGCCCCCCGCCCTCCGCAGCGGATCCGGCGGGAGGCAATCGGCAGGCGCACGCTGCGGAGCGGCGCTTTTCTTCTCTAATCTTCTTATTTCATTTTAGCATTTACAATACACCCAGCCGGTAATCCTGACATCAAACACGCCACGCGCACTTTCAAGCTGCACCGACGTCAGGCTGCGTGAGCGCTGGCAGGAGCTGGCAGCTCCGACGTCTCCAGATAACATGCAGGAGAAAGACAAGGAAAGCTGCTCTGCCAGTGGGATGAGAAGGCACCGGGCTCCGTATCCTTCAAAGCCCCTTTGCCACCCACAAGTTGCCCCTCGGGGCTGTGGGGTTTCACTGTGAGGGTGCAGGACCCAGCGCTGGGATGAGGTGGGTGCTGGTTGTTCAGGGCAGGCTTTGTCTCTAGTGAGAGGTTGGAGTCAAAGTCACTCAAGGTGGCAACCCAGAGGGCAGGAGCTGAACTGGGTGACCCTGCTGGTGCCCACTCATCCTCCACCTCCCTTCCTGCTGTAGTTGTGTAGGCCTCTGGGCAATCCCAACAGTGGAATGTACTGGAGGCTCTTCCCAGGTGTCACCTCACCAGAGCATCCCCTGGTGACCAGGCACGGCAGCTGGACCTTGGCTGAAGTACCTGGGGCACCCATCTGGAATGCTGCGATGTGCCCCCTTCTCAGTGGGAGGGCAGGCAGGGGCACCTTCATGCTTGGGGTGGGTGGAGACAGTGTCTGATACCCAATATCCATGTGGGGCTGCACCAGGGCTGGTGACAGAGACCCAAAGGTTGGACAGCCAGTGATGGTCAAGAGTCCCTTTCCCTACTCCCCTGTCACCAGCTCTTCTCTGATGGATACCAGCTGCTGGGACAGAAATTCCTGAGGGTGGTGGGGCCCTGGCACAGATTGTCCAGGNCAGCCCCTTCCTCAGTGCCAGATGGGAACTTGCTGAGAGCCCCTGCTGAGGGGTCACCCCCCACAGAACAGTCTCAGATCTAATCCATGTCTCAATATTTGGGATTTAATCAGCACTAAATAAGTAGCCTTTATTTTTTTTCCTTTCTTTTTTTTTTTAAGGCAGAGGAAAGATGCGATTCAATAAGAATTAATTTGCCTAATTAGCGTCTTTGGGAAGCTCTCCCTCCTGCGCATGCCCTGGCAGGGCGANGGCAATCCCAACAGTGGAATGTACTGGAGGCTCTTCCCAGGTGTCACCTCACCAGAGCATCCCCTGGTGACCAGGCACGGCAGCTGGACCTTGGCTGAAGTACCTGGGGCACCCATCTGGAATGCTGCGATGTGCCCCCTTCTCAGTGGGAGGGCAGGCAGGGGCACCTTCATGCTTGGGGTGGGTGGAGACAGTGTCTGATACCCAATATCCATGTGGGGCTGCACCAGGGCTGGTGACAGAGACCCAAAGGTTGGACAGCCAGTGATGGTCAAGAGTCCCTTTCCCTACTCCCCTGTCACCAGCTCTTCTCTGATGGATACCAGCTGCTGGGACAGAAATTCCTGAGGGTGGTGGGGCCCTGGCACAGATTGTCCAGGGAACCTGTGGCTGCCCTGCCTCTGGAAGTGTTCAAGGAGCTGAGGTGCTTGGCAGGGCTGGATTGAGGAGAGCAGAATGAAGGGCAGAGAGAGGCAGAAAAGCCTGAGAAATTGTGAATCCACCCTCAGGCTCTGGTGATGACGGGACTCCTGCCTGGCTCCCCCTCATGGATGGTTTCTGGGGGCACCATGAAGCTCAGGAAGGCTTTGCTATGGCAGAGCACCCTGATGTCCTGTGTCAGGGTGGTGTCCTGTGCCCATACAGCTTGATCATTCTCTTCTTCAGCCCATGCAGGAGGAATGAGCCCAGCAAACACATGCCCTGCCTGGTGCTGGCAGTGCCAGGGGATGTGAGGAATGAGGAGGAGGAGGAGNGATGCGATTCAATAAGAATTAATTTGCCTAATTAGCGTCTTTGGGAAGCTCTCCCTCCTGCGCATGCCCTGGCAGGGCGATTCCAGGGCTTGGGGAGTGAAGGCTGTGCCTGGTGGAGTGATGCCCAATATCCTGCTTGCCCCTCTTCCTGCTGGTCCCGACAGCTCTGCCCTGTGCCCACAGGATCCAATTGGGATGTAGCTGAATAGCATCAGAGGATACCCATCACCGTGGTGGCACCCACGGGGGTTGGCCACAGTGGGCACGGGGTGGGGACCAGCCGAGGGGGTGCGGGAGCGGGTGCCTGACAGGGAAGATGAATGGTTTTAATCACTCCGCTTACAGGGCACCATCTGAAGTTTCGTGTAAGTTATGATAGCGACAGTTTGCACGAAAATTGTATTTCCAGGCTTCATTGACTGGCTTAATGAGAATCTTTACGTGTCAGATATTAAATTAAGAAATTAAAGAGCTGTTTCGGTGTGTATAGACTCCTTCCCTCGCACTGAGCTGCTTCTTCCAGATCAATCAGGAACGCGCCTCTAGAAAAGATGGGAGAAGCCTTTGATTTTCTGTCACCGGGGAAGTGAATCTAATACGCGTTGGCACCTAATTCATGTTTTATTAAAAGGCATGAGGTGGATGCTGCCGGCCCCCGCCTCTGCCCGCTGCCCTCTCTCCGCCTGCGCCGCTCCAGGAGGAGGGAGCATCCCCAGCTCTGCCATCCTCGGCTCTTTGTGCTGCCTGGCTGTCACACTGTGTCCCAAATGCCAGCATCCCCAGGCTGGGGGGATGCTGAGCCACCAAGAGAGTGCAAGGCGCTGTCTCTGCTAGCCAGAGGTTAAGGTAAATTTGGAAAAAGCCACGTGGGAATCACTACGTTGGAAAACATTGTTGCTCTCCTGTGTTGCCATCCCTGCTTTCATTTCTGTATTAGCTGAGTTTGACCTGAATTCCCTGATCCTTTTGGTCTTCCCTCAGATTTTGCTGGGAGTGGGTACTCAGCCAACAACTCACCAGCTGGTGGGGAATGAGGAAGATGTCACAACCATAGGAGGGACTCAGATGGCTGGAGGACATGGAGCATGCCATGATCATGGACAGGTTCCCAGTCATGGATGAGGGCAGAGTATCAATGCCACGGACACTGGAAATAAAAACCTGGGAAAGGGATGCTGAAGAGTAACTCCTGGGTCAGGGACCCCAGGGATAAATGTCCCAGGGCATGGGTATCCAGGGACAACAGGGATCAACGTCCCTGGGTGAGGACATCCAGGGACACCAGGGATAAATGTCTCTGGGTGAAGGCACCCAGGGACATTAGGGATAAATGCTCCTGGATGCCATCATCCAGGGACACCAGGGATAAATCCCTCCATTCAGAGGCATGCAGGGACACTGGAGATAACCTCTGGAGCAGGGGCATGTTGGGACAGTGCAGATACGTTGGTGACACTTAAGTTGGAGTCAGCTCAGTGTGTTCAGGGACAGAGTCCAGATGGGATGTGTCTGTGTTTCCTGATCCACCTGGTCCCTGTCATGGAGGAGCCTGGGGACACAGTCACCATCTCAGGTGTCCCCAGGTGGGGGACAGGGGCATTTGGCTCTCTCTGGATGCTTGGATGAACCCAAATCCCTTGTGGTCAGCACACCTGGATGAAGTCTCACTGCCTGGGCGCTCTCCCAGTCCCCTCACCACATCTCCACCTTCCAGTGTTGAAGGCAAGGAGAGGAAGGCATTGCTGTTTCAAACTGTCTGCCAGGGCAAGAAAAATCCCACCTCCAGGCCCCTGAGCATGCCGTCCATCTTCAGCCTCCCGCACCGGCCTCGGCTTCACCTTGTGAAGGGAAACTTTAAGTAAACAGCTTAATTTGGCACTAATATGAGCAGTGACATTGTTTGCCATGTCAACGATCGATTTGTGTCCTTACAGCCCCATCAGTCATTCAGGGTTTTTTATTTTTTGATATTACACTCGGAAAGGATCAACCCCCCAGCAGTCCTGGATTGGGCTCGCTGTATCTCTTCCTGAGCCCCACGGCTAGGGATCCCATGTGCCTGCAGGAGCCTGCTCCCAGTGTCACCAGTCCTCTCCCCACTGCTGGGACCTCCTGTACCCACACAAGACTGGTCCAGGTGTTACACCCCTCAGTGTACCTGCAGGAGCCTGGTCCTGATGTCATTAGCCCTCTCCGCACTGTTGGGATCCTGTGTTCCCACAGGTGCCATCAGACCTCTTCCCACTCCCGGGGGCCCTGTGTTCCCACGGGAGTCTGGTCCTGGTGCCATCAGCCCTCTCCCCAATCCCAGCGTCCCTGTGTTTCCACAGGAGGCTGGTCCTGGTGCCATTCACAGCGTTGCTCCCATGGGACATATGTAGCTACAAAAGGGGAGCTGGAGCCATGGTGCCACTGCATTAAGGCTGCCGGGACATCTGCAGGGCTGGCACCCCCAGGATCCTTGTCCAGGAGGACAGAGATGGGTCAGGACTAGGACTCATCAGTGCCACCGTGCCCAGGCCATGGCCGGGGTGCTGTCACCGCCCGCGCCAGCCCACCCCGGCAGCCGGGCACCCCGCTGGCCCTGCCTAAATGTCTCATTAAAGGGATTTGCGGGGCTGCTGAGCCGGGCTGTAATCTGGCGCTTACCGTTCATTTGTTCCAGCGTCTCAGGCAGTCGGCAAAGGTCGCTGGATCTTTAATTACCGGGAGGCAAGCGGCGGGCACAGCGGGGAGGAGGAACAGCTGCGGGCGCCGGGCAGGCAGCCCGAGAGCGGCAAGCGCGGCCGGCTAACGAGGGAAATGCTTTCTGCCCTCGAGACCCGGCAGACGACACGAGCAGCGTTGTCACAGCGGCGTTGTCACAGCGGCGTTGTCACAGTCAGCCAACCCACAGCCTGGCTGCGCAGTGACCGCAGTCTCGCCTGGCATTACCCTCTTCCTCCTCCTCCTCCTCGGCGGTGTGTCACTTGTCCCGCAGCCCCAGCCCAACACGGCTTGTCTCTCTCTCCTGCTCCTGTGTGCTGTTGAACACGATGGGGGTCCAACCCCGGGCACATGGAGGTAGCTGGACACACACCTGTGTGCACATCTGGAGGTGCCCACCTGTCCCTGCGCAGATTTCAGGGTCACAGCTGTGTCTGTGTCAGGCTGAGTGGGGTGGCTGGAGCTCAGCTAGGTCAAGCCTGAATTCCCAACTGGCAAAAACACTGGGATGTGTTGACACCTTGCGTGCCCAGGCAAGAGCATGAGTGTGCTCCCTGCCCACAAATCCCTGTTGGATGGAGGTGACGGGTGTGGGAGCACTGCAGGGGTGTTGCATGCTCGGTGCTGAATGTGGGCTGTGTGTGCATGTACATACATCTCCCAGGGATGAATATTCACGTGTGTGTGGGGAGGGGGGGTTGGGGGAGGAGGGGGACAAGTTTGAGCACGTGGGGGGGGTTTCTGAGTGCTGAATGCCCCCAGCACAAAGGATGTGCGTGTGTGTTGTGTATGTGTGTGCAGGGATGTGGGTTGGATGGAACTCTGAGCAACCTGGTCTAGTGGAAGGTGTCCCTGCCCATGGCAGGTGGGTGGAACAAGATGAGCTTTTTGGTCCCTTAACCAAAGCATTCTGTGCTATGTGCTGAATTCCACGTGAACGTGAACATACCTCACTGCTGTGTGCACACCCTGTGTACATACATGTACATGACCTCCCGTTTGTGACCATCCAACGCTTGCAGGACATTGTGCGTGTGTGCTGAGCCATGTGGTGTTTGTGCTCGGGGATGCTGTGTGGGTGACAGGGCTCCAAAGAGTAAGTGACAGCAGCACGGGCAGTAAAGAAAGTCACACAATTATCCCTCCCCGGCGTGTGGAGCCATCCCGCTCCTCGACGGTCATTAATGGGCTGTCATATCCTGCGCTGACAGGTGGGATCAGTGCCTGACACACGGAATGAGTTGCTCCAGGGATGCGGTAGTCGTGGGTGACAGGCAGGGACTGTGGACTATCCTGCCACCTCCCCCCTGCCCGTGTGTGGCTCCAGACCCCCTAGCCTGCCCGGGTTCCCAGATGATGTCGTGCAGCCCCCTCGCTGTCCCCATGGGCTGCCCAGAGTGCTTAGGGGGATGCAAAGGCTCTGCCCTCCGCTGCCGGGGGTCCCTGCAGCGCTCGGAGCGCCCCCGGGGCTGGCTGCAGCCTGAGTGACAGCCAGTCGCGTTAATGAGCCCCATGCCGGGTGGGATGGCTGACACCGGCGGCCACCTCCTCGGGCCACCTCGGGGGCTCCCAAACGTCAGGCACGGCCAGGGGAGGTCTGGGATGAGCGAGGTGGGGGTGGCCACACCGATGCCATCCTTTCTCCTGAATGCCACTGGGAAGCTGCATGGCTTTGCCTGACCCTGGCAGTTTGGGGGCTCCAGGTTATGCAGGGTGCTCACTGTGCTCCTTGGTGTGCAGGGTCAGCTGTCTGCAAGGACTGGTGGCACCTGGAATGTTCCCTGCCTGGTCCCAGCCAGCCTGGGCAAGGCAGAAGGGGATAGAGAAAGGATGAGCCAGGGCACTGTGGGCACTGGGTGCTCTGCAGTAGTTCTGGGACACAGCATCATCCTCCTGTCTCAGTCCCAACATTCCTCTGGGGCACCCTTATGCCTTAGCCCACCGTTTCTGGAGCATCTACTGCTTCAACATCACCATTTTGGAACATCTGCCTTATTCCCCCATTCCTGGAGCATCCACCTGCCTCAGCACTAGCACGTCTGGAGTATCCTCCTGCCTTGACATGGCAGTTCTGGAGCATCCTCTGCCCCAGTCCTGCTATTTCTGGAGCATCCTCCTGCCTCAGTATCACCATTTTTAGAGCACACTCTTGTCTCAGTACCATCATTTGTGGAACATCCTCCTGTGTCAGTCCTACCCTTTCTAGAGCATCCACTTGCTTCTGCACCAGCAGTTCTGGAGCATCTTCTGCTCAGTTCCTGCATTGCTGCAGCTTTGCCCCCCAATTCCAGCTCCTGGCTCCATCCTTTTCAATAGTGACAGTCTTCATCCTGCATTTCCCCGTCTCCTACCTCTCTTCCTTCCTCCCCTATCTTGCTCGCTCCCTTGAAGACACACACGCCTAATCCGCTTGTTAGCCTATCCCTTCATCTAAAACCAATATGCAGCTGAACACTGGAGATAATTAATTGATCAATTAGACAGAGAACTGCCTGTGCTTGTGGCATTGAACACACGGAGTGGGGAGGCTCGGCTAGCACACCTGGCAGTGTCCATGCCTGGGTGCTCACCCAACCGTGCCCATCGATGCTGAGTTCAGGGCAACGCACACCCTGCAGCCCCCACATCCCGATTCCTGCCCCAATTGCTCACCAGCTGCAAGGACACATCTGCAGAGATCCCACTGGAGGGGACAGACTGCCAGACAAGGTGACCATGGGGTGCTGGCAGCTGGCAGGGCCACAGTCACCTGCCTGTCCCACAGGATCACAGCGAGTGCATGTACAATGGGGACCCCAACCCAGGCCCTGCTGGCCCCCCAGCCCAGCCTGGATGTGGGTAAGGAATGGGGCAATGCCAGATGCAGGTCTGGGTGCTGCTGGCACCTTGCCACTGTGCCACATACGCTGTGTGACATGATGACATGGTCTGCAAAGCTGGGAGGGTGCGAATGCTCCAAATCCTACCTGAGGGGCTTCTGCAGCCTGGCTTCCCCTGGTCCCCAACACTCCACTCCTCCTGGGCGCTCCCAACACTCCCAGAGCACCTGGTGGGATGCTGAGTACCCAGGGGGGTCCCAGCTGTCAGGATGGGGGTCCCAGCTGTCGGAGTGGGTGCCCCAGCATGCCAAGGAGGGGCTGCCAGAGAGGCAGGGCGCCGTGGGGAAGTAAATAATGCAGCAAACCCATGTCTGCCAACCCCCTCCTCCCCGAGCTTTGAAAAGCAACACATTACCCTGATCTCCAGACATGAGTTTTTGTCACCAAACAGGGTGATGAGGAGACTTTGAAGCAAATACAAACACCGGGAAAGGGAATACATAAGAAGAGAGTCGCGTGTTCTCTTCAGAAAACAATTGTGGTGTCAACTACACGGAGCAGCTCCGTGGAGGGGGAGCTGCTAACCAGGAACCTGACAGCCCCAAATGCCTGGAATTATCATTAAAATAATGAAATCATCCCTCTGCTGACAGGACTCTGGTGCCTTCCCTATTCCAGGCCACATGAGATGCCCCTTCGCCTCCTTCCCTTGCACCCACCTTGCCCCAAGTGCAGCATGTGCCCCAGTGGATGCTCTGTGGTGGTATCTCTGTCCCAGTTGGGAACAGATCCCCTCTGCACCCACCTGTGCTGTGTCACCTGCATGCCCTGTGTGCGTGGCCCTGTCTCGCATGTACACACTTGCACCACCTCCTGCTTTATGTATATCCTGACACCTGGCACTCACACCTTGCACACACCCCACGCACTTCCACATGCTCTCGTGCCCCACAAATACCCTCATACCTCACACACTTCACCCCCGCAGTCCTGCACATGCCCTACCTGTGTGTTCCCTTGTCCCTGACACCCTTCCTAAAGCTCTGTAAATAAAATATACACGTGTAGGGATGTAAAGGCAGTGCTATATATATCCTGGGAGACGGTATAGCTCAGTGGCAGGTACCTCTCTCTGTCTGGATTTCACTTGGGCATTTAAGGTGCCTTGGGAGTTTGGGCAGTATTTGGGGGGGTCCATCTTTGAGCCAGGCCCCACATTGGAAGGGATCAGGACAGCCCCTGGGAGCTCAGCATGGGTTGCTGCCCCTTCAACCCCTTGGGGGGCCAGTGCAGGGACATCCCCAAGGGCATGCCTGTCACTGGGGGTGCCTTGGTGTAGGCATGCTGCCATGAGGACCCCTGGGAGTTTGGGGAAAAAAGGGGCACCTTTGTGTGGCACAGAGGCACCTCCTTGCCTTCAGATGCACATGCACCAATGCTCTGCACAAGCACTCACACCCCATGGCACACTTGGAACACATGCACAATCACCCCTTGCACCAGCACATCCATCCTGCTCACACTCACCCCCTGCACCAGCACTCCCATCCTGCTCACACTGAACCCTGCACCAGCATTCTCACCTGCTCACTTCCACCTTACACCTTACTCCGACCCTGGTCACACTCATTCTCTGCACAAGCACATCCATCCTGCTCACACTCACTCCCTGCACAAGATTCCCTCACTGCTCACACTCATTCCTGCATGAGAAAAGCCACCTGCTCACACTTATTCCCTGCACAAACAAACCCAATTGCTCACACGTCTCTGCACCAGCACTTGAACCCTGCTCACACTTATTCCCTGAACAAGCATTTCCACCTGCTCAAATTCATCCCTGCACCAGCATTCCCACCCTGCTCACCCACACTGTGAACACCCCCCTCCAGCCCTGCACCCTTTGCCCTCTAATTCAGGCCCTGCACCCCATCTCACCTCTCAGACACATTCATGCCCTGCACATCCTCTCACACCTTCCTTGCCCTTCCACACCTTCCCCATGTGTCCAGACACAGCACACTGGATCACACCCTGCCCACACACCATCCCTTGTGCCTTGCACACACGTGTCCCAGTGCACGCTCCAGGTGCCTTCCTAGCATGACCCCAAACATACCTCTTCCCATTCCCATGCCTCTGGGCACTCCTCACTCCTTCCTGCACCCCCCGACCCCAAACCTTGCTCAGCCCCCCACCCATAGGCCGGCACACCGGCTCACTCCCCCGGCATCCCTGCAGACACCTCTCCCTGCTTCCTCCTTCTGGCTCTGCTCATCCCCTATCCATCCATCCATCCATCCATCCATCCATCCATCCATCCATCCATCCATCCATCCATCCATCCATCCATCCATCCACCCATCTCCTGACATCTTCCCAAACCCAGTGCTGTCGTCCTTCTCCTCCCTCTTTATCTCTGGCTCCCAGCTGCTTCTCGCCCCTCCCCGCTGCTCTCTCCATCCCTCCTCTCCCCATCCTTCGCTCCCGTTGTGGTTATCGCTCCCTCGCACACATCCCTCCTACCTCCCTCCTTCTCCTCATCCTTTCTCCCTTCTCACGCACTCCTTTTCTTCCTTCTATCCCCACCGCTCATCCCTCCATCCCCACATTTCATCCCCCTCCATCCGCCACCTCTCTTGTGCAACTCGTGGTCCAGCCTTGGGGCCGCCACCCCTCCCGGCCACCCGCGTCCCCACGACCCCCAGCTCACGTGTGCCCTCGGTGTCCCCGCCGTGCCCCGTTTTACCGCGCTGCCGCAGCCTTTAAAGTTTCAATCAGGCTTGGCTGGGAGAGGCGGGGGGGGGGGGGGGGGNCTGGGAGAGGCGGGGAAGGCTGCGCCTCCCGCTCCCAGCCCCGCGACGCCGCGCTGCCACTCTGAGTGCTCCCGCCTTATAAATTTTACATTATTACCCTCTTTAAAGTATATAAAATAACTATTCATAAATTATTGAGGGGAAATTTAAAATACTACAAATGTTTATAAATGTTTATCAAGAGGTCTTCAGAAGTGAGCGAGCGGAGCCTGAGTGACTTCCCACGGCTGGCAGGAGCACGGCAACCATCCTGCCCCTGCCCGTGGGGGGATTCTGGGGGGACCCCCATCTGGAGACTGGCGCAGACTCCCACAGCCTCGTTAATTCATGTTCCCTTGGATGGCGAGGAACAAATTCACATCTGAGTGCTGTCTCCTTCTGCCAGCGGTGCTCCATGTCCAGGCAGCCCCATCACCTGCTGAAGTGTGATCCCACTCTGGGCCTGTCCCTGGGCAAGGACAGATGGCCTACCCTGCTGGGAAAATGTCCTGCCCAGCTGGGAATGTGTGCTGCCCTTTTGGGGACACGACCTGACCCACTGGGGACACAACCTGACCCACTGGGGACACATCCTGACACACCAGGGGCATATTCTGCCCTGCTGGGGGCCTGACCCATTGGAGACAAATCCTGACCTACTGGTGGCACGTCCTACCCCACTGGGACACAGCCTGCTCTGCTGAAGACATGTCCTGCCCTGCTGGGGACATATCCTGGCAGGTGGGGACATGTCCTCACCCGCTGGGTACACGTTCTGCCCCTCTGGAGTAACATCCTCCCCAACTGAAGACTTGTCCTGCCCTGCTGTGGATGACTCCTGACCTGTGGGAAACATGTCCTACCCTGCTGGGAACACATTCTGCCCCCTGGGAACATGTCCCACCCTGCTGGAGACACATTCTGACCCATTAGAGACACATCTTGACTCATTGGCAACATATTTTGCCCTGCTGGTGGCACGTAGTGACCCACTGGTGATATGTCCTATCACCCTGGGGACATATCCTGCACTGCTGGGAACATGTTCTGACCCATTGGAGACATATCCTGGCCCACCAGGGACACATCCTGACCCACTGGGCACATGCCCTGTCCCTGGCAAACACAGCACCTTCAAGGCTGGGCAGCCAGCATAGCATGGCATGGCATGGCATGGCATGATATGATATGATATGACACTGCACAACATGGCACAGCCCTGTAGGAATGGCATCACTGAGCCTGGGCAACTGGCTCGGCATGGCACAGCACATCCCTGCAAGGATGGCACTGTCAAACAGAGGCAGCTGGCATTGCACAGTCCCTAGAATAACCATAGCACAGCCCTGGCACAGTCATGGCACAGCCCATGCATGGCCATGGCACAGCTCTGGGATGGCACAGCCCCTGTGCAGGGATCCTGCACATCCTCTGCTCCTCTTCCCAAGGTGATCCAGGATCCAGGTGTCACCTGTAGGCATGGTGTCACTTCCAGGGAGGTGCCAGGGTAGGAACTACCTACCCAGGGAAAGACCAAGTGATGGGACATCCTTGTCTGTGCAAATCACAATCACACACAGCACACACACTGCAGGACATGGACACCACAGCTGCTGGGAAGGAACAAAGCACTGGAGATGTCCCCTGGACTGGCCACTGCAGGAAGCCCAGCACAGCCTGGAGATTGTGCCCACCACAGGGTGGCAAAGGAGCTCTGCTTAGCCCTGGCGAGTGGGTCTGCCAAGTGTGCACAAATTGTGCGTGGATGCTCAGTGATCCCATAGCTCCCAACAAGAGCTGCCTGCAGGGATTGTGTTTAAAGCGCTGGCTGATTGGGGTAATCATGGGAGCAGAGAGTGCATTAGCTGTGAAGGTTTATAAAGGGAAATTAAAATAAAATTGGATGTGACAGAAAAGTACATGGAAAATTAGTACAAGAATATGAATATTTATGGCTGTGGGAGCATGCATGGGGAAAGTGTTCCTCTGCTCCTGGCCACCCTCACTGCCATGGGGCTTGGGCAGGTCCTGGGGCAGCACCAGGTGTGGGATGGGCTCACCGTACTCTGCCTTCGGTCACCATTGTCACCACCAGCCTGCCTTCACAGGGACATCGGGAGTGATGGAGGTTGTGGCATCTCAGTTGTATTTCCACGTGCCCCTCGCCTCCAGGGGTGTCTGAAGGGCTGGCATGTCCTGATGGTGGTGGTGGCACTGGCTTCCAGGGATGGGGACAGGCACAGCGCAGGAGCATCGCTGGTGGCAGAGAGGAAGGGGCTGGCACCGCGAGGTGCTGGCACACGCCGAGGCTGCTCATGCAAGAATTAGGGCACTAGGACAGAGCTCAGCCTGCCAGGATGGCAGGGCACGGCCCTCCTTCTGCCCACTGGGGCTCTGCCCACCCGGCCAGGCTGCACAGGGTTTGCACCATGACCGGCAGCTCCCTGGCAGCGTGTGGAGATGCCCCCACCCTGTTGGGGATAACACAAGTGCCGTCCCCCTCCCCTTCCCTCAGCATCCCTGCCTGCCCTGCCGGACCCGGGGGCAGCCATCCCCCTGTCCCCTCCCTCTGCCACACTTAGAAGCCATTAAAATAATTGAATGCTTTAAATATTCAGCGCTCGGCTTAAATATTCATCAGCAAAGTTATTCTGATTGCTAAACTGCATCAGCACAGGCTGGGAGACGGTTCCTCTTCACAGAGCTCCCCCCACCCGCCATGCACAGCCGTGAGCACCCCGACCCTCACGTGGGCACACACGGGGACAGACACACATGCACACGTGTGTGCACACATCATGCACACAGAAGGATGTATGCGAACACTCCCAGGGCAGTGGGTGTGGGCACCGGGAACACTGGGGGGGCACTGGGAGCATGTTTAGGTGGCTGGTTTTACCCCACACCTGAGCTGGGCTCCCCTGGGAAGGCACGGGGAGGTTCTCAGTGTCACCGTCACTGCCCACTCTGGCACCAGCAGCTTAAATCGCATTCCAGGACCACTCTGGTTGTTCACAGCATCCCTATACTGGTGTCATCGAGGGTCCAGGGCAGCAGCACTTGCATCTACCAAAAAATCATGTGAAATCTATTTGATGTGCGCCCCAAGAACTCTTCCTGAGCAGTCTCTGCTGCAGAGGTGCACAGCAGGGTGCCAGGGGTGGCATCCCTGAGCCACCACTTCCATTATTTCGGTGTTTGTACAAGGGGGAAGGACAGATTAAGGGCTGATTCCTGGCTCAGTAGCAGTGAGAGACAATCCAAGTGGAGCTTGTTGCCTGAGAAGACATTATTTTGAACCCTCCCTTGCTTCCCAGGCACCCCAGCTGCTGTCAAGTAACTGTGTGCTGGGGATAGGCAACCAAGGGATGCCTTTGGGTACAAAAGGAGGGTTTGCTCTCATCTCTGCCAGGCTGATCCACCCAGCTGGGCCCTTCGTAGCCCCATCTTTATTATTCCTAAGTGCCTGTTGCAGAATCCCATCCCTCAGGCTGGTTGATGGGGGGGATGTTCTCTGCCAGCTCTGCAGATGCGGCACCATGTGCCACTTGTCAGGGTGACAATGGAGTCACAGAATGGTTTGGGGTGGAAGGGACTTGGAAGCTCATTTCATTTCAAACCCCTGCCATGGACAGGGACACCTTCCACTANCGCTCTCCCAGCGTGGCTCCAAAGCAGAAGTGTTTGAGCCCTCAGAGCGTTGTCTTGGCCTCCTCTGGGCCTCCTTCAACAGGTTCACATCTTTCTTGTGCTGAGGACCCCAGACAGAGCTGGATGCGGTGCTCCTGATGGGGTCTCACATAGGCAGAGTAAAGGGGGGAGAATGCCCTGCCTTGACCTGCTGCCCACTCCTCTTTGGATGCAGCCCAGGATGTGCCCAGTCTCAGCCGTACCCCTGTGCCCTTGGTTGTGACCCCTTCACCCCCTGCTGAGTAGTTTCTTGGCCCCCAAATGCTGCCCAAGATGGCAAGAATTGGGCTGTGGAGAGGAGAGCACCAGTGGAGCATCCCCTACAAATCCAGGGGTCAAAGTGGGACTCCAAGAGCACAAAGAACTCTGCACTGCGCCAAGACTCTTGATCTTCTCATCTGCTGAGCTTGACAGCACTCTGGTATAATCTTCCATTAGGAGACAAAAGATCATTGCTCGACACCTCTATTCCTGGAACTGAGCAACTCGGCTGAGACAAGCAAGAGGAGGAGAATCAAGAGATGATATAACCATGGCTGGGAAAAAACGATGCTTTAGAAAGAGAAAAACAACTTACCAGTGGCAGCAAAACCTCTGCCACCCTCTGGAGGTGGGTGAAACCAGAGCCAACACCTGCTTTTAGAAGGATTTTCCTTCTTCACTGTGATGCACTGAGGTGCAGCAGCACTGTGGGTGCCTGGGGGGAGCCTGCACATCCCCAGCCAGGAAGCACCTTCCCATCTGGAGTCTTGTGAGAGGCAAGATCTGAAGTTCAGCACCTTCAGGAACTGGTGAACAATCCCATCATGAGCCCTCCAGTCCCTCCAGAGATTGTCTGCAGGGCCCAGAACCTTTGGGGCTAAATCCTGCCAGCGGTCCTGCACCCACAGCCCTCGTGGTGAGTGATGTTGGTGGATAAAGAGGTTTTGCCTCTCACCGAGAGCGCATTTTCTCTCCAGCAGCAGCTGGCAGAGAGTGCATTCCACATGGGCGCTGGTGTGCCAGTGCATTCCCTCATTCACATGGGTGCTGGCACGTGCAGGCACACACAGAGGTGGAAACAGCCCCGGCAAAGCTCTGCAAACAGCCCCGATAAAATTGTTCCTCAAATACCTAAAGCAGGCTTAGGTTTAAGCAATCTCAGCTCCCGCATACGTTTCGCAGGCTGCAGCTGCATCTTTAATCCCGAGGAATCATGTACTTTGCATCCACATTTGCCATTCAGATTTACATGGCAGCAGGCAGTGATGGGGAGATGGGGGTCAGGGGGCTCAGGGGGACTTGGGGGGCTCCCAGCCCCCGGGGGATGGACCCTGCCCATGCCATGGCTAAGCCAGACCCCGAAGCTGAGCGGAGCCTGTCGCTCCACGTGGCTGCCGAGCACCGGGAAGGAGTTGCTGGTTTATCTGATATGATTTAATCAGCCCTATAATTAGATTAATTTGTTGATTTGATAGCAACCCATTTCTCGCCGTTAGATTTGTTTATGTGTGTTTTATGCTCCAGTTTGGCAATAAAATAGGAGCTGAGGAGGTGGGAAAGTCCCTCGGTGTGCCCAAGCTCTTCCCTTACTGATGCCTGGGCTGGAGATGCATGTCCAGGGGTCCTGCTGGTTTTTTGTGTGGGCAGGGAATGGGCAGGATGGACAGCTGCAGGGATGCCACCCTGATGGAACAGTCTGCCGTGGGGTGGGTGCAACCCTACAGGGGCAGCACAGGGGACAGAGGTACCCACGATGGTCCCAATCCCACTCCAGCCACCTCCCTGCATCCTAAAGTAGCAATGCCTAAAAGGAAAAATAAACCCAAACTTGGTTTTTCAGGGGTGGGGAGTAGATGGGCTGTGGGGTGTGTTGCAAACCAGAAGATGCTTGTGCTGATTTGGCAAGGCAGGGGGGAGACAGGGCTTTGGAAAGGCTTTGCTTCCTCCTCCAGGCTGTGCTGTTGGCAGCACTGCCCAGCATGGCACAGCATGGCCCATCCCGGCATGGCAGCCAGCAGCTGCTGGTGATGGATGCAGATGGACATGGACCTCATGATGCCTTCAGCTACATCCAATGCACTGATGTGTCTGCCCCCACCAGCCCTTTCCAGTGAAGCTGGAAGCAGCACAAGGGAATGCATGAGGGTAGGATGAGTCCTGACCTTCCTTATCCTCCTCCTCGCTGCTCTTCCCATGCAGGATGGGAGGTGTTGCATCACCCAAGGTGCCTGTTGGCATCTCTACCAGCCAGGTACTGCCTGCTCCCAGGTTGGAGGCAGCCGTGGCACCCCATGACACCCACTCAGGGCCACCTCCACCCAGGTGATGCCTTCACCAACACGGCATCACCGTTTGCCAGCCTGGCAGCCGCCCTGGCCGCCTGCAAAGGAAACAGGCTGAATAATTAAAATTAAAAATGCTGGCTCGGGGAGGGCTGTGGGGTGCGGGCAGGAGGAGGGGAGGCAGGAGCGACACGGAGCGAGTACGAGGGTTTGCCGGCGAAGCCAGTGCGAGGAGCTCTTTGATGGGCAGCTCCTTTGATCAGAGATCTGAATATAGCCCTCACGTTTCCCCCGTGTGAGCCCGCTGCCTAATTACCACACGGCAGGGCCGCTCTGAGTCCTCGGCACGTTGCTGTAATAGATTTCCCTGCGTCCAGCCTGGAGAAGGACATCGATTCTGCCCACAGCCGCAGGCTCATGCTAAACATTGCGTCCTATCGATTTTTTTCTTTTCCCCCCCTTTCCCTTTTTTGCCTTTTTCTTTTTTTTTTCCTTTTCTTTTTTTTAAAGAATTTTCTTTATTTTCATTAAATCATTAATCAGGGAGAAATCTACATTTTTATCATTTCTATGGCTGGAGAGGAAGAGAGGAAAGTTATATTGCCATAGAAACCGTTCCCTACCATTCTCAGCCTCCGAGCAGTCCCTCTTGTGCTGTCTCTTGTCAAAAGGCGTAATTGTTGCTCCTGATCTTCACTGCTCAATTAGCAGTGATGTCTCCCTTCAAGTTAATTGCTGGAGATGGGAGGAAGTAGGACAAATGTAACCTTTTAGATGAAAAGATCTCTCCCCCCCTCCTTCCCCGCCTTTCCTCGCTTGCAGGCACTCGAGGGTCCCTCTGCAGCAAGCTATGGTGGGGGAGCCCCACTGGCCTGAGAATGTTCCATCTCTCCCCTGCTCCCCACTGGGGACCCCTCCCCATCTTCTTCATCCTGTTATCCATGACAGGACCCCTCTGTATCCCCCCTTGATTCCCTCTGCCTCTTCCAGCAGCATCACCACCAGCTCAGCCTCTCCCCAGTCACCTCCACACCACCAGGGTCACTCACCCCAGCATCTCCTGGGCTGGGACATCCCTCCTGGATGCTCTGGGATTGCTGGTCCAGCTCCCATGGCATGTTCCCATGTTACAGCAGAGCTCATCCCCCCAGCAACAACAGCGCTTGGTGGGCTCACAGTGATGGGGTGGCCGTGGGCATGGGGGCCCCTGCACATGGCCAAGGCTGAAACCTGGTAATAAAACAGGTCTGAGGGTGGAGATGGAAAAACATGAGGGAGGGTTTCATCCTGCATAAATAACAACCAGAGCACTGGTGCAGCTCACAAACCTGTTCAATGGGAGCAGTGACCCTGGGCAGGAGGAAGGCTCAGAAAAGCTGTCTGGGCAGAGGGTTTTTCACCCTCAAGGGATGACAGACAAGCCACACAATACATTAAGGAGCAGAGAAGTGTGACAGCTGCCTGTACCTTTGTCATCTGAAGAAGAGCCCTTAAACACTGACTGGAGTGTCTGTAAGACACAAATCACCCCAACCAGTCATGATGTGCAGGGCACAGATCCACAAAGCACTGCCAAGTGTGTGGGCAGGCAGCAGTGGCATGGGGACAGGGAAGTGAGGACAAGGCAACCTGGTCAAACCTGTAGCACAGGACCCCCTCCTCATGTGCCACACAATTAAACAAATGAGCCCTTGAAGCTCGGGACAGTGGTGAAGGCAACGCGGATGGCTGGAGGATGAAGGGTGTGAGGGCATCCAAAATGTTGTCTGGCAGGCAGGAGGTGGACATAGGGAAAGGGGGTGTCACCACACATAGGGGACACTGGAGCACTCTGTCAACACTGAAAGAGCACCAGACAGCAGAGGCTGACACAGGGAGGGTTAGTATTGCCTTCTGACAGCCATAGCATTGCAGAACCAGATAATGGTTTGGGTTGGAAGGGACCTTAAAGACCATCTCGTTCCAACCCCCTGCCATGGGCAGGGACACCTTCCACTAGCCCAGGTTGTTCCAAGCCCTGTTCAACCTGGCCTTGGACACTTCCAGGGATTCAGGGGCAGCCACAGCTTCTCTGGGCACCCTGTGCCAGAGCTTCCCCACCCTCTGCGTAAAGAAGGTGTCACCAATGTCCACAGACACCTCTCCTTGACATCTCCGCTGCAAGGATCCTGCTACTCTGAACAGAGCTGGAGCAGGAAGAGCCCTCACACCCCACCGTGCTTCCACCTGAGCTGCATCCCAGGGAGGTCGCAGCTCGCCGAGGACCATGGCTGCACAGCCAGGGCTGAGGGGACTGTGTGAAAGGGGCCTCTCATCCAACCTGTTTTTTAGAGCAGCTCTGTTCCAAGTCCTAGATCCAGGTAGAACCGCTGCTATAAAAGCCCCAAGGGTGCTTTAAGGAAGAGCCCATGTCACTCCCAGAAGGTCTGAAGCTGAGCTGAGAGTTCTACCTCCATCAGCAAGCCCAGGGCAGCAGGAGGCCAAGACAAACCCGCTCAGCATAACCAGCCCTCGCTAAAAGCAAAACCTTGCTGTCGCTCAGCAAATCACTTGCAAGAGGCCCCTGCTGAGAGGCAGATGAGTGCAATGTTCATCCCTGCTCCTGCTCATAGGCTTACACCAGCTCCAGTGTGGTTACTGCTTGGGTAGAGTTATCAGAGAATCAAAAAATATCCTGAGCTGGAAGGGACACACGAGGATCATGGAGTCCAACTCCTGGCCCTGCACAGACATCCCAACCATCCCACCATATGCCTGAGAGCATTGTCCAAACGCTGCTTGAGCTCTGTCAGCCTTGGTGCTGTGCCCACTGCCCTGGGGAACCTGCTCAGTGCCTGACCACCCTCTGGGAGAAGAACCTTTTCCTGATATCCAACCCAACTCTCTCCTGACACAGTTTCAGCTGTTCCCTTAGCTGTTCCCTCAGGTCACACAGAGAAGAGGTTGGTGCTGCCCCTCGTGAGGAAGTTGTAGTTATTGGTTGGGAGTGAAGTGAGGTGGTGGTGATGACAGCAGAAATCATGAAGCAAGGGGAGCCCTCACCTTGAGATGATGGCAAGGGACGTGGATACCACTGCTCACACCTTGAGCAGGGGCAGGAGCTCCTCTCCAGCCCACAGAATAACAATGCCACCACTGGTGGCCTTGGCCTCTCTGGCTCATCATCTCCTTTGCCTTTCTGCCAAGACAGCAATTACTCACTTTGCTCTCGCAGAGTGGAGATTGGGGAAGGCAATCTCATAAAGCCAGAACTAGGTTACTCTCCTGGCTCCCATCACTTGCTGTACTGCTGAGCAGATCGACCCTCAGCCCCTGCTCTGTGGCAATTTCCACCTTTCTAGCCCAAAGCCACCATCTCTCTGCCTGGATGCTGATGGCCCAAGCTCCTTCCACTCCAGTGCCACATGTTCTGGCTCCTCCACGTTCTGGATTTGTAGGTCCAAGACATGGACCCAGCCCACCACTGTGCATCAGCCCTGGGGTCACCTCGCAAACACTGCCCTGGCCATGGATGCACCTTCTCTAATGCCCAGGACGCTCCTTCTCTAATGCCTGGGATGCTCTGGAAAGTCTCTAAACCAGGAAAAAACGCACCATGTGAGGCTGAAAAGAGACATTTTTGGGGCTGAGCACATACGGGAATCACTCAAAGATGCTCCCCTGTGTGGATGAGCACTTCCCTGCCTCCGGAAGGTATGGAGGAGCAATTGGCAAGCCGGGGCTCAGCTCCCGCTTCCCTTCCGCTGGATGCAAACAAGCCCTTAACATTTAAGCAAGTGCCTCTGCTTGTGGAGACACGCGGGGTGCCGAGTGCTCACTTCAGAGCTCCTCGTGACTCCCGCCCTCTGCGGGAAGGTCGGGGAGGGGGTGGCCAGAGGAGAGCACCCAAAGGCACCGGGAACGTCCCCTCCTGGTGGTGGAGGTGCCGGGAGTCGAGGGTGCCCATCACCCCGTCGCGTGGCCCCGCCGCCGTACCCCGGCTCCGCCGCTCCGGCTGCAATTAAAGCTCACCCTGAGCGATGCATTAATGTCAGGTTTGCATCTCATTTCCCCAGCGCCAGGTAAGGAGGGGCCGGCAGGCTTGGAGAAGGATCACACGTGGCAGCTTTTAATAGAAACCCGCCCGGCTGTCACTGGCGTCTCATCATTCCTCTTGAAACGTTTGCTAATTACCAACAAGCCGTGTTTGTGTTTCGGGAGTGACGTTCCCCTCCGCAGCCCCGCTCCCCCTGCTCCTGGTCCACACCCAAGCTAATGGCAGTGCTTAGGGGGCTTCAGACAAGGTGGGAGTTTCAGGGTGGGCCCCAGAAGGGCTGTAAAGACCTGATTCCTTCTGGAGATGGAAGCAGAAGTGGGTGAAAAATGGCTCCTCCCGTTGCTCTCTTCTCCCTTCCCATTTTCTGTGAAGGACAGTTCCTCTGGAGATGTCCATAGAGTTAAACCTGATGAGTTAAAGCTGTTGGGATCACCCCGTCACTCCTCCCATCCTGGTGAAGCTCCACTGGACCAGGACATCCTCTGCCACCAGCTCTGCCCCAGGATCAGCCTGTCCCACACATCTCCCGTTCAGAGTCTTACCGTGGACCCCATGGACCATGCCCAAGCTCCCAGGACACTGGGACTTGAGTGGTGGCACATGTCAACTGCTCTCATCTCCGAGCTGCTTCCTGGGGATGTGCCACCTTTTCCTCCCGTACTCGGGAGGGCTGATGAGGCAGGGATGAGATGAGGACCTGATGCAGGGATGCAGTGTGGGGACCCAGAGAGCCAGTCCTCAGGGCTCTGCCCCCATGGGATGGCTCCTTCACCTCTCACCCTTGTTTGGGACCCCTCTTGAGGCAGCATGAACCAAAGGGCTGAGAGGAGGCATTGGGGAAGGGGAGGCAGGGTTGGGAAAGGGGCTAGAGACTTGTTTCAGAACGTTCTGGAGAGGTACAAAAGCTGAGCAGCTCCCACCACTCTGTGACCCCACACACTGGGTCTCACACACTGCCTCACACCCTGGGGCTGCCGGCCCCTCCTTGTGCCCAGTTTGTTGTGGCAGTGAGTTCTTGAGCATCACCACACTGAATTCAGAGCAGCAGAGGAGCTTGGAGGGGGGGGGATATCTACCTGGCCCAATGCCAGCCATTCCCAGTGCAGGGATGACACTTAGGACTCCCTGAAAGTGGGAGACCCCTGTGAGGGATCCTCCTGGTCTGTGCCAACCCTGGCAGCTCCCTATTCTCCTGCATGTTCAGTGGTCCTCCAGAGCTCTGGGGGCTCAGAAATGCCCCTTTATCCCAGTGCAATCCACTTCCCTCCTGGCACCAGCACCAGGGATGGTGTTGGGGTGGGAGAAGGGCGGGATCTGTACGGGAGACCCCCGACTTTACCCACCCACCTCCTGAATGTCAAGGCAGCCTCAGTTTCTGTGGTTGAAAAGGAGCCAAGGCAGGTGCTCTGCTGGCTGGAGAGCCCACTAGGCACAGGGAGAGGCACCCAAGGCACCCACTTCCTGGGGTCTGGCCAGATCCTGCTGCCACCCGGGTGAGTGACAGCTCCCAGCCCCCCAGCCCACCTCCCCCCTTGTCAATCCACTAGGGAATTATTTATCCTGACAATAGCAATTGTCTGCTTGGGCCCTTCCCCCTCCCCAGCACCTACCCCAACAAAGGAAATCATCCTGATATGAAAGGGAAAATTAAATTACCCCAATAAAGACTTAGTGCTGCTTTAATGACATCACCAGACTCAGGCGCTAATTAGCTGAGTACAAAGGAAGCTAAATGTGAAAACGTGAATTTCTGTTCCCTTTTCTCCTGTCGTACAGTCTTCGGAGTGGGAGTCTTGGCAGGCATGGCAGGAGGAGATGCTCCCACCCGGCCGGGCGGCTGCAGACGCGTGCCAGGCTCTGGCAGCTGGGTGCTGCCACTGCCGGGGGTGGGGAAGAGCTCACAGAGGTTTTGGGAGCCAGTTTGGATCCAGCCAGGGATCCCCAGGCTGCCCATACTGGAATCCTTCTCTGTGCCGTCCCTTTCCACTGCTGTCTGTGCTCCTCTTGCTGAGTTCAGGCAACCACGTACCTGGTGTGGTGTAAAGCACTGCACGGCTCACACCTCCCTGCACTGCACATGCACACACCTCACAGCTCACGGCTCAGTGTTCATGTCCCCTTGCTCTGGGCCAGCATCCATGGCAACATGCCCCCAGTCCCTGTCTGCATGACCCTGCCACCACAACAGTGCCAGCATCTCCCTCCGAGCAGTGCCAGCCACCCGCCCTCCCTGCAGCCCACCAAGGCATCATTTCTGTTTGCAGCTTCCAGGCTTGGCTGCCTCCCATGCAGTGTCCCCACCATGGCTGAAGCCCTCTGGTCCTTGGGGTGACCCTTGGACCTGGAATCCTCCCAGGCATCCACTTACCAGTGCAGCTCCACCGGTCTCCTTCCAGCCCCATCGGAATTGTGACAGCGCTGAGCAGCACGACAGCCTGGGGAGAGCTGGCAGCATCACAGAGCTGCTCAGCCTCGGGGTGGGGGAGACCCCCAAAGGACCAGGGGACGGCTGGCCACGAGGCAGACAGCAAACATGCCAGGAGCAGTGAGCCCTGGCCCTGGAGCTGCTGACTGGGACCAGAGCACACCCGAACCCCCTCCTGGGCAAGGGGAGTGTGTGTACAGGGACATCTTACATTCCCTCTTTGCCTCTATATTTGAGGCTGGTTTATCCCGTTGGATAAACATCTAACCCCACCCTGGATAATTCCTCCCTCCGGTGGGGCCATGGGAATGTGGAGAGGACTCCAGCAGAGGCTCCACAGCTACCCACAGGCACCAGGAGGCTGAACCGGGAGCATTCCTACTCCTGCCGGTCACAGGAAAAGGGAGGGGGCTGCTAATACATAAAGCTTCATTTTAATTAAAATTTAAATTATCAAAAAATCCAGGATATTACTGCCTTCACCTTGAACCTCATCCCAGCTCCTCGGTCAGCACTCGCAGCTCCTCCCCAGCACAAGGGGCCATCCCAGAAGAACTGGGGGGCACGTATTGACCTCTGCTCCTTGCAGGTTGTTCCCCATCACCTGCTCAGGCCAGGCTGGCAGCTGCATCACTCTGCCCCAGTGCCACCAGTGGCTCCCAGCTGGCCCCGAGGGAGGCTGGCCCCGGGGCACACCCTGGGCAGGCAGCCCTGCCTGCAGCCTTGCTGCTGGGTCCCACGTGAGGTGGCACCACTGGGGACCAGCCAACCCACTGAGGCTTGAGGGGATGCTGGTCACCCCCACCCTGCTCCCCTTGCCTCCCACTGCAGGGGTTCTTCTGGGAGGGATGGGTGTGAATGTCTCTGTGCCTCCTTAAAATGACATAGTTGGTCTCCATGGCAACTCTTCTCTGCCTTTCGCCTCAGACCAGGAGCATCATCTGCTCCATCATCCCTGCAGGCCAGGGCCCAGCATCCCTGGAAAAGTGCTGATGTGGTGCTGCGGCTGTGGCACCCTCCCCTACCCCGCACCTCTGCCCTGCTGGCAGTGCCATCTTTCCTTGCTCCCTGGCATCTGGTCGGTGTCCAGCTCGTGGGGACCTACCTGGCTGCAGCATCCCAGTCCCCAGCTGCCTCCAGCCTCCACCCGTTCCTAGTGCAGCCAGTGCCATGGGATGCCCAGCACAGCCATGGCACAGCCAGCCAGGGCTGTGAGAGCAGCAGGGCTTTGTCTGAAAGAAGCTGGGACCGCTGATGGCCTGTGCCCACCCCAAAGCCTTGTAAATCCACAGCAAAGCCCATTGCTACATGTCCACCTCCTCCTGCGGAGGATCTGGGAGAGCTGGGAGGCCGGCGAGCATCGCTGGTGAAGCACAGGGGGGCTGAGCCAGCAATACCAACGTGCCCATCAACCACTCATCCCCTGCCGTGAAAATGAGAGGCCAGAGCTGAGCCGCAGGGAAATTGCCCGGCACTCCAGCAAATCCCACCACCTGCTGCCTGGTGCGATGGGCCTGGCCTCGGCTTCCCAAACGGCACGTCCCCACCTAACCCTTAAACCTCTCTGAGCTGTGCTGTGCTGTGCAGGGCTGAGCCGGGCTGGCAGAGCTGTGGTGGCACAGATCCATCGGCCGTGTCCAGCCCTGGGGAGGCAGGACCCCAGGGACCCCAGGGATGCCAGCATAGGGCGCTGTGGGGGTGGTTTTCCATGCAGATGCACACAGGGAGGAGGGAGAGGTGCTCACACAGAGGTGCACAAGGGCTAAGAGGTGGAGGGAGGTGCAGTGGAATACAGGTGTGAGTGTGTGGCAGGACACGAAGGGGTGTGGGGTGAACACAGGAGTGCAGGGGATTGGCACACAGGGATGGAGATGTGTGCGTGCACTCACATGGCAGCTGGAGAGCACGTGTGTGTGTGTACTCGGTGGGTCATGCATGTCCCCTAATGCCACATTGTCCCCTCCAGACAGGTGTGCTGCCTCAGACACCCCTCTGCTGGGGGGTTCCAGGGCCACCCCAGCTCTGCCTATGCTCTGCAGAGCCAACAGCATTCCTGGCTCCCCAGGGAGCTGCCTTCCTCCTCCTCATCGCTCCTTTGGCAGGTGACTTTTCCAAATACCTGCACAGCATCTCCATGTGCTTGGTCTCATCCGGTTTCTCCCTGCTGCCTGTCAGAGTTGCACACAACCAATCCCCCAAACATCCCAGCGTGTGCATCCCAGAAAGTGGGTGTATTTATTTATATGGCTGTGTATTTATTTATTTAATGTGCTGTGTGGGGCTCCCACCCCTCCTGGGCTCCCTTCCTGCTTCCCAGCCTGGGCACACACTGGCCACAATGCCCCAGTGCCCACTGGGGTGCAAATCAAAAAACCCTGGAATCATAGATGGGAAGGGACCTCAAGGCTCATCTCATTCCACACTCCCTGCCATGGGCAGGGACACCTTCCACTAGACCAGGTTGTTCCAAGCCGCATCCAAACTGGCCTTGAACACTTCCAGGAAGTGACTTGCAGCTGAAGTCCATAACCGTGGCTGGGATGGCTCTGATGCTTTCGCTCATCAGTTCCATCCTCATCCATTATCCTGTCCTTCTGCACCATGTTTCCATCTTGCTCAGCCCTGTTGCAGCCTCCAGGCTTGACTGAAGGCTTAAACATCCCCCTCCAGAGACACGTGTGTCCTGTTGGTCTTCTCCTGCAGTCCCTTCTCAGGCCTCATGGAGGATTTTGGAGCACTTATGGTGCTCCCAATTTTTCCTAGTGACTGTGTTGATCCAGCTTCCTGCTCCAACAAGGAGCCTGCCTGTGCGCAGGGGCTTAGGGATGTGCTGCTGCCAAGTGCTGCCTGCTCATCCAAGGACCCTGCTCTGTTTGCCTTTGGATTACAGGGAGACAAGGAAAAGCCATGCAGGAATACTGAGGAGAACAAGTGCTTTTGGGTCCTATGGTGCAGTTGGATAGGTGCTGCCAAGGAGAGGGCATGGAGGTGGTGAATCCACGTGCCATGGGATGCGCCATGGGGCACTGGCAGCTGCCGAGCTGGTGAGATGGTAACTGGAGGATCAAGAGATCCTCTTGGAATCATGGTCCTGTCTGCAATGGGATGGGCTGTAGGGGGGGATGGCAGGGCAGGGTAGGACCTGGCTTTAGATGGAGCACCAAAACCCAGCTCCCAAAAGGACTTGGAGAAGGGGCAAGGGAATGCAAATGGGTCTGCCAGAAGGGTGTATGTGGGGTGGTACTCAGTCCCCTGCTGGACACAGGCTGCTGCTGGGGGGCATGGTGGGATTGGGCAAACTCTGCCCTGATGCCAGGGCTCCCTGGCACAGGGGGTTGAGCTGTTGAAGCCACCCCCACATGACCCTATGACAGCAGCCACCGGATCTCTGAGGGCACCGGGCCAGAGCCGGCACATGGGACAGGGTCTGGATTCCGCGGCCCAGCCCCTCACTGGCTGGCCTCTCATTTGTTCTCATTAAGGGTTGGCAGGGTGTCTAATTAGGTGGCGTGAGTGCCAGCGCCCTGCTGACAGACACCTGTGCAGACAGACCTCCTCCTCGGCCTGCCTCGTAATTAGCTTGCAGGATGCTGCCGTCCTGCCCGGCAGGACCTGCTCATCTTCGCCGGGACGTGGCGTGGTGCCAGACCCTGGGGCTGCCAGCACGGCTGGCACTGCAGCCCCACAGCACACAAACCCCATGGCCGTGGCACCCTCGGGGGGCATTGCCCTGCATGGAGCTCCCACGGGTACCAACATTCCCCAGCCACGTGCCAGCACCTCCGGGTGTTGGATGAACAGAGCAGTCACCCCACCCACCTTTTGTGCCCCCTTATGCCCCTGGGATGGTGCCCTGGGTCCCTGGAACCCACAGATGGAGTGAGTCTTGCCTGTCTGTGCCCACCCCTGTGCACCTGCCCAAGAAGCTCATGGGCAGTGGCACAGTGAGGACAGGACGATGTGGAGCCCTGTGAACTGTACAGGGATAACGAGCCAGCGGCTGCTTTAATTAGATTAATTGGCTCCCATTCGACTCCAGAAGAGCTGTCAGGATGCAAGTGTGTTCCTGCTGTACCTGGCTAATTACGGCACTGCGGCCGCCACTCTGCAGTGCTCGCGGCCACGGAGAGCTGGCACCGGGAAAAGCCCTGCCAGGCAACGAAGGGGAACTTGGGGAGGTCTGGCTGCTAAAACACATGGGTGAAGAAGAGGATGAGAAAGATCAGGGAATCCTAAGGATGCTGCGGGCCATGGGGATGGGACAGAGCTGCAGGAGAGCAAGGGCTGCACCCTGTGAGGAGATGGAGCACAGGGATGGTGTCTGGGAAGCCCAGAGGATGGGGATCAGGACTGAGGAAGGTGTTGGGGCAGGAGCCAGGAGATGGGATGCCCCAGGTAGGAAGATGATATCTGGAGCTCCCAGGTGAGTGAGTACAGGCTGGGGGAAGCCCCAGGCCTGGCAGAGATGGGTGGTAGCTGGGGTCAGTCTCTGTCCATGCTGCCCATGCCCTGAGGAAGAGGAGGCTGATGTAAGTGAGCAAGTGGGGTGAGCAGGGTCTTTTCCAGCTGTGCCAGGCACAGAATCATCGAGCTCCTGCCTGGCACTGGAACTGTTCTGAGGCCCTGGCTATTTATGAAAGCCACCCACAAGAGAAGCAAGAAGGTGGCAGCCTAAAAATAACCACCTGGGCTGGGGTGGTGAGGCGCCGTTTCCCCACAGACCAGAGAGTGGGAGGCAGCACTGAGGGCTATCTTTGTCCCTCTTATCCTCAGGCTGTTATAACAGTGCCCACTGCAGCTGGAGTTGCAACCTGTGCCCACGCAGATGACCTGGGTTCCAGGGCACTGTGTTTTCCTGGAGGCACAACCCACTGATAGCCAATGCTGGGAATGCAAAAGGGCTGGTGAGCAGGAGCTTAGCAGCTCCAGGAGATAAATAACATGCCAGACTCCCCTATACATCCCCAACAGACACCCCATAACCCCTTTGAGAATCAGGGCTACTGGTACCCCCAGGATTTGCCCAGATGTGGGATGTCAGCAGCTCCCAAGGATAACTCCCAAAGGAAAGACACCTGCACACATGTATATGTTGGGAAAACACACCTGCATTTATGGATGTGCAGAGCATCCAGCTGATCCTACACAGCACCTGTGCACAGCACAAAGATGGGCTGGACCCTCTGTGCTCTGGGGAGACCCACCTGCTTGTAGGTACAGGTGGGCATCCCTGTTGTGCCACCTGTGCTGTCCTGGCATCCCCGCATGGAGGGCACACACTAGGGGAGTTCACACGTGGGAGTTCATCACACAGCTCAGCAAGGAACCTCAAAGCCCCACTGGGGCGCCCTGGGGTACTCTGAGCACCTGTATGAACTCTGCAGCCCCAAGCCCCACATGACCCTATAAGATACCAACTTGCAAATCTTGTGACCACAAAGCCGGTCACCACACACCCCTGAGTGCCAGTGCAGTGCCTGGGAATGCTGTCCAGCCTCTGAGCTCCAGCACTGCCCGTGTGTCCCTGAGTGATGCCCACACAGACCCCATACCCCAGCACTGCTCCTCAAAGGGGGTATCTGGCTGAGGTGACGGCAGTGCCAGAAGGGATGAGGAGAGCAGCTGGGAGAAGAGCAGGGAGGAGGCGGAGGCAGCCGGCTCCATCCTCAGGTGTGTGTAGGACACATTCAGTTGGGAGCTTGTTAGCCAAGGCATTAGCAGCCCTTGCAAAGAGCTGACGCGGCTGCAGCACACGCATCCCGGGGCTCCCAGGGGATCCTGCGCTTCCATTCGTGCCGCACACGAGGCCCCCGGAACAGACGCAGCTTGGATGGAGTTATTTTTTCGTTGGTGAATGTTAATCCCGGCTCAGCTAATGCCTCTGCAGCAGCTCGCCCGGACCCCCCTCCAGGCTTGCTCCCGCCCGCGCTCGCCGGCAGGCAGGAGAGGGGGGATCAGAGGGGCAGCATCCTCCGGGATGCTGCTGTGCCCGCGGCAAAGCGCCATGCCCTGGATGGGGGGCAGAGGGGGGGGGGGGTGGAATGAGCTGCACACGCCCAGCACTCAAAGGACTGGTGTGTCGCCAGGTCTGCTGTACATGTGGGACACCCTCAGGATGGGGTCAGGGGGGTGTCCCAGGGCTTCCATTGGGGTCAGTGGTAGGGCAGAGGGGGGTCTGGTACGCTTGGATCTGGTCCTGTGTGGGATATGGAAAAGAGCGGGATGGTGGGAGTGAAGAAAGGGTTTCCCCAGCTGGCGAGGAGGAGGAGGAGGATGTAATTGCATGGTACAGATTGAGCCTGTCAGGAGTCCCTCCGACAGCGCATCCTGGGGCACCTTCACTGTAAATAATAAATAACAGCCCGGAGAGGAGGGGATCAACAAGGACAGGCGAGGTAGTTATTTCCTAATTGATGGGTTTGTATTCCTGCGGAGGCTGGAACCGCAGCCACCCTGATGCCATCGAGGGGAGCCCGCATCTCCTCCCCGCGGCTGCCGGGGAAAAGCAGGCAAGGGAAATACAGGCAGGTAGGAGAAAAGCAGGCAGAGGAATGCAGGCAGGGAAATACGGGCAGCTCCAGGGCAGAGCAGGCAGGTGAAGCACAGCACAACCAGAGGGGCAGTGGGAGCACCAGCCCACAGGATCCATCATCCCCTAGACCTTGGGGTCCAACCGGGGTTTGGTACTTTTCCTCTCATCCTTCATTTAACTCTTTTTCTACTAAATCTTTAGAGGAGGGACCAAAATCCCAGCATCCTGACCTATCCCCTGCTCAGGGAGGCTGGGTTGCAGGTTATTCCATCAGTTTTGCCCAGGATTTGGGGCATCCCAGACAGGCAGGAATAGGGAGCAGGATGGGGTCTCAGACAGCTTGAATGTGCACGTGGGTTTAGCAGAGCTAAAAGCAGCTCTGGGAGGAGGCTGGGCCACTTTTGGAGATATAATTATGTATAAAAAAAGCTTAGCCTTGTCCCTGTGGGGAGGAGCTGCAGCCATCTCTGCCACTTGGGATGGGCTGGGATCACCTGGGACCTCAGACCTGGCTTGGCCACAGTGGGGCTCTCCCCCTCCCCTCCCTAGGCAGTCTGTGGGCAGGGGGATGCCCAGCCATGCTGTACGCAGGGCTGGTGGCCCATTCCAGCAGCATGGCCTGGATCCCGTCCTGGATTACCCTCTCCCCACTGGTGGGAGTGGGCAGAACTCACCAAGTGCCAGATGGTGCCATTTAATTTTATTTTTTTTTTCTGGGTGAGGCTTGAATCTGTTTGTGCCTGTGTGAGCAGGACCCCGGGAGACCTCCACAGGCAGCACCAGGCTGGGAGCCCTCCTCCCTTCAGGCACACTATTCCTCCTCTGGAAACAGGAGCTTTGCTGTTCCCTAAAGCATCTTCCAAGGATTTTCCTCTGCAAATGCCCCTCGCTGCACAGGGCAGTGTGAACATTGTGACCCCATTCTCTTTTGGGGTGATTTTGCTGAGTGATTCAGGCTTCCCCTGCCTGCAGCCCTGCCAGCTCCCTGCCTTTGCCTAGAGCTGAAGAACCAGGTTGGGTTGAGGGACCTGAGAAGAAGGAGGGGGGGAGGAAAGCAGGGAGATGTCCATGGAGGCAGTGGTTTCCCAGGTGCTGCCTGCCAGATTGCTGCCCGTGGCCTGCACTCAGCTCACAATTATCTGGGGTAAAGGCAGGGGAGGGTGACCCAGATAGCACGAGGAGGAGGATAATAAGGAAGATGTGAGCGAGGCTTTGGGAAGGGGAAATGATAGGGGGAGACTAGCTCCAGGATGAACCCTGAGCTGGGAGGTTGACCCAGCATAGCATGTATCATCCCCATGGCCCATGTCATCCTTAATTTGGGCAGTACACTCTTTGGTAAGTAAAAATATCATTTCCTGGATCAATAACCTTGGATGATTTGGGGTGGGAAAAGGCAAAGGACAGAGATGCCAGCACTGCCCCAAGTGGAATCTTCCTTCCCCAGTGAGCACTCCTGGCTGGGATGAGTGGAGAGCAGGGGCTGTGCATCACCACACTGTGGGATACAGCTCTCAGCATGGACCGTCTGTTGTTCCCAGGTGTCACACACCTACAGGAACTTGGCTAGAGGGCACCTTCAGTCAGCAAAGAGGGCCCGGGGCAGCTGCCCTTGGTGAGCAGCTCTCTCCTCACAAAGGGCCCACGCAGCAGCTCTGGGGCCCTGCTGGCACACACCGACTGATATTCCCTTATAAATCTCTCAGCCCTCTCCCATCATCCCTTCTCCATGAAGAGCTGAGGAAGCAGAGGTCTGAGCCAGTGCTCGTCCATCACATGGAGAGGTGTCCCCGCACCGCTGCCACCTGCTCTGGCCACCTGGGCAATCTGTTGTGGCCACTTCCCATGGGAATACTGGCTGTTCCTGCCTCTGGGCTCTAGATCCTCTCCATGACTTGTTTTCCCCCCTGGCCCACTCTGAGCTGGGGGAGATCTCGCTGTTCCCTCTCCAGTAGGGCTTTTGAGATGATTTTCTGAGCCCAGGAATCCAGAGGACCAAAAGTGGGGACTGCCCCTCCCAGCACAGCGCTGGTGACTCACTAACAGTGCCCAGCCCTTTATTTAAAATAAAGGAATCTGGGATTGATGTGGGATCAGGATACAGATTCTAGAATGGGAGGACAGCCTTTGAGCCACCCTCAGCCAGGGATGCCTGTTCCCAGCCTCGTGCCTCAAGTGAAGGCCCAGCACACTGACATGGTGGTGACACGTCCACAGCACAGAGCAAGGGTTCAGGATCTTTGGTGGCTCTGAGCTGCAGAGCCCAGTGGGGCACAGGGTTTCATTCCAGGCTTTATTTTGGAGTGCAGTATGCCCTGATCCTGCAGTGGGTGCAGGAGGAGCAGCCTCGGGAGAGGGGACCTGCAGGAAAGGGACCTTCCGCTCCATCCATGTGTGGTGAGGGTGCTGCTGGTGATCCCACATGAAGATTTTGTCCAGGAAGGTGTTTGCTGGTGCAGGAGAGTGCTCTGGGCATGGCAAGGACCCAGCGGAGCAGCAGCAGTGTTTCCCAGCAATTCAGGCTCATCGTCGCATGATATTTAAGTGGCAGAAAAGAAAATAAAGCAGACAGGGGAGGGTGGGAGAGAGAATGAGCTGGAGGGAGGGGAGGAGCTGCCCCCTTCCTTCCCACGCAGCCCCATGGCTCCAGGGGAGCTGGATGGGCTAGGGTGATGCTGGTGGAGGCACAGGCTGGGTTTGGAAGGGGAGGACACCAGTGAAGGGAGCACGACGTCTTCTGTGACAGGTTCGAACGTGACTCAACGTCACCTACTTTCCACCACAGCAACTTCTGCAGCTTCATCATCTTCATGCAAATCTGGGGCTCGGAGAGCTCCAAACGTGGCTGTGGAGGGGGGCTGAGGGTGGAGGCCATGAGGAGAAGGAGGAGGAGGATGAACTTCTTCCTCCTTCCCTCCCCTCCTAAGCTGTCTCCGAGGGTGCTTCCACCCCAGAGAAGGGAGCACTGAGAGCCCTGCAAAGCCACTCTTTCATTAATTGAATATTCAATTTTCAAAATAACCTTGAGGAACTAAATGAAGAGGCTGGGAAGAGATAGCTAATTGTCAGCTGCACCTGCTCGGCACACAACCACAAAAATGCTGCTTCGAGCTTCCTTCCAGCCCACTCACACAATTTAGATTATTTTTTTCCCCAAGCCATTACGTCAATGCAGAGGGCACAGCAGCCTGGCAGGGCACGAGGAGCATGCCAGGCACTGGTGTGGGGTGTGACAGGGGACTGGGGCTGGGACAGTCAGTGAGTGGTTTGTCTGACCGTGGGAGATGCATTTTTCAGGGCTGGGAGGGCAGGGTGAGGTGTGCAGGGGGATCTGACCCACGAGGGGTGCAGGCAGCGGTGTGAGCGTGCTGCATATTGGGGTGCCATGGTGCCCCTGGACTCTGCTACCTTCATGGGAGAATGCAATGGACTGCAGGGGCTGGCAGGGACTGGGACATCCTGCACCTGTGCACAGGGGCTGTAAACATCCCCAGTCACCAGGGAAAGTCTGGGGCTCTGCACCTTTGCTCAGCACCTGGCCCTGCTCCATGACTGCCCACAGTGCTGGTGCTGGCTTCTCCCTCCTTCCTTTGGGCAACCTCCTGCCCCTGCATCAGAGCCACAGCATGAGAGCCTGGTCTCACTCTGGAAAAGTCCTGGTGTCCCTCTATGCTGGCTTTCCCCAGCCATGGGGCAGCAGGAGCAGCATGACTTCCTCTTCACAGGGGTGCTGGGCCCCCCAGCCTGGGCACCCTGGGGGGTTCTGAGTTCCCCAAGCCTGAGCATCCCAGGGGTTCTCATCCCCCCACCACCCCTGGGCATCCCAGGGGTTCTGACCCCCTCAGCCTTTTCGTTGCAGGTGTTCTGAACCACCCCCAGCCTGGGCATTCAGGGGTTCTGAGCCCCCCAGTCTGAGTATGCTGGGGCAGAGGGTGCCCTGCACACCTGAGCAGGTGCAGGCAGGAGCCCAGGTCCCCTCTGCAACCATTGCATTGCTTCCTGGTGCACAGGGACAGGCAGGGCTCTGCTCCCACGGTGGCAGGGATCGGGCAGCATCCTCCGGGGGGGGGGGGGGGTGGGACTGGCCCCGGGGGCAGCCAGACCGGGCCATATGCTGCCTTTCAGCAGCACCGTCTCTCCGAATCGCTGGCTGCCTCCACACTTGGCTGCATTAATAATCAGCCGGCTGATGGGGAAGGATTTACCAGCTGTTTTTCATGACTCCATTGGCCTCAGATAAATCAGGGAGGGGGTGTCGCACGGCGTTTGCCAGGGGCCTGATGGATGGTGCCGAGCGAGCGGATCGCTCACACGCTGACACTTACAGACTCTGTCAGGTTGGCGGAGAGCGCAGGATTAATGGCCCCAATCAAGCTGGGAGGAATCGCCGGGGTGGTACCCAACCCACCCCCCACCACGGCATCGCACCCGCTCCGGCTCTGCCCCACGCAGGAGCTGCCGGTGGGACCCCCTGCCCTTCCCCAGCTGCCCCAGCCCTCCCAGCTCCCCCAGCTCTCCCAGCTCCCCCCAACTCCCCCAGCAGCCGCGCTGGCGTGGGCAGCTCCCCAGCCCCGGCTGCAGGATGGAGATTAGCTCTAAAGAGCTGAGCACACACAATATTTCCAAAGCAATTGCAAGCGAAGCAGGGAGCAGCTGTGGGCTGAGCAGCCTGCTTTCCTCAATTCCGGCAACATCTGGACGCGGCAGCTGTGCCGGCGAGCGAAACCTGTTCGGGCTGAGGGGGAAGGGTGCGGGACCCCATCGCTCGGCACAGCGTGTGATGAGAAACCTGCCTCCGGCTTCAGGTCCCTGCTGGAGGAATAATTCTCCAGAGGCAGCATCCCCTCCCCGTGCTGTAGGGCAGGGTGCTGGGGGACCCCTCTCCGTGTGCACCCATCGCCTTGGGAAGGCAGTCATCCCAGTTCCACGGGGCCTGGGGGAAGATGCTGCCCTGGGACTGTGGCACATGGAAGAGTGTTTTCCCTCACCCAGCTTGCTCATGGTCCCTGTGGTGCAGGACCCCCCATTGGTGTGGGTGCTGGGGGAGGGCGGGTGCCCCAGGAGGGGCCGGAGGTCTCAGTGGAGAGTCAAGCTCTGCTCCCGCCCTCTCAGCAGCATCCCTGGAGCTGGAGCATGTTTCAAAGGAGAGCTTTTAAGTGAGCCCAAACCCCGGGGGGCTGTGGCTTGGGGGGGGTTGCAGTTGGCTATCAGGGGCTGCTGCAACTCACAGCCAGGAACAAGGAGGGTCCCAAAATCAGGGTTCCCAGCACAGCCCTCCCGGCCCACAGGGATCTGCTGTCCCCTCACGCTGCTGGTTGATCCCCACGTGTGCACTGTCCATTGCACATACAGTCCCATGGCACATACACAACCCTTGCCACCCTGCCACTGTCCCCAGCACACTCTGGCCACCCAACCCCTCATGTCACCCACTTTCTTCACCTGTTCAGACCCCACAGGCCACATAGGAACCACAGGAACAGTGGACTGGGATGAGTGTGATGTCACCAATGGCACTCAGCAGCCAGCCCCCTTGGCACCAGGTCACCAGTGTCAGGGCCTGCTCCTGCATGTCAGGGCCACTGGGCACGAGTGTCACCGGGGATGTGACCAGTGCTGGCAGAACCCTGCAGCAGTGCCAGTGGGGCTCAGCATGGCTCAGAGCCCTGCTGGGACCTCCCTGGCTCTTCTCCTGGCTAAGAAGATGAGGAACCCAAGAGCTTTGTACTGTAAATGGGAATACTGGAATGTAAGTGCTGGGGGACTGGTGCCACCTCCCACCCCAATGTGGTCGTGAGGATTGGCAGAGCAAGCTGCTGGTACACAGAGTGCTTTCCTCTGTCCCTCTGCCCTGGCTGGCCTGGGGAGAAGGCACTGGGGGGCAGCCCTACATCCCCACTGAGCACCAGTGCCCTCCTGAGAACAGTCTTTAGGATACCAAGGCAAAGAGACCATTTCCTGGTGCCAGTCCTGTCTGTGCCAGGAAACAGCATGGCATCACAGGACTTCCAGCAAGTGCCTCTTTGAAGCCAAAACAAATAAATTATTCCATTTAATTTGGGGGCATTAGCAGTGGCACAGGTGGCAGCTCTGCCTCTCTTGGCACAGAAGCTCCCAGCTCTGACATGTCCTGTGCCCATCTGTGCCCCCCAGCACCCTGTTGGGCTCTGTCTGTGCCTGTGGGACCACCACCCCACTGCGATGTGATGTTGGCTATGTGGCTGTAAAGAGCAGGATGGGAGCTGGAAGGGAGCCTTTATCCCGGCCACCCCAGGGATGTGCAGGACACCACAAGGGGACAGCTTCAAGTAGGCAGGGCCATGCCCACCTGTGGGCACTCTGCTGGGCAGCAGCTCCCCGTGGGGCTCGGTGTCCCCAGCTGCAGGCAGGCAGTGCCAGCCCCTGGCCAGATGGGCTGGCGGAGAGCACAGGCTGTGCCCAAGTGGGCGCAGCCCTCCCTGGGG
Source organism: Sclerurus mexicanus (assembly GCA_013396755.1). Classification (NCBI taxonomy): domain Eukaryota; kingdom Metazoa; phylum Chordata; class Aves; order Passeriformes; family Furnariidae; genus Sclerurus; species Sclerurus mexicanus. The sequence goes on from VWZF01003322.1 coordinate 210,210, forward strand.
GTAGCAGCCTGGTGTGCTGGTCCGGGTGATCTCCTGGCCAGGCTCCTGCCGGGCTCTTTGATCCCCCTCCCCTGCCTGCTCCAGGCGGACGTGCTGCTGCCTCGTGGCTCTGCACGGGGTCTGGTGAAATATTTACACCTGCCTCCCCTTTGAAGTGCGCTGTGCTCGCAGCCCCGCTCCCCCGCAGCCTGCTCCTCTCTGCTCAGTGACTCGGGGCACTGATCTCGGTCCCCCTGTGCCAATCCCATGGGATAAGCTATGCTACATCCCACCAAGCCCAATGGGCCTGCTCCTGGCCACCTGTGCTGCTCAGCCTTCTGGCAGAGGGGGAAAAGGATGACATGGGGCAACCCAGGGATATTTTTTATCCCTGGAGTGATGTGCCTGTATCCACAGACAAGCATCCTTGCTGCATCTCATGGCTTGCCATGCCACAGTCCTTTCCTGCTGTCAGCCTGTGGAGTCAGTGGTCAGCCCTGGGCTCCACAGCGAGCTGGGAAAGACACGGCTGCCCCAGGGGAACTGTGCCCTGTGCTGTCAGCCAATTCCTGCTCCAGCAGCAAGGCCAACACAACAGGAAATGGGAGCTTGTTGAAGGGTGCTGGGCTGGAAATGCAGCCACCTTCTGCTCCCTCTGAGGGCAGCACGGGGACAGCCCTGGGCAGTGAATGCGGCACCACTCCCTGCCCCTGCCGTGGCCCATTTGCTGCTGGCTGTGCCATGTGGCACTGGCTGTCCTTGTCCCTGAGGTACCACAGAGCTACCAGGAGTGTCCCTGGCAGTGCTGCCCACCCCTGAGCACAGGGATGGGGTCTGAGGTGTGTAGGGTACACTGTTATGTGTGACTATGCCAGTCTCAGGCAAGGTCACTGCTGCAGGATGGACTGGGAGCCATGTCCTCACAGTGGAAAATAATGGAATTGTTTAGGTTGGAAAAGCCCTCTAAGAACATTGAATCCAACCATTAACCCAGCATCGCCAAGTCCAACACCAAACAATGTCTCTGAAATCCTTCACCTTCCCTGTCCCCCAGGCACAGGGGGATTTAGGAGAACCTGGGTGCTCTCCATGAGGGCCTCACCTCTCTCATCTCCCCAGTGGTTCTGCAGAGCCACCAAGTACACCCTGGCACCCTGGGGACAGGATGCTCCAGCCTGTTGTGGCTTTGGCCCTCCTTTGGTGCAGGCACCTTCAAGGTTGTGTCCCCAAGCTTCCCTTTAGCTCCAGCTCCCTGACAAGGGTGATTTTGCTGAATGCCATCTCCCTCTTCAGTGAGGAGGAAAATTGGACACACTGGGAAGCTTCATTTGGCAAATCCAGGTGCCAAACAGGCTGTGCTCTCTGCCTGCCTGCCAAGGGCTCTGCTGGCACAGAGACCCTCACCTTCTCTGGAGGGGCTGGTGCTGCCTCCAAACATAAGACACAGGACTCTCCCTCCCGGGAGCCTCAGTGATGCTCTTCACACTGGGGGGAATTTTGTGTGCTCTCAGTTCAAGTCAGAAAACACAAATGGGGACCCCCTGAATCATTTGGGGTGCATTGGCTGTACTTGGGGGCAGTGCTGGTGCAGGGCAAGGGAAGCATTTGGTGCTGCCATGTGCCCATCCCGTACTCCAAGGTGGCTGTGGCTTCTTCAGCACTCTGGAATGCTGCAGTGAGGGGCTCTTCCCCACCTCACCCTCCAGCCTAAGCCTCTGGATTTTGGGAGGGCTCTCCCAGTACCTCCTTCCAAGTCTTGCTTGGGGTGCAGGAGGGTCCTGCCAGCCCTGATTCCCACCTGGAGTGGGAAGGGCATCCTGTGCTGGGTCAGGCAGGAGCAGGATTGCTGCTAATTGCAGTCCTCTGGCATCGGAGAGGAGCGAAACTTTCTAATTTATGGGTTGGCGGCAATAAAGCTTCGCATCACTGCAAAGGGAATTCACCCGCCTCCAAAACAAGGTTAAATAAATAGCTAATGGGAGAGCTCAGTAATCCCACAGCACACACACACATACACACACACACACACACACGGGTGGCATTCCCTGTGCCATGCTGGTGGTGACACACACCCAGTGTCACTCCCCTCTCCAGGGTTGTGCACACACAGGGATGAGCTCACAGTGCAGCCCTCGCACCCACAGTGGTGCCCACACAGCCTGTGACACCCCAGGTCACACAAGAACCCTGTACCCTGGGAAGGTGGCAAGGGTTCCCAAACCCCCCTGCCTGGATCAGGCAGCACCAGCCCAGGGCTGTCACCTATTTAGAGATGAGCAGTGATGCTTCTGTGAGAGCCTGGATTGGCAGAGGATGGAGATTTATGGAATGGTGGAAAAGCACCTGGACACATCCTGCCAGGCGTGTGTTGGGTGTGATGTCAGGGATGTGAAGCCTCGCTGGAACTGTTCTGCTCAAGGCAAGACTCTGGCTGGCATCCTAGGCACACAGAGCTGAACAGTTGCAGGGCACAGTGCATGGCAGCAGTGGCTCCCGGCACTGGATCTGGACAGCTCCTGCTCCAGATGCATCTCCCAGGGAAGGGGTGGTGATGGCTCTGGTGCTGTCCCATCTATACTGGGATGGAGCAAGGGGACACAGGGAAGGATGCCCCAGGGATGGCATCCCTCCCACAAACCATCATCTGCTCAACCCTACCTGACTTTCCACAGCACCGCTGTGGTTGAAGCCGTAGGATTTTGGAAGAAAAGCATGACACAGAGGGTTAGAATATCCTGTCCCTGCAGGAGCATTGCTGGGGAGGGGAAGCCTTGGAATCCCCATTGGTCAGCTCTGGTCAGCCCCCAGCCCTGGCAGGGGGACACCAGTGTGTTTCTACTCTGCAGTGGGATCTGCGGCACCCATGGGATCATCCCCAAAGGAAGCAGAGGTGCCCTGGGGTGATGCCAGCCCCAGCAGGAACGTGTGAGGGACAGTGAGCCAGGCTGATGCAGCTGCACATCAGCAGGGTGCTGGAGGGGCAGGAGGAGGGCGAGCACCTCCGAGCTGGCTCCAGAGGCCCGGCATCTCCGTGGGCTGTGCATGAAGAGCTTTCCCATCAGCTCTGACACATTTTTAGACGTTTTGGTCTCTGTGTAAATCTGTCTCTGGGAGCGAGTGCGGTCGATTGATTTTGTGCTGTTCTGTGCCAGCAGCTGCCTGCTCGTGCTCCATGAGCAGGGACCCCACACCCAACGCTGGGCCTGAAACACCCTCCGGCATGCAGGCAGGTGGCAGGCAGGGGACAGGGACCGGTGGACCTCTGTGCTGTCACCTGAACAGGCTGGCAAAGCAGGGTGCTCCCTGGGATAGGGGCGAGAGGAGTGGGAAGGAGGGTTTATATGTGGGAACGGGGGTATGGGTGCTTCCCAAATCTGCAGCTGAGCCATAGTGTATGGATAAAGCCAGTGTCCCCAGCAGAGAAGGAAGAAGGGACCAGGAATGACAACCGCCCTGAGCTGAAACTGGGGACAGGGATCAGCTCCTGGAGTCACAGGGAGCGTGGGCTGGGCAGGTTGGGGATGGAGATGAGCGATGGAGGAGAGGGGCTGCAGGTGACCCATCCGGGCAGGACAAGGATGCTCTTATCCTTCATCCAGCGCCATCACCACACTCAGCACCCACCTCCTCCGTGAGTGACGGTCCCAGCGGGCAGCACGAGGCAGGTGACACCCAGGTGACAAAAGGCCCTATGGAGAGCAGCAGGCACCAGGCTCCACGGACATCGCGGGGCTGCCGGGGAGCTGTTCCCCCCGTAATTGCGGTGTGTTTGCTGCGCTCCCGCTTTGCCATGGCAACGCCCGCCTGGCGCGCCGGTGGTGCCTCGCAGCACATATTGTTTCGGAAAGGTCACTGCCGAGTGGTGGTGGGCTCAGCACAGCGCTGCTGCTATTTCTACATATTTATGAAGGGGGAGATGGAAGGTAATTACAGCCCCTTCTCCAGAATTAATTTCACGATGGGATCGTGTGACACTGGGGATGAGCCCTCCAGAGTGGGCTGAGCCTTGCCGCAGGGAAACTGGGCACTGGCACATGCCAGGCAGTGGGATTCAGCTCTGTGGGGCACCCCGAGGTGTGGGGCAGTGTGTGGGGCAGCATGCAGGACTGTGGGGCACTGGAGGTTGCCATGGGATGGAGCAGCATGGGGTACCACAGGATGTGGCACCCCTGTGGGACAAGGACAGCTACAGGCAGTACCAAGCCCCAGCCCTGTGCTCCTGGCTGGCTGGGAGGTGAGAATTTAGGATGACTCAAAGCAGCATTGCCTGGATGGGTGGCAGTGCCACTGGTGCCTCTCTTTCCTCAGGGACCTGGTGACTCCCTCCTGTCCCCTGGGAGGACCTGGCAGAGCCCTGGCTCCCAGCACAACCAGAGATGGAGCGGCATTCCTTTGCCCACTCCCCTTCCAGTGCTGCCAAAACAGGACCTGAACAGGCTTGGGAGGGATATCCCATCCCAAAACAAGGTGCCACCCAGTCTTGGGAGCCACCCTGGCTCTGGATCAGCACCAATCCTGCCAGCCCAGCACAACTGCCTGTGTTTGGCTGCCCACCTGGGGAGGAGGGCGCAGAGAAAAGGCCTCCCGGGCTGTCAAGGTCCTCACATTCTCTTTCCCCGGATCCCCTCCATGCCCCCCACAGCCTCCCCAGTGCCTGGGGAGCCATCGGGGTTAAATATTCAGGAGCACTCGCTGTGCACATTTTGTAAAGATCAAGCGGCTCCCAGGCCCGGCAATTCCCTTCCCCTGCTGCCGGGGATGCGCCTTAATGAGTTTGCGGAATGATACATTTTTAAAGTCATTATTTCCGGACATGTTCAAAGTTCCAGCATTTCCTCTGCTCCAGTTGCGCAGGCGGCCACCCCACTGTGCCCCTCCCTGCGGGGACCTGGATCTGCCTGGGGGTCACGGAGGGGGGGTCACCCCACAGGGATGAGGCACGTGGGGGGCATTGGGG